>CM074433.1:9027500-9047500 GCA_037101425.1 Elopichthys bambusa | reverse complement strand
TGCGTAAATGCGAGGAGCGTGCAGTAATTGCAGTGTATTGCGCAAGTGGCGAGAACCCGAGCTTGCAATCTCACCCCACAGAGTTCAGAGCGCCGGAGCCGGCCAGACTGAGCTACATCAAAAGAGGGCACTGATACCAACAGTAATTAAGTCACTGTTTCTACGGCAACATAAGAGTGTGCGTTTGACACGGGCCCGAATCTGCTGCTTATTAGCTCTGGCTAAGACGAATGCAAATATTTTGATAATATGCAGGCGTTAATGACTCTGATGTAAAGGTGCTGATATAACCATCAAGATGCAACACCATTGACCAAATAAGGCTGAATACGTACACACTAGAGGCATCGGTGACAGTGTTAGTAACTAGCCAAAAGCTGCAATGCAACTAACTTAACCTTTTCAGTGCCATGATATTAGTGCAACTATTTTGAAAATAGTTAATAAATGAACAATAAAAATAGCTTTTCAATGAACAAAGAAACCAAATGCAACCAAATCCTTTTTTTCTCTCTTTTTTTTTTTGTCACACTGTTAGCGCCTGCAACTTCACTGCTGATGTTAATTTATTTATTTATTTTTTTCAAAATTTTATCAAAAGATTCAAAATAATAAAATAAATTATACATTTATGGTCATAATAATAATATAAACAACAATACAATAACTAATCACAATTAGAAATTCGATTAATTGTGCAGCCCTAATGATAATAATAATAAATAGTTATAAATAAATAAAAATCTTTTAAAATGTGTAACTACCCAATTATTCATTAAAGTAGCTTAGTATATAGTGCAACTTTTAGCTTGTAGTATAGCTAACCACTTTTAAAAAAGTGCAACTTAACTGTAACTACAAATTCGTTGTATGCCCGATTGATTTCAAACCAAATTTCCTATCCCTTTCCACAGCCTTAAAAGTACACATTAAACAGCACTATCCGAAAAACACTTTGAGCTTCCTCTAGTGTGATCATGTCCTAAAAACTCGTACAGCATCTTCGCCTTGTGAGCTCTCTTGCTTCACCATCACCGTTGCATATTACAAATGATGTTATTTAGCAAACGTCTAAACCGACACCCGTGGGATGCGGCAGTTGATAGGAGAGAATGCATAATATTGCATAAGACATTAGCACAGTGTAAAGGCCCCAATGATTGGTGTTAAGGTTTTCATTACTTGAAGTGAATAATTGCTTGTCACTCGGAGCTGGCTAGCCCACAATCATCCTCACTTCTGTGTCATCAATCAGCCATTAAACTGCTGACGAACCGGGCTCCCTGTTTAAGAGCAGTGGCGGAGACCCTTTGTTCGCTTCGTTACCTTTGAGGGAGAATGCGATGTTGTTGAGGAAGCTGATGGACAGGACAAGATGTAGCTTTGACTTCGGATCTGTTTCAATGGAAGATGAAGGGGACTATGTGGGAATTCAGTCACCGTGATTTTGCCAAGTAAGATATGTTCCTGGATCAACATATTTTGTTTGACAGATCACTCACTCCCAACATTGTTTTGCGTTGTATTTTGGACGTCAGAAAAACGTTTTTGTTTAACCGTTCCATTCCGTGCCGAGCCGGCCGGTACTGATATGGTTTCGTTTTCTACTGTGGTGCTGCGATAACGGAGCTCTTTGCAATGTAATGCAAACGAGTCAGTTGTTGCCTTGGTAACGCAAGAGTTTACAGAGGATACGAGATGTAAATAGCGACTGCGCTACGAAGGATGACCAGATGTTTCTTTTAACTGTATTATTCATTTGTGTTCACACCATTCAAACTGGCAGCCAGGTAACACACAAGTGATCGATCCTGAGTGGAAATATCACTACCATGATCACTACACGCAGCACGGTAGTCAGTGTATGTAGGGAAACTTCTCATACCCCTTCGTTCGCAGTGTGGTCCCGAAAAAAATCTTCATTTGAAGGGCTATCTGGCCCTTCCCCTTACCCCTACCACTCCAGCCAAAAAAGAATCGAGACACCCCTACCCCTTCATGTGAACACGCAAAATGAAGGGGTAGGGGAAAGGGAAGGGGTAAGGGGTAGAAATGGGATTGGGCCTTAATCCTAACCCTATCCCTACCGATATCTTATCCCTAAAATCAGAGGGAAATAAGAGTGTATAACACTGATGTAGAAGCACCTAACCCTGGCTTTAAGCCTAATCTTAACATAAACTGTAGATTTATCCCTTAAATCTGATTGGTTGATTGGAATGTTGTTCCAAGATTAACAAAGATGTTGATCTAGGAACATGTTATACGTGGTGAATTCACATTCACCGTGGTAAATCAGATGACAGGTGCGCAAAAATTACATATTTCAACTTTAAGATGTAAAATGTGCTTGTCTAAGGAACAAAGATGTGCTAAACTGAAGTAAAACACAGGCCTATCTAAGATCATAATCATCAATAAAGTCACTATCTGCCTATCTTTTCAATTCCTCCAGCAGTGTTTACTTATAGAACGGAGTATGAATCTCTCCTTGTTGTTACAGGTGGCCAGTTGCATCTCTTGCACATCAGACTGTTGAGGCAGAGAGTGCAAGACAAGCTTTTTCATTTTTTTCTCCTTTTTATGAAGTACTTTTTTTGTAATGAAGTCTCCCACCGTGAGAACGGAGGGTCATGTACACACTATTACCGATGTAAGTGCAATCAGGATAAAATGCCAGAGTTCCGCAAATGATGATGGCTGGGAGAAAGCGTGTGTACTCTTGCATGTGATGTATGAGTGCAGCTGTGCGCGACATTAGTATTAACCTACATGTTTGATCTGGAGATTGACTACTAACACAACTTGTAATCATTCTATCTATCCATCTATCTATCCATCTATCTGTTTATTTAGACATCTACATTTCCATCTGTTCCCCTGTCTATGTGTCAATCTACTTATCTGTCCCTCAGTCTATCCATCCAACTATCTATCTATTCGTCTACACATCTATACACACACACACACACACAATATATATATATATATATCTCATTAAGTCGGCTAAATCTTGCAGCCAGGTTGTTTACCGGCTCCACACCAACATCACACTCTGATATTTCTGAAAACTTAATATCCATCATGAAAGAACCAGCAGGGTCCAAGGGCGGGGCTCAGTCTGCTCCTCTTGCCGGAGTAAACATTGGTCGGGCAGGCAGGCAGAGAGAAGAGCGGCAGCAAGGAGCGATGGGAGATCAATAGCTTAATGGAATTAGCCCGGCTTTAAAAACACCTCTGCCAATCATATTTACAGAGGCTTGCATTTCAGCACCAAGCCTGCTCAATATTTAAAGCCAGAGCCTATGAATCGCTATCAGTACCTTAACACGGCAGCTGCTGTCCGGGGCAGTTTAACTCTATGGCTGAAAAATGCGATTCAAGTCTTGTTAAAGTTGGGATGCGAATATGGAAGGCTGATTTCTTTTCACTTTTTCAATATGGCCCAGGGTGCATTGTTGCCCATGCACAGACGTATTTGGAAGAAAATGTGATTTGCGGTGCCCATGTACACATAGGCTTGCACAAACACACTTACGGATTCCCAATGCACCCAGATAACTTAATTCACAGTGTAGCTGCTCGGCTTGACATTTTAAACCAATCTACCAAATTGTCTCTGCATGGCACATGCTTAAATCTATTTCCTGTCTGGTTAGTGGGCAAGAGTGGTTTACCTTCCAGCTTTCACCGAACCTGACCTCCTCGCTAAACAAGTTAGAGGATCCACCTAACTTGCCCAATCTGGGTGTGGGGGTCAAAGCCATCAAGGACCCTGGAGATCAAGAGAGTCCAAATGCCCGGGCAGGCCAAGCGCACAGCCTAAGAGTCATGTGGCTCGGCCCGATTACGGACGCAGAGCAGATGCCCACCTGCTCCTGCTGAACCTGGCCTACCATTGGGCAACCGGGGTCGACCTGGGGCGCCTTAATACGCCCGCTCCATCTGTTGCCTTGAGAAGCGAAGGGCTGAGGCAGCCAAGAACGCCAGCATTCCTCCAGATTCCATTCCATTCTGAGTCTGGCCAGGTTTGAGAACGGAGTCATGATTAAACTGCCGGTCTTCTCTAGTTACTCTGTTATCACCCACACGCAGTGGCTCGTAGTGTCCCGGCTGACAAACTTGACATTGAACGCGCTAATGTAACAAGGGAACAGGAGCGGAGAGAAAAAGTTGACAAAGCCTTCTTGTCTACTCCGATGCAGCTCAATCTTTCTATTAAACAAAGACAGCTAGTCGGGAAATGCTGTTTCCTGCACTGCAAATGCATGGTACAACAGAAGAGGTAGGATGAGGGAAGTCAGTAGTGTGTTTGAGGATTTCATAGTGAATAAAACAAGATATGTCTTGTTTGATATCTACATGGGCCACAGAAAGCATCTGTCGATTCTGTTGCATCAAAAAAAGTAAAAAATAACAATAAAAAACTACAAAAATGATACATAATAGATTAAAAAAATGTGCATATATATATATATATATATATATATATATATATATATATATATAACATTTAAGCTATTAAATATGTTACAAAACATAACATAAATGTAGTTACAGGAATGACTCTGTAAGACCACAATTTTCTCATTCTTTCTCACTCCTGGTCATAAATGATTATTATCAGTTCAAAGGCTCCCTTTATTCTAATTGCCTTGTAAATAAACTTGCTTGTCATTATTTCTCAAGCCAATTACATGCTGTCTAATAGCAATGCTTAATTAGCACACACTCTGCCGGAAAAGAGTGCGGGCGAAAAAAAGACAAAGAGAAGAAATGAATGGAAGCACAAGACGAATGTTGGTGGGGAGGGAGGGCAGCATTCTGCGCCTAATTATATAGTCGTCAGTTTTTCTCAGCGAGCACAATGCCCGTTAGTCATTCCCTCCCCTTCCCTGCCTCTCTCGGGTACCGTTCAATGGCCCCATACAATGGCCCTCTCCATGAGGTCTGACCCACAGGCCTTAACAGCAGGTTGGCAAGCCTGGCATTACAGAAAAGAGGGGGTAAAAAACAGTTTGTATAAGAATTACTCTCCATTTCTTTTATGTAAAGACAGAGATTGACGGTGGTAATCTCTCTCTTCTGACGTCAGACTATTTGCAGTGCACTTCAAGTCATTTTCCACTGTTATTTGTGATGACAAATGGACAACATAACTGCCCTTTTATTTTTTTCTATAGTTATATAGTGATCAAAGTATGATGATTGAACTATTTTATATGTCAAATAATTTTATTTCAATCATGACAACTCTCTGAATAGTTTTAGTATGTTATAAAATATGGTTATGTATTTGGTCTTGGCGGACTAGATCTGCTATGTCGCTGCTGCTCTTGATTATTGCTGCTGCTGCTGCAGAGCAAGTATACTGCTAATAGATACACAGACACGCTGCTGTGAGCCTGTGAGATACGCTGCTGCTGAATAAATAGACATACATAGCAGACTAGGACTAGCTTACAGCAAACAATGAACCAGACTATTTAAATGTTGAGCAAACAATTTCATTGGCTGCAGCATCAGCAGAGGCCAATCAGCTTGTGTCATGCAGTAATAATGCGATTGCTTGCAGATTGCATGTAAAGGACCTATCAGCCTGCGTCCTCTAGAGAGTTTTATGAATGAACAAGATAAACTGTATACTTGAAGTCATATAAAGACAATAAATATGATTTTTTTCACAATATAGTTAAAAACAGTACATGAAAAAGTAGTCGCACATTCTATTCATATTTCAAAAAAAAAAAAAAACTTTGAAAAATAGCTAGCTATTATCTTATATTATGTATACATCTTGCTAACTTTAGGAATTATAAAAGTACCATATTTCATAAATTACATTGTAAATGGAATACAATAATAAATAACCTCTAAATCAGAGACATAATAATAATAATAATAAGTAAAAAAAATGTTCAAAAAAAGTTCAAAATAGCGGACTGTTGTCTTAATAATAATAATAATTTATTTTTATCTATAATAAATTTAATATTTTTTGTAAACTGAATAACATTTAAATCAGACACATGACAATAATAATAATGAACCATTTTTTTCTCAAATGTTTTTCACAATAGCTGACTGTTGTTTTAATAATATTAGTAATAATAATAATTAACATCAACCTAAAATTAAAGAAATTATAAAATATTTTATTTTTTGCACACTTAATGTAATAGAGAAATAATAATAATAAATCATTACAGAAATGATTCTTATAACTGTAAACTGAATATAACTGAATTTAAACGGAATACAATAACAAAATCTCTTAATCAAAGACATAATACTACTAATAAATTATTATTATTGTTGTTGTTGTTGTTAGATACATGCTCTCACTCGGAGCGCAGAAAACAGGAACCAACAAAGAAAGTAGAAAAAAGCAATACTGTCCCTCTCTCTAGGCTCTGTTATCGGGGCATTTCAACCAGACTCGGGTGGAGGTGTGGTGATTACAACTGTGTTAAGAGCCGACATAGATCTGTACATGCCAAGATTAGACTCTGGCCATTTACAGGGTCCGTGAGCGTGTGTGTGCTTGCGCATGACTTAATACAAGACACCTGCTGCTGTAATCGTGCTTCTGTTATCCTCATTCTGCATCAGTCCATTGCTACACTTTCACCCCGTTATCAGCTGCCACTCTCCCTCTATCCTGTCCAATCAAATTTGTCACGGCGAGGCCGCCAGTGTGGAGGGGAGGGACACGCTGTGCTGATAAGAGCCAGACTCGCAAAGGCTAATTTATTTATTTTTATTCGGTATTTCACGCCTGACGCTCTTTTTTTGCTCGATTCTGAAATTTCTCGCTCTGTTCGGTTATCAGTTTGGCATTAGACAAGTAGGGGGCGGATCAGGTGGAGATAATATTGGCCGCTGTTCAGCTTGGCGATGGGAAACAAGGTTACTGTTTACAAGAGACTCTGTATAATGACAGCAATTCATCAAGATGTTAAAAATGAGAGCAGATATAGACAGGTTTACATACAGTGTCTACTGTGATCCTGACAAAAACCTCAAGAATATTATAAATGCACATTTACATTTAGAATTCATTCATTATTCATGAAAATGTAAATTCTTAGTAAACAGCAATAAAACCTGCTTGTTAGCCAAATAAATGTTAAGAAATCGGTCCCTCTGAAACTGAATAAGCACATATTAAGTTAATCATACGGAAAAATAATAAAGATGGAAAAATAGAATTTTAATCAGCAAACATTTTCATTCACTCAGTGTTATGTTACCTAAAACAATTAAAACTATTTTAAAAAAAAATCGGTTCTTAACAGTAAAATAAAAAATATTAGGTGAAAAACTTAAGAAATAAATAAATATGAAATAAATATGTTTAAAGGGTTAGTTAATAGTTATAAAGCAACGAGAATACTTTTTGTGCGCCAAAATAACAAAATAACGACTTTATTCAACAATATCTAGTAAAGGGCGATTTCAAAACACAGCTTCATGAAGCTTCGAAGCTTTACGAAACTTTTGTTTCGAAACAGTGGTTCAGAGTGCGCATCAAACTGCCAAAGTCACGTGATTTCAGTAAATGAGGTTTCGTTACGTCATAAGTGTTTCGAAATTCCAATGGTTCACCACTGGGGAGGGGCGTGACTTTAGCATTTTGATACGCGCTCCGAACCACTGATTCGAAACAAAAGATTCGTAAAGCTTTTAAGCTTCATGAAATGTTTTAAAAACGCCTTTCACTAGATATTGTTGAATAAAGTTGTTATTTTGGGTTTTTTCGGCACACAAAAAGTTTTTTTGTTGCTTCATAACATTAAGATTGAACCACTGTAGTCACATGAACTGTTTTAAATATGTCTTTAGTACCTTTCTGGGCGTTTGAAAGTCTAAGTTAACTTGCTTTCAATGCAGGCCTCACTGAGCCATCAGATTTTATCAAAAATATATAATTTGTGTTCTGAAGATGAACGAAGGTCTTACGGGTGTGGAACGTCATGAGGGTGAGTAATAAATGACAGAATTTTCATTTTTGGGTGAACTAACTCTTTAAGTACTAAAATTTCTAAAACTAAAACTGAAAAGTTAAATAGAAATATTATTTAAAAAAACGAATACAAAATGAAAAATTCACACAATCACAAAATCACAAACTTAAATTTAAAATGAAAATATAAAAAAAATAAAAGCTAATTCAAGATAAGTACTATAATAGTATACAAATAATAATAATTCATATGAAAATAAAATATAAATACCTACCTAAAAGCAACTGCAAAATGTAAGTAATCTGTAATCTTTTTACTTAAAAGTGAATATCTATGTTTATTTTAGTGGCTGATATTGTTTCAAGTAGACAATTGGAGATTCCAATATTCCAAGTCCTCTTTACTAAGGAAGATTCTTTGAGGAATAAAAATAAAAAAGTAACTGTAACTTGATATCTCACAATTATGAGTTTATATCTCATAATTCTGATAAAAAAATAGTCAGAATTGTGGGATATATATTCCTGCCAGCCTGCACAGCAGTCTACTACCGTCTTCATTTCAACATCTGTTACACATGCAACCCTCAAACTTTCCTTCCTGCAATTGCTCTTCACTAGGTGCTTTCTTTGTTTCACATCATTTGAAAAACATACAGAGCAGCAGGAAAACAACCCCCTGCTAGAACATTTCAAACCCTTCCTTCCCTCCTTCTGACCATTGCAAACTACAAATGCATCCCTTTTCCTTTTATTATATTAAAAAAGCTATATTCACAGTGAAATTAAGGGTTTTCGTATTTTAAAAAAAATAATAATTAAAAAAAAAAGGCTATTATACAAAGGGTCTCTTGAAAGGTTACATCATTGCTCTTCCTTTAAGATAGTGCTAGATGACTAACCCTAACCTGGTTTGGGAGGGGGATTCAAAGTGCTTGTTTATTTCCAGATGGGCAAAGAATCCAGATACTTTCACACATGGCAGCATATAAAGCCTTTGCGCCAGCCAATCCAGCTATGCCTCAAAATATTTACCGACAACGCCTCTGGGTTACGCACAGCAATTTGTTAGGAAAATAAATGACAAGATGGGTTACAGTAAATGAGGAGGAAAGGAGGACATGGAACATCAAGCCTGGCAGATATAAAAGGAAATTGTTATTTCAGTTTGCAGGTTGAGATTGAGAAAACACAACTCCTCAAGGTAGTAGCTGTTAAAACAGAAGATGACGAGAGTCTGCAAAAAGCGTGGGATTAAGTTAAATTTAGACACGATTGACATTTTGTCAGGGTTCTTGCAATGAATGATTTGCATTTGCAAAAACTGTGTCTTAATATACTAAGCAAATAGGGACTGTTACAACTTATGCACTACTACATTTTGCACAAAGTATAATTGAAAAAAAAAAATGTGTTAAATAATGTTAAACTGAGAAATCAAATTTTCCTTGAGCTTTTGACATGTAAGACATCATCATACCATAAGAATATCCTGTGAGTTTCAGAATTGAAAACTTCCTTGTTAGTCCAAAAACAGCTTTTATTGTAACCAAGCCCAGATAACAAATTGTTGCGGAATGTGCCTATGACCACCTTAACTGATGTAAATCAACACCTACTTCATCATTGCAACGTTAGTCCCACCCACTGGATCCTAATGCTAGGAATATGGTTATTTATTTTCAACAATCTGAATGTCTCAGTTGAGCAATATTTATTTGTATTCGGTACATTTCACTGTGGATTCTTTGGTAAATCAGTTGCAATTTCAGCACAGGCTTTTCAAAAAGACTTTCACAATATGGACTCGACAGTAATGCGAGTAAATTCACTTTTGTATGGTGTTTGGCTATATATGTGTGTTGGCAGTGTGTGTACACAACCACCCTATAATAATAAAAATCCAATCACTCCCTTTTAATCCATAAATCATAAGCAGTGTCTCAGAACAAGCCATATCCAGATCCCTGGCAGTGTGACGTCACATTATCCACAGGCCTCACCCACGAACTGCTGTTTTAACATGGAACCACCCTGTGCAAGTTCACAGCGAGTTGTAGACAGTCCACCATTGCTGCACTGACGAGAACGTCTCCCAAACATTTTAGGTGTTCTGTAGCTGGATGGATCAATCCACATAGCTCTCTCCATTTACTCCCTAACTCCCGCCGAAGACGAAGTGGATTCATTTTGTTTTCAAAGAAAGTGCTCCCTCAACTCTACCGACGTTCGTTTATGTCCTTGCGAATCATTTCACACTGGACTGCTTTGTGAACAAATTTCAATACAAAGGGACAATACAAAACTGAGGTTGTTACTCAAGGATAGATCAGTACTGTTCTTGATTCAGCTTACAGTCTCCAGAGTGATACTGGATACGGCAGTAATGAAGGTGAGAGCACTTTATTACAGTTCATCAGAGTTGATTTACAGATATAAAGTTTACCAGTTTATTAAGCACCACCCGGAAAGGCATAAGGTCTTTATATATTTGTTTACTGTTAGTTTTAATGAGTGTTTCTGTGTAATTTGCTATGTATGTTGATGATAATGCAAGGGAGAGAGAGAGAGTTTATGGATAATATTTTAATGCACACTTGCACTGTTTTATTAAGCTCTTACAGTGATTTTCTAGAGTGAAAACGGATGCTTCATCTTTTGTGTGAAGTACAATAAACGTCATAAAACTCATTGTTTGTACTAATATAGTGGATAAAAACAAGAAGACAATACAAGTTATAACCGTAATTGAACAAAACTATCCCTGTTCTATCTCCATGCAGCATATATTCGCAGTTTCTGACATTATAGTGCGTCCTGACTGAATCCTGATACCAGAGAATCAGCTCTCTTAGGCAGAGTGCAGCAGCTCATTTGCATTTAAGGGGCACACACTGAAACAGCGCATTTTTGCTCAACCCCAAAAAGTGGCAATTTTAACATGGTATAAAAAATTATCTGTGGGGTATTTTGAGCTAAAACTTCACATACACGCTCTGAGGACATCAGAGACTTATTTTACATCTTGTAAAAAAGGGCATAATAGGTCCCCTTTAAATATATTTTTAAAATAAATGATATATAAATAATATGTAATTGATTGTTTATTTCATTTATATATATATATATATATATATATATATATATAAAATTAAGGTTAATACATATTTAAGTATATATATTATGAAACGCTAATGGTCCAAGAATAAAGCCCTGTGGTACACCATAGTTAAAAGTATCAGTAGGCAATTCTGTGCAATAATACTTTACCCAATACCGTACTTTCTTAAAGAATATCTTGTTAATGTATACAGTGACATTCAAAATAAAGAGATAAAAACATAAATATTTAGGATTCAGCAATATTTCTAGGTTTCTAATCAAAAAAGCTCAAATTTATGTATAAAAATCACACATTCACAATTATTTGAAAATGGAGCATTTTACTATTTACATGCTGTGAATGGCCCTTTCCGAACTGAGCAATTTTTGGGTCACAACCCAGCAGTTTGAGAACCACAGATCTACACAGTTCTTAATTAAAAGGCAAACGCACATAAAAACACGCAAAAACATGAAAATCTCTTTCAACATTGCTGCAGTTCCTACTTCAATGGACATCAAACTAGCAGTATTCAGGCCAGCGCCTGCATCAACACACAGATTCCTTTTGGCCTTAGACTCTGGCAAGCACCTTCCATCACACATTTCCAGTACGGAGGAGAAATGGGCAAGATTTCCTACGCCGAGCCTCCTTTCCTATGCCTTTCATCAGCCGCCAATGTTCCCCACGCTTGAAACAAACAAAAAGGATGAGCGAGAGAGAGAGGGAAAGACTGGGGGTTGGGGGGAGCGGGAGATACAGCTGATGCTGTAATCACCCTGGATATATGCAATACATTTTTCTGCTGGAGCGAAGCTGCCATCTTTCCTGAGACCAGATGGCGACATTACAACACTAAGGTTGAGTGATTACACCTTACAGACCGAGAGGTTCGGGAATGGGTGTGAAGACAAGATACTACTACCGTGAATTATTTTCTTCACTCACTTTTATGTATTCTAATATCTGTATTTTTGTTTAAGACTAAAAAAAATTTATATTCTTGGTAATTTAATAATGCCATGGTTTATTAGACACTATCATGATAGAAATATCTAGCCATATATTGAAGTGCCTTAAAGTAACATTAAACACAATGGTACGGTGGGGTCCAAAAAACCACTAGTGAAAATGTTTTTTTGTTTGTTTTTTTTTATTATTTCATAAATTACATTTTCAGAAGTTTAAATAAGACTTTGAATCCCAGTTCTTTTATTTAAATAAATGACAATCTCCTTGAAAGAAAAAAATTATTCATTTTTTTATATATTTATTTTACTTCTTTGATTTATACAATGGCCAACCTCATTGAGAGGAGAAAAAATACTAACAATTATTTATTTTTTTATTTTTGAAGAAAATAAATAAATGTATATACTTCAAAATTTATACTTCACTTTTATTTAAAACTGCCATAGATTATTATTAGTGATTAATTGTTCGAAATGACAAAGCTCTCTCAGAGAAAAAAAAAAAAAAAAAAAATATATATATATATATATATATATATATATATATATATACTTATTTATTTATTTATTTTACTACTTAAATATTTATATGTATTAATTTTTTTTTTTAAATTAGAAAAAATTTAATTATTGTAATTACAAAACTATTTTTTTTTGTGTGTTTGTTTTTTTCTTTTCACGATTTGAATAGTGACCAAGCTCTTTAAAAAAAAAAAAATTATTTAAATGAATTCTCATGTTTCAAGATATTGTTCTTCAACTTCATTTACAGAAGATAGATTATTGTTAGTGGTTAATAAATTAGATTTTGAATCCCATTTTTTCAATGTGGTCTCAGCTGACCATTCTATATTAATATGGTAATCAAATATGCTAATCAAATATGCTAATCAAACGGTGCCGCTGTATTACCATCTGATACCATCACTGAACCATGGTACTCTTTTTTGTAAGGCCTACTAAGAAACCATCTGCCTAGTCCTACTCTAAAAACGACTCAATGTCTGTGCTCTCAAACCCATCCCATATAAGAGCTACACATGGGATATGCACCAATAGACAAGTGTAAGTGCACCTGGGTGGCGTGGTCACACCGGAGAAACATATCCTATCAGAGCCAGGCAATCTTGTTGCTCCATGGTGGGAACCGAGGATTCGTGAGCCAGACTAATCTTGGAGACAGAGGTCAACAAGTTTGGAGAGTGATGTGGAGAAGCATGACACACCTGTCACATCGCAGCTTCGCCGTGAAATCCAGGCATTACCCATTCAGTGGAATGAAATGGAAATGGAATGAAAGGAAGCGTTACCAAGACTACGCCTGGAGATGGAGTGCGGGGAGGTGAAAATCGGATGTGAAAAAAGAAGAGAAAAGAGGGGGAGAAGAGCGAGGAGATGTCGCGGTTAGAAGAACAAAGGACTGGAAAAAGGAAAGAGAGTGTGCAAGGGCAACTGCTACTTCTCATGGGAATATGACCAAAAGCAGATGTATATAAACGTTTTCTTTCCTCCATATTTATTGCCAGTGTGGTTTGGATGTTTATAGATAGCTAAAAAACATTTAAAAACATTTAAACATTTCAAGCCAGACCTACCACAAGATTATTAAATGATATCTGCTTTTTTGAAAAGTACATTATCAGAAAAGTTTAAAGTATCAATAGGACATTCTGCCAAAAAAAAAAAAATTCAAAATCTCAGGTTTTATTACCCAATATGTTTTTGAAAATATTCATAGGAATGTAAGAAGTAAGAAAATAATAAATATTTCAGATTGTGTACTATTTATAAGAGTTTAATATAAATTACTACAGCTTATGTTTCAACCACATCATTCACAATGCTTTATTGGTTTAGTAGTTCATTCCTTTATAAAATACATTTTTATTGCATTAAAGGGTTAGTTCATCCAAAAATGAAATTTCTGTCATTAAGTACTCACCCTCATGTCAACATGTTAAGATATTTTTGATGAAATCCGAGGGTATCTGAACCACACATAGGCAGCAACGTCATTGCACCTTTTGAGGTCCAGAAAGGTAGTAAAAAAAAACTATGTTAAAATAGTCCTATGTGTGGTTCAGATACCCTCAGATTTCATCAAAAATATCTTAATTTGTGTTCCGAAGATGAAGGAAGGTCTTACAGGTGTGGAACGACATGATGGTGAGATTTCAAATTTCATTTTCGGGTGAACTAACCCTTTAAATCAAATGTTATTAATCTCAAAGTTAGTTAGCTTAGTTCATTGGTTTAGAGAATTCTTCCAAAATGAGCCAAAATCCATGTCCATACAGCATATTTAATGACCTAATAGTCTCTGCACACTATTTTTTATATTTATTTGAATATTTTGCCATAATTTAAAAAATAATAAATTAAAATCAATGTTTACGTTAAAATAAAATAAAAAAAACAATTCAAACTTTTTAGTTAATACTCAACGTCATCAATAGTATTAGTATTACGATCATCAATAGTATTTTTTGATATCTATAAAAAAGAAAAGTGAAAACACTTCCTTAAAGGCAGCAGAACAAGCCAACACTCACGATTAAAACAAGACAAACAGTAACTGAAGATGAGCAACATCTCTTCAGTAACAATTATTTCAAAAAAGACAAGCTTTCGAAGAATAAGGTCATCCTGATGAGTAATAAGGGCTGCGTCTTTAAATTCACAACCAAGAACTCTCATTGGGTGAGCTTCAGATGATTAAGAACAGCATGGAAGGGGCAAGTACATATTTGCCCAACCGCGCACCACAGCAAATACGACGACACACATGCAAGACACACCTCTGGCGTCTCTCACCGGCATCATTATTTTCCCTTTCTTTATCCTTACATCCTTCTCTCCCTCTCTGAATTTCTTAAAGTAATTCACTCACTTCCTCCCCTCTTCTGACATTCACCATCTTTCTCTCCGCTCTCAGCCACCCCTGGCAGGCTGACAGCCGCAACCCCTCCCTGTCTCCCCAAACCCCTCAGGCGCTTTCTCTCGCACACACACTCTCCCTTTCTTTCTATCTCTCCCTCCCCCCTTCAACCTAGTGACAGGGAGTCTTACTCATCTCCAGCCATAGCCCACAGCGCTCCGCCAACATCTGCTTATATAACTTGGTTTAATTTGAAGTATCTATGCCCGAACTGTCAGGCATCTCTCTCTCTACTCTCCTTTCTTCTCTCAACATCTCTTCTGTCCTTTTGTTCTGTTCAGATGGGATCCAATAATAATACGTTCCGAATACGTCCTTAGCGTTGTGCAAAAAATGGCAAGGTTATGGGTTCTAATACTACCAGTAAATGATATAATAATATAATATAGATAATATGCCCGGATTCAAAAATGTTTTCAAATGTATTACTGTATATGATATACCAATTAATTAAGTATACATCACCCTCCAATTAATTGTTGTGGCAGACGAGTAAAACATTGAATAAACAAAAACTGGAAGTCATTTGAGCAATATCACAAGAATGTTACACGAATCAGGCAACTGCGAGGTAACAATTGTTACCTCAACAAGTTATTGCGTAACTTCGATTTTAATATTCCCAGTTACTGTTTGTTTTCGTCTATGTAAACACTTCCAAAGATAAAGCAGAACCATCGCCTATCTCACAACATATATGGTGTTGTGTTCCTGAATGAGTCAGCATTTTTGAAAGAATCGATTGAATGATTCATTGACTCACTCAAATAAGTTTCATTTGATTTCTGAATAAATCCATGTTTTTGAATGAATCAGTTGAGTGGATAGGTGTGTTCAACTTGAAATGATGCTGCGCAGACTGATCGGTATATGATATCAAAGTACCGCACAAGCGATTCAAAAGCATACGGAACAGTTTGCTCTCTAATTGCTCTCGGGTTACTTTGACGTCGTACACCAATTGGTACACTGTGCAGTGCCGCATCAAGTCGAACACTCCTACTTAGTCAATGAATCACTCATAAAGATTCATTTGTTTGGTTCCTAAATTAATTGACTATATGCACGGTTACTTCCTGGTTTTCATTAAGCCAGTTTTCGTTCTTTTTTTTAGACACGCACACACATTTTTTTGTTCATCCTTCTGAGATTGTCCCCATTTGTAAAACCAAACGTTGTAAAATCCAACATTTGATAGAAAACACTGATTTAAAAATAAAAAAGACATTAATTACCATTATAACCAGCAGGTGGTGACAGAGTAGCATTTATTTGCGCATATATTAGCCATTTCCTGTAATAGTTTTTCACTTAGTTTCGCTTTTGAATAAATATTAACCATTATAAAATAACTAGGTTTAAAAATACATTTTGTCAATGTGAAGCATGAAGTACTCACAAAATCTCATGAAAAACAATAACTTTTCTTGTGAATGAATTACACAGAAAGCGAGCACCGCACGCTCACTTCATAATCACAGCAGCTGTCAGTCAGTGCAGCGCAAGCTCAATGATTTTGGTAAACTTGTGAAAACTCACATTTTATTCAATGAATCTAACTAAAGTGCACAATAAATATTTAATTTTTGATGCTTTTTTCCCCACACGGAAGTGTGAAAACTGATGGTCGAATTGAATTAACTGAGGAGGAACACTGAGCTACGTCTTTATTTATTTATTTATTTTTATGTCGTCTTACGTTTGAATAACTAAATTAATGCTATGCCGGACTATTTAAGTGACTATATTCTGATTATAAACTAAGTATTACACTATTGATGCTCAACACACCAGCAAGTGACATTTCACCAGAAGTTTTCCAGCTGGCTTATATTATTGCGGAAGTTCTAAAGAACGTTCTGGGCTGCATCTGAAATCGCATGCTCTCTTGATCAGGTCATTATTTTGCTAAAAAGTATGTTCTGTATAGTATGAATGTATGTAGTGTAAATGTAATTCCGACGTACTACATTCGCCATTTTGTGTCACTTTGCTGCCATTCACAAATCCTCTCCCGTGGTCTCATGGGATAGTAAAGTGTCCCAATCATATATGCACACTGTACTTTTTGCCTACTCTTTTATAAATACTGTGAATTCAGACATACTACTCGTCACATACTGTTTTCTACTATGTAACTGAATGATTCAACAAACTCACTCAGAAGAGTTTTGTTACTCAATGAATCAGTGTTTTCAACAAATCAATGGAGTGAATGACAATGAATCACCCATAAAATTGGTTGAGTGAATGATTTAATGAAAATTGTTTGTGAATTAACAAGTGGTTTTGACTGAATTGTTAGAGCGAATGATTCAACCACTTAAAAACGATTTAGTCACTTGCCGCCATCGACTGTATCTTAAGTGGACTGTATCTTAACTGTATCTAGGTCTACTGGTATAAAAATGTAACCTGCATAAAATCTTTCACATACAAATTGAAGGCCTGATTAATTACCCTAAATGCGCTTTACATAAAAGCATCTGTTAAATTAATAATGCATCCCTAATCTTGTAGTACAGTGATAGTCATTGGGGAATCAGGTTGTGGGCCTTACAATGATGGAGGACAATAAGAATAGTACTTGGTGCACAAAAGCAAGTCCCAACTGAATCCACACACCAGTTTTTGAGGAAAAACTGGGTGCCAACTCACTCCGATCCACCCTCCACAGAGTTCTCTACTTGAGTTAATGTGGAATCTTGGTCCTCCAGTGTCGTGGCAGGATACCAAGGGTCCTCTGGCTGGATGTGGGAAGGCAGTGTCGGGCTTGTGATCACTAACGGACTTCCCCGGAGAGTACGCAAACACATGCAGCGGGAAGATAAGGCCTGCCTGGCTCCCTACTCCTGCTGCTCCAGTGAGTCTCCTTGCACGGGGTGCCAAGAAGCCTCCCTGACAATCTATCGCCAAGTGATGCCTCTATTACAATGGCTGCCCCACAGCTACAAGAGGCCCTGCACCAGCTGCAGCAGATTATAATTAGAGGAACCATGAAGTGCCCCGGACACTGGCAATTGATCTGCCTCTGACAGTCCAATATTTCCACCAGGGAAATAAAACCTTGCGTCGCATCGCAGGCTGAAGTAGAGAGAAAATGTGCGTCCGTTATGTGTGTGCGCGTGAAGGGAAAAAAGTGTTAAGATTCAGCGTGATTTTTTGCGACTTGTCTGTTCAAAACATGCCATTTTGTTGATTGTGCCGAGTAGCCGTCTCTCTTTATCACATTGATGTTCAGATGGTCGGCTCTCGAGCAATAAGCACAGGCCCTTTTGTGTCCGACAAGGAAGCGAAATGGAATTGCGGCTTAACCGCGTTAATTCAAGCCGTGTTTTTATTTCTCAAATGAGCTGTATGGGATCTTTTGTTTGCCGTTTGAGTGAGCGGCTGTTTAAGTGTAAAAGTAATTTTGTGTCAATTCAACAAATAAATTAGATTTTTTTTTCTTCATCCCAGCATGTTGAAGCTATTGAAATGTTTCCCCGTCTTTTGTCTCCTTCCTGTTTTTCCATCAAGCTAAGCAGCAGATAAGTCTCAAACTCAAAGCCTATCAATGCTGAGCCACTAAAGGGGTTAAGAAACTACAAGCAAACCAGTAAGCAAGGACTAAAAAAGTCTTCTTATGGTGAAACAAAATGTAATATATAGAGCACGAGTCAAAAATAAAATATTTTTTTCAGCCAAATCAATCCTCTCAAATCAAGTGAATATTGATGTTGGTGCCGTATGGGTAATTTTTGGGTTCAACATTTCCTTCAACATTTCTTTCATTTCATGTTTAAAAGCAAAAATCATATCTTTTGGTTTGTGTTCATATTAATTAGATTATCTATCAATAGAAACTTTCTTAAACATTCTTAGAAAGATCTTTATTATGCTATATCTAAATTGACAAACGTTTTATCTCTCTATTAAAGCAATGTGAGTAATGCTGTATTCATCTAATTTCATTGTTCTCTAGCATTGTTCCATAAATTATTTGCCAATTACACACTAAATACCCCCCAATTAAACATGAAGTCATCTAACCTACACGCTGACAGTCCATTATTTAATAATATAAATTTTGCATTATGACATCACAAATGAATAAACCATGAGCGGGTGTGAGGAGTAACAGATTGAAATGAGCAACTGTCCTCTTAATTCTGATTAAGCCGTCAGTCAGACTAGCCTGGCTGAGCCGAACCATCAGAAAGAAGCTTCTCATAAATACTTGAAGACTCAGTAAAACAGACAGAAATGAATGAGCGAGAAAGAGAAACGAGAGGATTTTTAATGGTGGCTATGAGGTTTTATCGGGTCCCCTTTTTCATCGAAATTCCTCATGAGATCTTTGAGAACAATGAACTCTGCTGCTGTCATCTTTCATTATAAAACACAGTCGACAAAAATCATTTGATCTGATCTGCTGACACACCCCCATGTTGGGGGTACATGACTATATCATGCGCATCACATACTGCTGCCTGTGATTGAGATTTTTAAAGGTTAAAAATGTTTTTGCATGTCAAAGTAACTGATTCATCATCCATTTAAATATTTAAGTAAAATGTTGTCATGTAAAAACACTTAAATGTAAATACTTCTATATTTATTTTAAATATATATTTATAAAAAAATATTTATAATGTTCCGACAGACAGCAGACACCCTGAAATATAATTTGGCAAATAAGTTTTACCTCAGTTTACTTGATTAGAAGTAAAGTTAAATAGTGGCACATCTTACCCCACTTCCCCTTATCATGCAGTCAAGCTATCAGAGATGTATCAGCCTGTGAAACAGTGTATCTTATAGCCAAACATGGAGTACATCAAGGCTCCATGCTTACCCTCATGTCTCATCTCTCTGGCAGAAAGTAATGTGCTCTCTTTTCATCTGGGGGCCATGCCTGTATTATCGGTCTATTAGATGTATGGCAAGGCAAGACAATATTAATGGTCTTTCTCCTCCGCAAAATGAAAGAGGACTCTTGGAAAAAGAAACCACTCTCAGCTTCACTCTCAAGGCCGATGA
>CM074433.1:8540000-9022500 GCA_037101425.1 Elopichthys bambusa | reverse complement strand
CAGCAACACTGACAGCCTGGAGACATGAGAACTAACAATGTGACAAACAGACAATATGTGCAAGAGTAATAGCCTGTACTGATATTTGAAATCTAACAAAACAACACTTATATTCAGTTGATTCATCCCCATATATAATAACATAATTGTACAAATGATAAAATACAAAATAAAATAAGTATAAATAATATCAATTATTATTTTTATTATTTATTAATAAATTATAAAATAAAAA
Organism: Elopichthys bambusa; assembly: GCA_037101425.1. Lineage (NCBI taxonomy): Eukaryota > Metazoa > Chordata > Actinopteri > Cypriniformes > Xenocyprididae > Elopichthys > Elopichthys bambusa. Next base: position 9,022,265 of record CM074433.1, on the reverse strand, counting down.
CAAATAAATATAAACAATACTACTAATAATAATGATTTATTATAATTATATATTATTGTTGTTGTTGTTATTATTATGGCTTCTTTTTATTTTATAATTTATTATTAAATAAGTATCGACAACAATAAAATAACATTTACAACAACAAGTATTATTATTAATAAAAATATTATAACTGTTATTGTAACTTATTGTTCTTAATAATGATCATCATTATTATTTATTACATATAAATATTACATATTTTTATTATTATAAATATTAATCACAGTTACTGCTGTAAATAATAAAAAATAATTATTATTATTGTCATAAAATAAAATGTAAGCAACAATATTATAACAATATTTATTATTATTATTATGGCTAATTTTAAAATTTATTCTGTATTAACTACAACAATAATAAAAAAAATTACAACAACAACTATTATTGTTATTATTATTATTGATAAAAAAATATTAACAGCAGTTAAAATTATTATTATTATACATATTTATTACATATAAATCATATTGTATATAAATATTGTATGTATATATATATATTATTGCTATTATTATTATAAATATTAATAACAGTTACTGTTGTTAAATCAAATTTTTATTTAAAAATTTAAAAATATAAGCAACAATCATTACTACTGCCATTAATAATAATAATAATAATAACTACTATTTTTTATTGAAGTAAAAAAAAAAAAAAAAATTAATTGTAAGCAGATATATGACCACAGAAACCTACAAACTATGTGACCAAATAAACCTAAAATAAAAATATACTAAGGTGGTACAACACAAACAAACAACAAAAACTTGTTAAAGCCTATTACAAGCACCCATAATCCTTACCGTCAAAACTTCCTATTTGTGAAACGAAAAATGCCTACCTACACACAACAACAAAAAAGCACAAAAAAGAAATTAAACTCCATGAGGAGAACAAAGGCAAACATCTCTAAGCCCTCCTGCACTTCTCTCATGGAGAGATGAAAAAGAGGAAAGCTTCCCTTGTTAAATATGCGGCCTTGACGTATGGGAGTGCGTGGGTAGGTGCGGCTAAAAGCGGCGCTTTAAAACGGGATTTGTAATCTTCAGGCTGCTGCTCCCAGAGCTACTGACTGCTGACTACTCACTACTGACTTACCAATTCTGTGGGCGGTGGTCTTGCTAAAACCCTGAAATTCCTCATTTCAGAATAATGCATAGCTGAGTAAAAAACTTCTTATTCTCTAGCACATCGATTAGGCCTCAAATATACAAGGAGCTGTGGATGAACTTCAAAAAAAAAAAAAAAAATCTGCTGGTTGTTCAGTTTAGCTAATTAAAATGGGATAATGCAAAACAAGTCTTGAACATTTTCATTGCATGCAATCAATTTAAATTTGTAAAATGGACATTTACTTGGGAATTCATGATTTTTTTTTTTTTTTTTCAGATCCAGACCAACAAATATCAAAAATTGCAAATTGAAATAGATTTTTTATTATTATTAATTATTATGCTACTAAATTAAATTCTACAATCATAAGCTATAAACAGCCCAATGTTTGGTTAGAAAAAATTCAAAAATATTAATAAAAATATCTTTTTATACAGTAAAAGATTACTTCTTATTTGCAGCTCTCTCACTAGAAAATGTTTCCAACTCCGCCCTTACTTAAAGCACCGCACAGAGATTCATGGAGCACTTGTCTATTTTTAGCCCAGGCTAAGCCATTTAAATCTGTGCCATGATCTTAATTCGATACCTGAACTTAATTAAACTCATCCCCAGGACCAAAGGGGCTTGAATGTAGCCAATTAGTCTCATAGTGCAAATGACGACAGACTGCTTCATTTATTCTTGTTTAACTTCTCTGTAATGAATAATGCATGGTCTGTTTTCAGATGTGTGCCATCACAGATAAGAATGAGGAAATCTAGCTTTTTGTTCATTTTGGATTATGTAATCATTAAATGTACGATTATGACATACAACATCTTTTAAAAAGCAGTTTGTTTTAAAAAATTCATCATTTATTCACCTTCATGCCTTTGCAAACTGACTTTTTGTCTTCGTATGCCATAAAAGGAAAAAGGAGGAGGAGCTTTTAGAGTCTGACAGCCAATGATTGGACAAATCATTTTCACAGACTGTGATGATGCTTTGTGTTATATTATCTTGGCATTAAATCACAGAAAACTAGTGATTTAGTTTTGGAGTGACGGCAAATTTGAAATCCTTCTCTCTTCTTGCCAATGTAATCAATCTCTCAATATTTTATCCTTTTTTATAAAGTCATAGAAACGCTATCATTATTTTTTTTCTTTTCTTTTGCTATTAGAGCAAATGGGAATGCAAAAATGTATTTTTCTTTCACCACTATAAAGTGCACTATAAAGTTTCTCCATATGGAAATTGATATTTAATGATAGCCAAGAAACCTTTTTACACAGACCTACTGTGAGCTATTAGGTTGTTAATCGATGGTATTTGCTTCTTCTGAAGCAGTCAGCCCACATTATTTCAAATTATTCTTAAAATAATCATGTTTAACAGCAGAATTTGTGGTGAAAAACTACATTACCCATAATGCTGTACACCAATCAAACTGCGCCAAAATAGCTCTTAAGGAGCTACCCCCATGAAGCACTGCAAATTAAGTAATCAAGTTGGTCTTCCTATGCTCTCAAAATACTATATATATATATATGCATATTTTGTAATAAACTTAAAATGTGTTTTTTTATGTATATAATCAACATTTTTAAATGAGTAGTTTTATATTTTTCCATTTTTAATTCAATTATGCTGTTCGCAATGCTTCATGGGATTGTAGTTCTTTCCCTCACTAAAGCCGTTAAATACAGTCTTCTGTATTTTTGTCCGACTTTTAAACACTTTTTTTCTTCAAATGTAATCTTATGATTCACCTCGTAGCTGATTAGTTTTGTTCTTTTTAACATTTTTTTTTTTTTTTTTTTAATCCCCATGGGAGAAATGAATCATCTGGAACCAGCAGCACCACTGAAAAATTAGGCGGGCACTGTTGCACTCTATAGACGTTCACCCAACTATGACGACTTCCGCTTCTGAGAACAACAGAAATGTAAATAGCACTTTTCACTGTATGAAAGTTCAGAGCAACATGCTGGCAAGTAAATTGATTGATAATGACTACAAGCATTTATTTATTTCAAGACACCACTGAAATCGTTAACAATACATTTTATTACTGTGTGTACTGTTTATTTGCATGTTCATTAGTTGATTAATGATGGATCATAAATCAAAAATGTAATTCCTACACTTCCTAAATGATTGTTAAAATTCCACGGAAATATATACGGTTCCATTTTATACCTACACTTGAACTGCCAAAGTGATAAAGCATTTCGTATGCTGCACACCTTGTGTTGTTTTCCCTAATGGGATACAATCTGGTCGCTATCACATTATAATGAGGGACATCTCTAGCGTGATGCACTAACAGACCCTGTCCTCCCTGACAGCATACTGGTTTCGAAAAGAAAACAAGAGGCATGGCATATTTCTGTATAGATAATTTCCTTCAAAAACACACTGTGGGATAAATAGAAATATTTTCTGTAATAAAACTGTGATATAGACAAACAATAACACAATATACTTCAAACAGTATTGCAAAACATACATAAATAGTAGGTAAACTACTTACATCAGCTCCGCCTTGCAAAACATGAACACCGCAACGCTGTTTATAGTAATATTAATACTGAAGTCCTCTGAGGCAATTGTCAATACAATAACTGAAAGTAAGATGGCGCCGTTGCGTTTGTACGAGAGAGCACGAGTCCGAAGCAAATGTGGGTATCTGTGATATGAGAAAGAAAAATGTAGCGCCTATTTCAGTTCGGTCACGTTTACTGTTGTTCGTCGAATTTTCGCGAGAGAAATATTTTCAAACTAGTCATGCTTGGTTTAAAAAGGACCTCCGCGTGAGCTGTGTTTCATATATCGCTACACAAACTTTACCCCTCATAGCGGATTGGTATAGTGTTGCCACATAAACGACCAATAATTGACCAATCAGAACCGAGTATTCTAGAGCGCTGTGAAATCGCCTGAAATCTTTGCCTAATATGTTCATTGTGTCTTCTTAATTGAATACACGATGCAGCTTACTAATCACATAATGTGTATTATCTTATATTATTTATATTTGTTGAATATTATATTTGACACTATAATCTCTGGCTAATTCCTTGTAACATTAAAACGTGCTTTTTCTGTGAAGCTGCTGCTTTAAAAATGTAGGCCTATTATGAAAAGTGATATACGTATAAATTTGAATTTAAAAAAAAAAAAAAAAAATTTAACCTGAATTTTAAAATATATATATATATAGGCCTTTTATATACTAATTTCAAAATATTAATTTGTGTTGACAACACAAACTTGTGGGTTCATGTCATCTCAACTCTTTAATGAAAGAACAGCAAGATCAATGTCACTAAATTGATTACGTGATTAGTGACAGAACATTAAATATATACAGTATTACTCATTTTGTTTCTTTGCTATTAATGTATCAACATTTGCTCAATGTCCTGTCATCTCATTAGCTTTCTCCTACATGGAGAAAACAGCGCTCTGGCAGACAGGGAGTGGAAACTCATATGCATGCCATTTTTCCATAGCAGAATCCTGGGAAAGTGCCAAGCGACTTGGACAAACCCTGTGATGGGCTGTTGCTCTTCCTAATGCCACGATGGAGCTGCACTGAAGCATGGATGGTCCCAGGATGGATGACCACAGGAGCTGGCAAGCAGGTGAAATTAGAGTCTATGATGCCTCTCTACAGAGAACCCAAAAATAAAGCCTCGGAGGAAGTTGACTCTTAGGAACCACTACTGCGTATCCACCCACATACAATGAATGTGGTGTTATTAGACACCAGGCAGCCCTTAAACACAGACGAGATCTGCAGGATATGTGAACTGGGGGGTTCATGCAGTCTGTGGCCTTTTTAAAGTGAAATATAATAAGCTGGCAGCATATATGTAGTGTACATTGTGTGGTTTTTTTTTTATCTGTTTATCTTTTCCTGTTTATGTCTGAAATGATGCATGTTGAACAACTTTTTGAATGCATAACATGAACCATACCATGGTACTTTTCATGTGTTATATGCCATAATGTTTTTCAATACTACTGTTTTACAATATTTATATACCACAGTATTCATATGTCAGTGTTTATATGTAAATATCATGGGATTTTTTTTTGTACTTTATTTTGTATTATATGCGCATACTACAGTTTGATTACCATATTCATATACCATGGTATTTAAATAATACTTAAAGGTACTTTACCAAAAAAAAACTTTAAGTTTTAGTACAATTTAACTGGCCATTAGCATATCATTAACTACGCTGCGAAGCATAGTTCTGTTGATATGAAAAATGGGGCACATTTAGCAATATAGCGGGTGAATTATGTATATATTGTATATTACAATGTTATGATGAACTATATGCCTTTCTCCACTGATATTCTAAGTTGTTCAAAGCATTTCTAAGGATAGGCCTAGATGATTTTTAGAAGGCAGACTGAGATGGTGAACGGGAACATGGTTTTTGTAAAATTAGCAACACATTATTAGCTGTTTGATAACGTAGTCAAGCAAAAGGCTAATCATAATTAGCATTATGTGTCCGACGTTATAAAGAACGATACATAAAACGCATTACCATTCTGATACACTGACTTGTAGATGACCCTGTATAATTCACCACTTCTTCTGAATCAGTTTCTGGTTCACACATATATGGCTGAAATAAACAAGTATTTCCACTTGCCATTGTGGAGTATTTACCACAGTAAAGTTGACCGAGTGGATCAGGTATTCTGAGCTCGTGCGATTGAGTGGAGGCAGGGCTAATTTGCATATTCATGTCTCCGCGTATACTAAGGGGCTGTTTACACGACACCGTTTACAACTAAACACTGAAAACTTTTTATGCGTTTTGGCCGTTCATTTACACGACAACAGCGTTTTAGGGGCCTAAAAATGCAAACGTTTCAAAACGGGTTTCAAAGCGCAAGCTTTTGAAAACAATACCGTTATTGTCTCTTTGTATACCACACAAACGCAAATCTGTGGAAACGGTGACGGCATGTATATGTGTATTACATGTTTAGTTTATAGGTCATTTATATAAATCAGTGATGCGCATTTGGCACACATGCTCTGTAAAAGATTCCGTATGTACGCTTAGTCTTTCTTTACAAAGTGACATCGCCAACTACTGGCCTGGCATGAATAATACAATGTTTTTAGTCATTTTCATAGATCCGTGTGAGCGGGGATCTTTTTTATAACGTTGTCATCTCTACAAAGAAAAAACGTTCCCGTTTTTAGTACATTGTTGTCATGTGAACGTACCCTAAATGAAGCAAGGGTGTAGAGTTACATTCAAGCTATTTTAAGGCATGTCGTTTAAATATGACATTTTGGTCATCAAAGATGAGTTTGAAGGGATAAAAATATTGGCTACAGGGGGACTTTAAAGAGTTAGTTCACCCAAAAATGAAAATTTTGTCAATAATTACTCACATTCATGTCGTTCCACACACGTAAGACCTTCGTTTATCTTCGGAACACAAATGAAGATATTTTTGTCAGTGTTGTTAACTAAAACTAAAAAAAATAAAGCTGAAATAAAAATAAAAATATTAGATGAAAAATGTAAACTTACTTTAAGTTTAAGTACTAAAATTATTAAAACTAAAAAGGAAGTAAAAATAAATTAAAACTAAATAGAAATATAAAAAAGCCCACAACAAAATGACAATTAAATATGAAAACTAAAAATATAAAAATAAAAGATAATTGAAAATATGAATAAATATAATAGTATATATACATTATATAATACTAAAATAACATCATGGTAGTATAAAAAAAAAAAAAAAACATAGTACTAAGTATCTGATTAATCTGCTTGTAATTCCAAAAAATAAGGAGGGTAAAAAGAGAACACAGAGATGGGACCTTAAAAGACGCCCCTCTGTTCGGTGGTGGATCATTACCGTATGCCGAAACTAGTGACTGAATCTTCCCTTTTCTAATCGAAGGGAACAAAGGATAGTATATCCTTGTGGAAGACTGCCTTCTGCTGACAGTGACACAGATCAATACATCATAAATTATAAATAAGGGAAAAATAGGGTAAATAAACCCAGTAAATAAATGTGTGGTTGTCTTGTCTTCCCCCTCCTCCCGTTCTCTCACCTAATGGATCGTGGATTGTGCATCGGTCTGGTATGTAGTTTTCCACTGTTGCCATGGCGACTGGCCAGCCAGCCCCCGAGGCGAGAGGTGACGGCGAGCTACAACTCAATTCAGCTCACAAACACATGCACACACAACTCAGAAATGGGCCTAGAGCGAAGACAAACACACACACACACACACACTAAATATATATACACACTCATGCATGCAACAAACAGCTCGTTTAACCCCAAAGGGCCGATTTACAATAGAAGTATTACTTCAAAAGGGTGTGTTTCAGCTACTGGCAATTTTATTGGCCCCTTTACAATTCTAAATTAATGTATTGACCCTCTTTGCCGGACAATGCGCCACTATTATATGAAAAACATGTATCACCGTAACTTTGTGTGCTATCTGGAGGCACCAGGGCAGCGTGATTGCTTTCCTTTTTCTTTCCCCTCAAAGAACACCACAATATTTAGTCTGTGCGCCATATAGTGCCACGCTGACATCTTAATGATTATCCCTGGGAGGTTTTTGGTGTTCATCATGGTTCTCCATAATGGATCAGTTCTCCATGGCACGCCGTTCGGCGCAGTTCACGACCAGAAGCCACAGTAGGCTGTGAAGTTTTTTTCCCCCAGACAAAGACAAAGAAAAACAGTTTGACCAATGCGCTATTCATTTTTATCTAACTTTGGGTGGCAGACTTTCCTTAATGAGAGTGGACAACATGGTGAGCGGCTTTCAAAGATGTTGATCGGCTCATCACACGGAGTGGTTGGACTCTAAATTGCCTCCCCGACGCACCGCGGGCGGATTGGCCCCAGCTGTGAGGCATCCACGCTTATGCTCAGAGGAGGAGATCTCTAGATGGCGAGGCCCACTCCCCTGCCAGCAGCGAGGCGAACAAATGACATTTGTGTCACTTGATGTCTCCTCGCAACATGCAGTTAGAGTTTGATCAGAATTTAAATGTTTAGCCTACATTCCTCTAAACTTTAGTCTAACTAACAGGAATGACAGCAGGTTAGACATGTACAGACATGATTCTATGATACATTTCAGCACCGGACAGCGACACGCCAGCAAGTGTCTAGAAGTGCTGCACATTTTGCTTACTGTTGAAAGAATACTTCACCCAAAAAATTAAAATTATTCTATCATCATTTACTCACCCTTTGAGTTGTTCCAAACCTGTATGAATTTCTTTCTTCTGTAGAACACAAAAGAAGATATTTTAACTGTTTTTGTCCATACAATGAAAGTCAATGGGGTCAAAACAACATTGAACCCAACTGACTTTTATTATATGCACAAAAAAATAACTTTTTCAAAATATATCTCCTTTTGTGTTCCAAAGAATAAATAACATCTTACAGGTTTGTAACGACATGAATGTGAGTACATTATGACAAAATTTTAATTTTTAGTTCAAGTACTTTCATTTCAAGTAACATTTTCAATATAAGCAACTTGATTTTAAAATTTAGATGGTTTTAATTCAATTTCAGTACTTGACAGCAGGGTAAAAAGTTTCTAAATATAAACTTTGTCTGTAAGGTTTTAACCTTAATTGAATGTTTTTTGTGTGTGTGTGTGTGTGTGTGTGACAGAGATGATAGAATGATAGACAGAATGAAAGATTTTAGTTAGAGCGATCGAACTTTAGATTGATAAAACATCAGATAGAATGATAGAAATAACAACAGAAGAAAGGTATAAAGAATAATGATAGAAAGAACAGTAGAAAGCAAAAGATGAAAACAATGACAGAAAGAACAACAGAAAGAATGAAAAAAGATGACAGAACAACAGAACAAAAGAATGAAAGAATGTTAGATCGATATAAAGAATGTTAGAAAGAGCAACAAAAAGAATGCAAGAACAACAAAGAACACAAGAACGACAGAAAGAACAAAGGAACAACAGAAAGAATGACAAAGAATGAAAGAACGACAGATAGATAGAACAACAGTACGATAGAATGACAGATAGAACATTACAACGAACCATAGAACAGAGAATGCAAGAAAGACAGAACAATAAAACAAACAATAATGGATGATGCAATGATAAGACAGAACGACAGAAAGAAATACAGACAGATAGACATATACTTTACTATATCTCTAAAGATATATATTTAACAGTGCACCATGAATGTCACCAAGCTACACTCGTTTCCGAGTCAATAATCTATTTCAGCACCGGACAGCGACCTGCAGGCCCTTGAGTGTCCAGCACTTAACTACATAAAACAATTGGATTCGAATTTCCTTTCCAGGGGAACAGAGACATCTAGTCACACTTTCCGCACCTCCATATGGCATACGTTCTAAACCGGCTCAACATGATGGACAAGAACTCTGTTCTCGAGGGAACAGGGACTTGATAATATCCATCCAAACGACTATCACACAGACTGTGATTCTCACGTGATATTAATCAACAGGCATCCACTAAGACATTTTACTATGCATCATGGTCTTCTTCCTCTCAGCACCTACAAAGGAATATTTCGGGTTAGAGTGACACTTACAATGGAAGTGAATGGGGCCAATTTGTAAACGTTACAATACTCAAGGTTTGAAAAGTACAGTCAGAAGACGTAAACAATATACATGTTAACTTGATTTTAGGCTGGAAAACAGCTTGCTTACCTTTTCTGTGTAAAGTTGTATCCAATTTTTTTTTTTTTTTTTTTGTCAAACGTGAAATATTACAACGGTTATATTTCTTTTTTGTTCTATTTTTTAGTAATATATTATATATTACTATTATTAAATACTCACATTTTTGTCAAATGTCAAATATTAAAAGTTATTCTTTGTTATTTTTAGTAATAATAATCATAATGAATAATAAAAAATATATTTTTCTTAAATATTTGATTTTATATTCTACTGTGAATCATTACAATAGTAAAATTTCTATTGTTTAATATTTTCTCTTAGTAATAATAATAATGACAAATTATTATTATTATTATTATATTTTATATTATTATATTATATTATTTTTCTTACATGCTCGATTTTTATTCTACTGTGAAAGTCTCTTATTTTGTTTAATATTTTTGTAATAATAATAATGATAAAAAGGTTTATTTATAATAATAATAATTTATTATTATTATTATATTTTTCTTAAATACTTGATTTTTTATTCTACTGTGAGATTACAATAGTAATGTTTCTCATTTTGTTTAATATATTTAGTAATAATAATAATGATACTACTAATAAAAATTATTAACATATTTTTCTTAAATACTTGTTTTTCAATATTGCAATAGTAATGTTTCTTATTTTGTTTAATAGTTTTATTATTTAATTATTATTATTATTATTTAGTATTCATATTAATATATAACAATCAATATTTTGGGGGCCAAAATGTGCAGTCCTACAAACAACCACAGCAAACCTGGAGCTTAAAAAACACACACACACATTTTAAATCGCAATCAACGTTTTATTATTATTGTTGTTATTATTATTATTATTCATAAAAATCTCATTTCCCGACCCAGAATATTCCTTTAAATACAGGATCAGCATTCAATGCAAATGACCTCTACCACCTGCAACGCGTTTTCCCCGTGTGCTCATGTTCAGAGTCATGACCTCGCATGCTCCACGCGCAAGTGTTGGCGGCCTTGCTACCCTAAACTAACCTCCGGGGATTCCGGACAGTCCCTTGTCACAGTTCCTGTCAATCAAACGTAATGACACAACCCACAGCGAATCGGATAGTGGCCTCATACCCACTGACAAATGCAGTGCCCTACCTTCTGTGTCCAGGGCAGATCTGCCTTTTAAATGAGCAAGGGAGAGAGGGATCGAGAGAGATAGAGATACGATGAGAGAGGAGTGGTTTCTCTCTGGTTTTAACATGAACTTCTGCTCTCACACCCCGCTGAAAGTATGGCTTCAAGCTGTCGACATGACCCGATGTCCTCGCCTCCTCCTGATTTCTCTCTCCTTCCTCTTAGTCGTTCCCTCTAGCTAGTGCTAATCTCCCACTCCTTATTGCTCGATCTGTCTTCACTGGATCCATTGCCTCAGAGACCCCGCTTCTTTTTGTTTGTCATTCTTTATCTTTCTAATTCTAAACAATCTTTCTAGCTCCACAGCACTGGGTGTCTTTTATTCCCTCTTCATCATGATCGGAAGAGGCTACATGTTGGAAACAATTAGGACCTGCAAAGTGTCATAAAAATCTTGGTATCTCAGTGATAACATGTCAAAAAACCCATTGACTTCAGGACGATGGAACCGGAACTGCTAAAATGCTTCTGGTTTTGGCCTACAAAAATACATCATCCCTGCATCACTCTATAGCTGTGTGAATATCTACCACTGACACATTTCAACAGTCACACATTTTATAACTTCATACCCAAACCTAACCCAAAAAAATGACCCTGCTTCAGTATGACACTTCGTCTATTCCAGTATCCCGGTTCCAGCTTCTAAAAACCTTCAGAAACCACAGGCCACTATTTGTCTTTCCCGCATCCTCCCCACCTTTTCTCTCTTGCAAAAAGCGCTCGCTGGGCCGCACCTGCACTCACACACCAGCTAAGGGGACAGGAAGACAGATTGGCAGGCGGGAGATATGGGTCTTCACCAGGGCCCTCGTTCAGCCCTCATTCCTCCTGTCCTGAAGCCAGACTCTTTCAGACAAGACCCAAGAGAGAGAGCGATGTGCTGAAAGTACAACCACTACAACTCCGGCTCGTGTACACATACACACACACACACACACACATACACATGCGTTTCGCACGGCTAACCCAGATCACATCGTCACATGACTCAATCCCACAGACGGCTGCTCCCCGGTCCAGCTAAAACCTAAAATAGACTAAAAATACCAAAATAAAATGCATTAATATTTCTTTTCTTTTTTTTACCAACTCATACAGCCAACAAAAAGTATGTGTGCCACAAGAGCGCCTAACTAGTATCCTGGATTAGAGGATTATTTTGTTTTCAAGGCATTTTTCCATTACTCATATTAGTCATATTTGTATCAGAAGACAGAAATTGGCAACAGTCCCAGATATCTGGAGAACATTTAGGACTCAAACAGGAAGCAGAACTTTAATCTGAAGAGTCAATTGTGCTTAAAAGTGAAACAGAAGGTAAGAACAAGAAATTCCAGGCAAAAAGTTGTGGGAATGGGACTGTTCTCAAATCTTAACCAATTAAGAAAAGCCTTGTCGGCAGTGCGTATAAAAAAGCCATTAGCTTTTTTTTATGTGCTGTTTTTGTTGTTCCTTCTCACAGGAACGTGCCAAAGTGCACCGCCAGCTTTTCACTAAATACCTTAAAAAGAGCAAATGGCTCATGGGAGGGTGAGGTATGGCTAAACAGCTGGCAAATCTAGTGCAGGAAGAAAAGAAAAGAAAAGAAAAGAAAAGAAAAGAAAAGAAAAGAAAAGAAAAGAAAAGAAAAGAAAAAACAGTACTGTGGCACTTTTTTGTTAGTATACTAACATGGTATACCTTTAATATACCATGGTATTTACGGGTCACTTCAAGTACTTAAAGGAATTATGGAAGCTGCAAATGCTATGGTAAATAAGAATTATGACATAAAAAGATCATTATAAGATAATTATCTTATAATTATGAGATAAAGTTAAAATTGACAACATAATTATGACATAAAAGTCACAATTATGAAATAAAGTAATAATTATGATATAAAAAGTTAAAATTGGCATAATACCATACTTATGACAAAAAGTAGAAATTGAGATACAAAGTATCAAAAAATAAATTGACAAAAAAAACAAACAAAATTGGGATACAAAGTCAAAATTGACAACATAATTATGACAGTCACAATTTTGACATAAAGTGATAATTATTAGATAAAACGTTGAAATTATGAGATAAAAAGTCAAAATTGGCTTATTATCATAATTATGACAAAAAGTAGAAATTAAGATACAAAGTATCAAAATTGGGATACAAAGTCAAAATTGACAACATAATTATGACAAAAAAAAAATCACAATTATGACAAAGTCATAATTTGACAATTTCAACTTTTTATCTCATAATCATGACTTGGTATCTCATTTAGCTTCTGTAAGGAATACTATGGTAAATGTAATAAAAATGGTCTTACCATTTAAAAAATAAAAAATAAAATAAATAAAAAAAGTTATTCAGTGTCATGATATTCACACAGAGAGAGAGAGAGAGAGAGAAAGAAAGAAATAAAATGGTAATTTAAAATAACAACACAGAATTATTACCATATTTACATTGTATATACCATGGTACTTATAGCCTACTTCATGGTACTAAATCATCCTTAATATTGACTTTACATATGCAAAATAATATAAAAGAAAGAAAGAAAGAAAGACAGACTGTGTTAATCCAGATTTTTCTCTTGTTTCAGGTTTGTGGGGAGTGAAATCCCTAAGGATCACTCTAGTGCAATGGCTTTTTACTATGTACGTTACAGCCCTGTGACATTATACACAAACACACACACACACACCATGTAACACTGCAGTCATATGTCTGCATCTCTCCATTGTAGTAGAAGCCATAACAGTGGAAGCGGCACTATAAAACTTCACGAAGTGAGAAGCAGAGTCTTGTGTGCAGCTCCGCTGTGATTTCTCAAATGACGGCACTGGAGACTTTCTATTCATCACACTGCCGGCCATGTAACTGCATTACCACAAACCCGGACGCAAATATCCACCCATCAGAGAGCACCACAATACACCAGCTCACTTCATTGTCAAGTCAATGAATCAGCGTATTTGAGAGAGAAACAGACAAATAGAGAAAGACAAGCAGACAGCAGGAAACACGCTCAAATTTACACATTTTCCAAAATCCAAAAGCAAACAAATGTTGAAAATGATATTAGAGATTATCAGAAAAATGTAGAATCACGGTTTGCCTTGCAGATAAAAATCAACAACTAAACAAAGGCGATTTGCTGTGATATTGTTTGAGCATTGCTACTTTCAATCCATTTTCAGTGTGGTTACATAATATTCAACAAAAACTGCTATATTAATATTCTGTTGCTTATGACTTTGTGTTCACTCAAAACGATTTTTAATTTTCTAGTATATATTTGTTTATTTTTTTTAGTCAGTTGTATCTCATACTGTTAATTAAAAAGTAATTATACATATAAAATAAAATAATAAAATAAACAATTATATGTTATTAAAATAATACAAAATGAATTATTATATTAAAAGTTTATTTTAAAAATACAGTGGGATCCAAAAGCATTGCACTACACAATAAAATGTATTAAAATTTAATTATAAATATAATATAGTAAAATATAAATAAAAATAATAAACTATAATAATAATAATATCATTTTAAAATATAAATGCATTATTTATATCTAATTTTAGTCAATTGTATATATTACTGTTACAACTATTAATTAAACTAATAATAACAACAAAAAATATAAAATAATAAAAAATAAAATGTTATTAAAAAATACAGTGGAGTGCAAAAGCATTGCAACTATTAAAAACTTATTGAAAAATTAATTCTAAATATAATAACATTAAACTGCATTATAATTTTATAATATATGTAAAAGAAAATATTAAATTAGTTACAAAGGCTTATTAATCATTTGTGTTTGGTTTGCTCCCACTTTGCTTTAATGCCAACAGAACTGATCAGTCAACTAGAAATAGTGCAGAATATTAAAATATTGTAATATTCACTGTACATAACTTTACTTTGTTGCTAACTTCCTAAAACTTCCAGATTTAAATTAGATTTCCAGCCCCACTGTATTTATAATAGTCATGCCCATCACGCTTCATTAATTTGATTTGATATGAGCGGCTGTCAGCATCCTATCAGAGTTTGGTTTGCTGGGATAGGGACTGGTGCCAAGACTTCAAACCCGAACAAGTTGGCAAAACTCAAAAAATTTGAGGCAATCAGTTGCCTCAAAATTCAAATGAAGAAATTCAAAGTTTAAGTAAGCAGAACTGGCAGAACTTTTTATTTTGTACTCATAAATTTTAATTGTTCTTAACTTAAAATGTTTAAGGTACACTCATACATTTAACTTAAAATGAACATGTAATTCCAACATTTTGATTAGTGTAAAATTAGCTAGCTATAACAATCTAAATCAGAAAATGCTAACTTGCTAATATGCTAGCATGTTATCAATAGCATGGTTTAGCACTTGCTGAATGATTACAGAAATATAAAGCATTTAACATACTTGCTCTCAAACCAAGCCGCATACACCTCATCACCATGATGGTAACTCTCCAAAAACCCAAATGAACAGAAACTCTTCTAAATTAGCATAATAAAACATTAATCACTACTAAATCTCCCACTTAACATTAATCTTGCACAAAAAAAACATTATATATCACTTAATTTTAGCATTTACATTCCCTTTCGAGTGTCATGGGCAAAGCATGCTGGAAAATCGAAATACCAGCCCAGTTTTAGTTAAACTTAAATTTGTCTAAATTAAAAGAAGCATAAGTTCATAAAACTCAAAACAATGAAACTGTTAAGTTTACTTAAAATATATCAGTTCTGTGAACTTGAAAGAAAAAGAAAGTGCTAAATACTCATAAAAGTTAATTTGACTGAACTACTTTGTTTAATTTCAGTTTGTCCTATTTAAACCAATTAATTATTTTGAGCGTTACAATTTACAGCGCATCAGTCCATCTATTGCTGTTTTTTTCCATGTTCGTGGAGTTAGTTTAAGTAAACTGTGTGTTTTGCACAGCTTTTTTTTTTAAATGTCGGATGCCAGTGTTTTGTATGGCAAGTGTTCGGCCAATCAACATACACTTACGTCACTGGTAGTTCCTCTTGTGCTGGGTTAGACCCTACTCTGAAGTAGGAGCTAATTTATTTCCCTCAGGCGTTCCTATAACCAAACTCGTTCCCAGTTCCTGCGGTGCAAACACACCAAAATGTGGGTACTTACAGCAATAGTTTCCTCCGATGCAAAAGCCTGATAATGGTTCTTTTAAGAACTGTTGACTGAAAGGTTCTTTGGGGAACCAAAAATGGTTCTAATGGCATTGCTGCAAAAAAATAAAGGTTCCAAAAGGGAGTTTAAGAGTGTTTTTTCCTGGCAAAAACAAAATTGGCCTGTTCCACAGATGGATGTGATAACAAGCAACGAATCTGGGTGTAAAACACACACCTTAAATTGCACCGGATTTGCAGCGGGGCAGACCGACTCCAGAGCAGCAGGTGAATTTGCAATTCCAGCAGGGGTGTGGAGCCCCGCGGACAGCATGAGCTCATACACGCCAAAACGTGGAGAAGCTGCACTCATTTTCTCCAAGCATAGCTGGCCTTCCTGAATATACATATCTGATTTCTCACTGATGCAGTTAAAAAAAATATGCCTTTTTTGTAGTTATATATACATATAACATGCTGAAGTAGATTTTAAAATGCACAGCAGGGTAGAAAGAGGTGTTGTGTGTGTCAATACAAAGAGTTTTCTTCATCTTCACATTGTTTTGACTCAGTGTGATATTTTCTTCTCCAGTGTAGACGGATGTCTATGCTGCTGTACGGCATATAATTAAGAGGAATATAAAACACTTTGTATTTTCTTGTTATGCCTGGAAGGCGTACCATAAATATCTTCACATATTTGTCCATCTAGATATTTTAATACATTTCTAATCTTCAGTGTAACCTTGTTTGCAACTTATGTCAGTGAATTAAAAGTAATTTAGATCAATTCTGCTATAATGCAACAAATTCAATTTGCAGTTATGAATCATCTTTTTCACCAGCTGAGACACATCCTTTAAATACACTTAAAATACTGCTGAGATGAATTCCTTGTTAGCATTTTACATCAATATGTTGAGTGACCTCAATTAAGTTTTCATAAAATGAAATTTTGATTTGTATTGGTATATTTGACACTTGTTAGTCACACAACTGTTTGACAGAAATAGCAGACTATATAATTTGTAATAAAGAAAGAAAATGTATGAAAACTTTTGAACACCATTTTTGGTAGTTAAGCATTTAACAATGATCTAAAGTTGTGGAAGAATATCTTTCAGTAACTGTATTATTTTTTAATAATAAGTAATAACGCAATTGATTAATTAGTTTAATTAGTAGATTAATTAGTTATTTAGAGCAAGTGCATAGCAAATGTATCCAACCCCTTATTACAAATTTCCAGCTTCACCTCCTTTTACTTTCTAAACTATAAACTTTAATTTTTAAAAGTTTTGTTTTGTTTAATTTATAAACAGTGATCCTACAACTTATACACTGCTCAAATACCAAATCACTTGGCCGAATGTTACATCACCTAACTAAAATTCATGAAGATAAGGTTTAAAATATTTCTCCACACATTTCAGACCACTTCTACGGCCCTATTTTAAAGTACTAACTTACAAAACGACTCAAAATGCCCATCCCAACTCTAACCACGCACACAAACAAAATCAACTATCCATCCCACTACGCACAAACATACACAGATCACTGCCTTTAGCCCTAGATGATCTTGACAAGCTGCCATGTATACATGGTGATGTTATCACCACATCTCACACATTGCGGAGCTGATGTTCCTCAGAGGTCACTGATGGGGAAGCGCACTATTGAGGCGGACAGCTGTCAGAACGCCTTCCTCGCCTTCGCCCAACTTACTCCTACTGCTCCTCCTCTGTCCTCCGACAGACACGGCCACTCCTATAATGGGGCTCATATGTGGCCCCCTGTCATTGCGATTCTTAGAAGTACGCTGAACATGAAGGCTTGCTGAAATCCCAGCTGGAATTAAACTGGGAGGATCTACATAGATTGATCGATCTTGGCAGTTGCTACATGTGAGATGTGCTCTGGGGATGCTCCATATAGAAAAACACAGGCGTTTACTCAGTTAGCTGTTGTTTCTCATGTACAACTTCTAGCTGAGTGTAATTTAGCCCCCTTACAATATTTTGTGACAACAAGACGCACAATTTATCGGTACCGTATCGGTTACCGGACGATATTTTACTGTGATTTTTCTACATTTAAGATTGTAATGAAGAATAACAAGAAAAACAAAATCTACTAATTATTTTATGAAATTATTTATGAAAAATTGAAATTCATTTTTTCTTTTTTAAATATATAGGTGAAGTAAACATCCACCAAAGCTGACAACCATGTAAAACTGGCCTTGAGGTGTAACTAGCAGGTTTACATATGAAATTAGCAAAACAACTAAAACTAAATCTATTAAAAACATTTCAATTAAAACGAAGCTGAAATTAAATAAAATATAAATATTACATTAAAAATGAAATAAATTTAAGCGCTTAAATTACTAAATGGAAAGTAATAAAAAGCTAAAACTGAAATAAAACTAATAAAAATGACAAAAGCACATAACAAAATGACTAAAAATTAAACTACTATCAAAATGAAAGCTAAAAAACAAAAGCTCATTCAAAATATTAATAGAAACTATAATAGTATTTATTAATACTAAAACAGCACTGGAGCGAAAGGCCGACTGATCGAATCCCATCAAGGTTTTTGCTAGGAGGGATGGTCAGTCAAGAGTTAAGCACAAAACACAAGCATAAATAACTTATAGGTCCTCTCTGGGAGAACCCTAGTTTACATGAATTACTCTGTAGCCTCTGGCAATCTGCATATCAAGCAGGATTTAGCAAACAAACAACTGGCATATCTACTTACCATCAATGTAGCGAGGCGGGGTTGTTGGGGAAAGATTTAGGGACAGGCCGTTTGGCCAAGACTCACTGCAGGCCAGATCAATTTAGCAGCTGTACATGGAGGAAAGAGTGTGTTCTTTTCAAAATGAACTAGTTGTGGGATGACTGAGTGGCTAATCAGTCTTAAAGGGATAGTTCAGCCAAAAATCAAAAATTCTGTCATTATATACACTCACCCTCATGTCAGTGGGGTCCAAAACAACTCCATTGACTTTCATTGCATGGACACTTTTCAAAATATCTTTTAGGCCATACAGGTTTGGAACAACATGAGGGTGAGTAAACAATGATTTTATGTGAACTGTCTCTTTAAGGAAAAGCCCTGAATAATTAGACTGGTTTCAGGTTCACCTGACCCAGATTGGACACATTTCTTAAAGGGGTTTTTAAGACATGTTCTTGTGTTCAAATTCAAAAACATCTAGAGGATTTTTTTAAACCTGACACACCCAAAAAAATATTGCAAGACACGATGCAACAGTAAAAGATGTCTGTTTAAATTTGTATGGCTTTAGTGTTTTGCAGTGTTTTGAATGTGATAAATTTAGGAACGCACCTTTTCCTGAGAGGATTTTACAGTGCAAACTGTAAAAGCTAGCGCATACAACACTGTCAGCATGCTAATTAAAGCACCACCACTAAAATATTAAACTAAAAAATATATACGGAAAAAAAGAGAAACTAGTCAACCATCATGTCCTATTGTTAACAGGCAAATACATGCACATAAAAAATATGCCTCTAGTTCTCAGACCCTTCAACAAACACCTACTACCTTATTCGCAGTTGTCTCGGGGGATGACAACACTGGTAAGTGAAGCTGATGCAATGATGTCACGCATGCAGCAAGTCTGTGTGCATGTGTGCGCGTGTTTCTCTCACCCCACAGTGAGATGGGGAAGTTGTGATGTATTCTCAACAGGCCTGGATGACATGTGTCAGATTCTGATTGCCCTCTCCTTCATTCTTTTTTCTCTCCTTTCAGGCTCAAAATGTTCTCTTAGGGTTAAAAGTGTGTGTGGGTGTGTGTTTGACATAGTTGCCCTGAATCCAATGTGGCACTAAATCGAACGTTGGACACCACTTGTCATTTAAAAGTTTTAATTTTCAAGTTTACATAAAGGTTTCAACAGCAAGATTAGACATCTCTGAACATATATTATATCCTATTTCTATTTCAAATCTCTAGAATATCTATAAGACCCGTGTATAAATAACATGGATCATCATGTTTTGCACAAGTTCACGCCAACTTAAGCCCAAAGTATAGTTCACTTTTTGGGGGGTCAGTGTACAGTGCGCGTGATGCGAATTTCGTCATCAGAAGAGTGGTACCCGCATTTAATTTTTTATTTTTTTTGCAGTTATTAGTTTATCCACAAGGTGGCAACTGTGCCCTGGGGGCATCGATTCACAAAGTAGTCAAAGAAAAACAGCATAAACTACAGCTACAGCGACAATGGAGGTCTACATAGCCGAGTGATTGTAAGAAGAGGTTAGAAGGTACCCTCATTTGTACAACTCTAGCATGAAAGAATACAAAAATGTTTACATGGGTTGGAACTCGAGGCAAGAGATTGCCCAAAACTGCGCATGCGTCAGGACGCCTGTGTATGCGTACGAGTGAAATGAAGTAGGCTGTGCGTTTGACTGTGCGCGTACACTAGTGAACGTGTAAAAAAAAAAAAGAAGTATACCCAGGGCTTTAAGCACAAGAAGAAACATAAAATACTAAGAAATTCTGAAATGTCTATCAATTTATCCCACACCATAATTTGCCATAAGCGCAATTGTGATGCCAAGTATGTTGCTCTCGGTGCATCTGAGTTTCCTGCAGGTTACTTCAGGAGATGTCTGTCTGGCAGCATGGCAACAATGTGTCACTGTCAAATCATTCACTAAGGCTGTGTAAGGCCGTGCAGACTACTGTCAGACCTCCTTGTGCGTTTTGTGCTTTGAATGCTGTCGCAATTGCCAGCAATCCTCAGAAGCACACAACCCTCAATGGAAACACCCTTGCTGCACCCCGCTATGTTTATTTTTGTACGTCTGGAATACTTTTGTGCAACTGGGCAACAATGACTCACTGGCTTTTTGCGTAAATGGAGCAGTTTGGAAAAATTGAGAGAACAAATGAATTGACATTTGCTATCACTGCATCCCAAAGCCCTGTGCTGAAAGCATCGGATCAATGCTTGCAAATGTCCCCGGGGAGAAGTACCATGAAACGGCTCAAAGCTTGATCTTAAAAGGCTGGTTTATCGACTGATTTCTGTTCCAAAGGCTTTAGCTCTCTGTCTAAAACATACAGCTTTAGCTTTGACTGGCATGGTGGCCCTCTTAAAGAGGTGAGGCGAAAGGATGGCAGCGGACTTACCCCCGGCAGTGTCTTCTGTTCGTGGAGGGCGTTCTGGGCTTTGATGGCCGACTCGCGGGCGCAGTAGGTGAGGAACGCGCAGCCTGCGTGACAAAAAAAAGGAAAGGAGACTTTCAATGACTTGGATAGACAGTGGTCTTGAACTCAATACTGCCTGATGTCAGCGGGTGGCCAAAGTCATTTGAAGTAACCAAACAGCTTCATTAGGACAAAACATTAGCATGAGCAAGACATTTACATTTATTCATTTAGAGCATACAGTTTTAGCTAAAGTGAATTACAAATGAGTATACTATAAGTAGAAGCAAGGGAGTAAGGAAGAAAACAATACAAATAGTGCTGCTGGTTTGCTGTTCTTGGCTGGTTTCTGTCAGTCTCCCAGTCAGACCGACTAATAAGTGTCCAAAAATCTTTTAAAACCAGTCAACAGACCAGGGGTGCGTTTCCCAAAGCAAACTACGGTCATTACCAATAGAGTTCAATGGGACTTACGACCATAGTTGACTAACGGGTCAAAATTGCTTTGCTGAGAGAGAAAAAAAATACACAAATAAGTAGTATCAGTTACATTTTATTTTTACATTCAGAAATTATAGTGGTATTCATTATAAACAAGATTCATTTTAAATGTTTAGCCTAAAGAATATATATAAAGTGAAACTGAAACTATGGGCATGTGGGCAATGCGCTATACAAAAAAAAATTGAGCTTACTTACTTCTCTCATTCAGCACAAATCCAAATTTGCTTAACATTAATTGCATTATATAAGTTGCTTTGGAATACAAGTCGCAGCACGTTTCAGATGATGACATGATAATTGGAAAGTAGTGTCAATTATAAGGTCTATAATCCCAAAATGGCATTAACTATGATCCAAATAGCTAATGAAAGGACAATGAGTTTCAGTCTTGGCTTTAGTTAGTCAACAGCTTGAAGAAGTGGCTTACATGTTCTGTTTTTATAAGATAATAATGTATTCTGCTATTCAGAATTCAGAAGGTTGGTCGGTTCCACCACCAAGGAACAGTGAAAGTGAAGGTTTCTGAAAGCTATTCACTGACCAACACTGGTGGAAATAAGTTTAGGTAAGAGGCCTAAGATGTATGCTTTGAATCAAACAGACCAAAAGAAAGACCAGATGAACTGGTTTAATTTAAGCAAAGCAAAAAACTTTCAAGATTAATGTCTACTCTTAACATTGTGTTCCCATCGAGTACCACTGATCTCTAGCACAGAAAAAAACGAGCCAACACAAAGCCTCCACGTCCCTTACAATGACAGGGCCAGAGGTGCCGTGAGGAGTCCCTGCAGACAGGCTAAATACAGACAGTCTATTTTCTAACATGGGGGAGCCTGTCCAGTCCGCTTTACACTGGATGTGCCCGTGTGGGTTTCTCCGTATGTATGCTTGTGTGTGTGTTTGAGCAAGTCCATAGATCAGCCAGCTGTCCCTGTCCGAGGCTCTCGGCTGGCTGGAATAAGCCCTGACTACCCTTGACACCCTGACAGAGGCGAACAGTGGTGGAGAACTAGTGAGAGAAACTTTGAGTCTCTCGGGTCCCTAGACAGAGACATAAATTCATAAAAACATGCACATATACACACCTGATTATATAACCCTTCTGCCGCAGGTATCACAGAAAGGGAGACTTTGCAGTAAAAAGATCCCTGAGCCCATTCGTTTTTGTGACATTAACAGTGCTAACTGGTAGATGTATTTACATTAAAGCAACTCTCAGATTTGCCCGATAACCGACTCACTGCAAAGCGGGGATCACAATTTTGTATATGTAACTACTAAGAAGTCAGTCATCTCGCTTTCTCTTCCTTCTATCCATTTCTCTCTCTTATCCCATGTTCAACTACACCTAAATAAACACTGTGTATTTATTCCTTAAAGGTGAAGTTTATCCTTAACTAACAAATGTGATGGCTAAAACTTTGATTGTTTCCAAACAAGTTTCCAAACACTCCATCCATCTGCTATTGGGCAAACAAAGAGCTAGTCCTGCCCCAAACTCACCCCATTGGTCGAGCTCAAACAAACAATCTACAATATCAACACTAAAAGTTTTATAGCTTATTGTAAAACTCGGTGAACTTCTGTTTGTTGACTACAGATTTTAGTATATCTCATGCTTAATTTGATGCAAACATAAAAATTATGGTGGAGAATGCGGGCTGTTCAGTATGTCGTATTTTCTTGGTATGCCATCTGTATTTTTCATAAACCATGTATTTCAGAGTTTTAAATGTTTTGTCAATTGTATTATCATTTTGTATTATCAATTGTAAATCAGCAACCAAGAACACAGCTACAACCTCAATGAACGGATTAGGGTTCAGGCCCTAGCAGACTTGTTTGCATTTGCATCCAACTAAATGAGCCATTTATTCTCACTAAGGTCAATAGAAGACAATTTAACTCAAACAACAGCAGATAATAATGACTAAATGCTAATAACTAATCAAAACCCACTATATGAAGACTGAGAAAGTGACTTGGGGTCATGAACAGGTAATGCCCAAATGAGACCTGGCCAAAACATTGTCCTCATAGAAAGACTTGCTGGGACAAACAAACAAGCAAGTCACTAACCCTACACTGCTTTCAAATACATCAAAGCTTTATTATGTCTCAAATCCTTCCACAAAGGCTCTGTCCAATCTGTGGCGAACTTGATCTTGTAATTGCTCAAAAACCAAATTGGATGCATTCACAAAGGATATGCAGAGTAAATTAGTTGCCCCACTAATATTAGCAAAAGAATAGTGTGTGTGTGTGTGTGTGTCCGTGAGAGAGAGAAAGTGACAGTAAAACAGATAGCAAGAGAAGCATTTTAATTCTAATCCCTTCACTTTAATGCATAGTGCAATTGCAGCCCATAGGCACCAATTGGAATCCAAACACGTACAAATTACTGCCCTGCTGTTGCATACCAGGCGCGCAATTTTGGGCTGCATGATGAAATTATTTGAAACTCGACATAAAAATATCAGCCATTGAAATGGCTGACGCAGCACCCTAAGGACAGAGTGTGGAATTGATCTACCGCATTGTTTGATAATAATCTCTATTGTTTGATCAAATGCGATTTAAAAATTAACAAAGGAAGCTGACAGTTAGTAGGCAATGAATTTTACTAGAAATTTTCAGCTAATATAATCCTTTTTCTATATGTAGCTGAATGGTTCCTGATATGCTTCACTGCATGGGTATATTAATAGAATGTGGTTCAAAAACCTGACACAACACTGAAAATCTGAAGTTTAAACCTGTAAATGAAAAAAAAAATTTTTAATTTTGGACATTTAAGTCAAATGTAGCTACTGCCAGCAAAAACATGTGCCTCTGTTCCAGGACAAAAATGACATCTAACCCCTGTGCTAATAAGCAATCACACAGACAGAGGCCCATGAGGCCTGCAGGTCTGAGGAATGGCGTAAAGCTTCATGGGGAGGTAGAGAGGCTTAGCAGTAATTAAGCAAGCTAAATTGAAGGTGCCGCTCCCTCCCTCCACTCCTGACAGCCCCCATTTGCTGTTTTTTTTTTTAATAGTAAAAGCCGAGCAGTCACACCACTGTTCCTGCCCCCCTTCATAATTGTGTGCAAGCCCTGAACTGTGAGGTGCCTGTTAAGTGCGAAGGTCTTGGCGCTAAATCTGCTTCCGTGCCCCCATTCTCAACGTTCTCGCCTGAGCACTTTGCAACTTCGCGAGCACTCCCGTCATTCACACCTCCTACTCTTTCCCGACACGTTTAAGTTTAGCTCTGAGAAACTGTTATGAAGTTACTCAGGAAAAAAAAAATTGAATAAAGAGGTGCTGATTCAATCATATAATCAACATATTCCATATATACATATATAGACTTTTTCTCATTGTATAAATTGTATAAAATATAGACTTTCTATATTGTATAAATACTTTATATCATTGTTAACTATATTTTTAAATTGATTTTTGCATTCATATGTTCTACAAAGCATCTAAACAAAGCACAATGAAACAGATTCACACAGATTCACTTTTGCGTTTGGTTCAGTTTCAGTCAAGATTCAATTACAATATTGCATAAGAGGCCTTGTCAGTCTTATTTTGTTATAATATAAACACAACATCATTTTGCCTTCACTTCTTTTTGTCTTTGTCTGGAGTTATCAAAAGTCATTTCTAAGTGGATGGTCGTTTTATGCGATATTATAAATGGATTACGACTGAATCAATGGTGTTTTGAATCACATGAATTATGATGTGCAAGAAGAGATTCTGCAGATTAAATGGTTAATAGATGATCAGAGAAATAGTAAGCAACGTGTGATTTTGCTTGTTTGTTTGTTTTTTTTTTTGTCAGAAAATTAAGTCTAGTTGTCAAGAAAACAACCTTTATGTTGAGTGCAAGAGGAAAAAGCAGAAAAAAGGGTTTTGTAATATTGTGATGCATAGCAATTTATTGAATTGTTTCATCTTTATTTGTATTCATTCTTATTTATTAAAGTGTATTGCCCTGAATAATGTAAACAGTATTTCATGCGAAAAGAGAGACGCTTATAAAACTGACCATAAAAAGGTCATTTATCCAAATGTGTGCACAAAGTGGCAGTAGCAATCGTGCATGACAACACGTGAATGTTTCTTGTGAACTCTATTGCCAAGCGGTGTCGCTTTCAGTGTCACTCACAGTTAATGCATATCATGTAAAACACCTTAATGCGTTGACCGCCTCCTGTGAAAAAAAGCATATGGGCTTGATTTCCTCCGAACCTCTCTCTCTCTCAGTCACTGTCCAGACAACAATATTGTCCCTGCCCTTGCCTAATTACTTTGTAATGAGTATTGTAATATAAGCGGTGCGCTAGCGTAACCTGTAAACCTTAATTAAGGCAGCCACCTTTAAATGTGTTCAACCTCCATGTACTAGAGCAAAACTATACGCACATCATCTAACATGGAGCTGGAGCAGCAAAAAAGACATATTTCGGAAATTATAAGTTGGCATTATTCAGATTATGAACAGGAGTTAAAACAGTCTTTGTGGGAAATGATGCCTTGCTTGCACACAGAAAATGTATAGGCAGTTCTGAAAAAAATGATGCAAACAAAATCAGCAACTGTACAAATAGTGGAAAATTTTGACTGTGGATATGAGAAAGCGCCTATGCATACTGAAAAAGTGGCTTCCTATTATATGCAAGAGTTGTTTGTCATGGCAAGACTCAAAATAGTTCTAGATCAGCTATTGTGTTGTGAATTCTAAATATCGAGGGGTGACACTGTGTCTTGCGGCATGCTAGGGAGTCCTCAGCCAGAAAACTCTGATGCTGCACTGAGTGCAAGAAGGGTACGGCGGAACAAAGACACTTCCTCAGTAGGCTACATCTGTTTCTCCTCGTCTCTCCTCCTCTCCCTCTCTTTCTGTCTTCAGAGGATGGCTGGCATGCGAGCAGTGATGCCAACAGTGGCAGCTTAACCTATTTTCGGAAATACCACAGATTTCTATTAATAGCTGCTGAGCAGCAGGCCTCTCCGCACATTCCCGACGGGTCCCACAAACCCACTGATAACATCCTCTCCCAGATCACCTTTCATCCATGCTCATGTCACAGCATCACTTCACAATACTAAAATAAAAACAACAAAAATATTCGGTAACTTTCTAGCTGTAAAAGGGATATTATGATGAAGCAATCTGGGAAGGTTGTGGTGAAATTCTTCAACAATGCATGGCTAATTTGTCATTTAAAAAAATAATTTAAATACATAAATGGGCTGCAAACCTACATAGGCCTATTTGTTATACCTAACAGTTAAATGTAGTAGTAGTAGTAGTATTTTCCATAATTTTCCAATAGTAGGTGCTAAAAAAAAATAAAAACAAACAAAAAAAATGTTTGGTTATACACTAAAATATCAACATTTAGGCAATCGTCTAAAACAAACTCTTACAAATTTTTACTAATCCTCTATTGCACTTTTTCAACTAGTGGTTCACATTCCATATTTTTTGTTGTTGACGTCAAAGCATCAAATCGACACTAAATGGTAATCAATTTACACAAAAAACATGGTTTGTGTCAAACATAATTTTTGTTGAAAACCACTGAAAGTCAATGCAGAAACCAAACTCACACTAGATAAAGTAAAACTAAAAGGAAATATCTTTTCACCCTATGCAGTGTTATATCATTGGGCCTATTCAATACTAAAACATCTGTTACAATAAACAATTTTGGTACTGTGTTGGGTCATGACTTGATGTCCAGCAAAACAAATTCAGACCCACTGATAGAACTACACTTTGGGTACGAATACCTACAAATACTAATGCGAACCTGATGTTTATGCACAGTCTCATCCGGTCATACTCTCAACATCGTGACGGCGTCCCACATCTGCCCCGCCACACCTCCCCTTTCATATTAAATCCTTTTGTTTCCACCCTCTCCTGTCTGCCGGAGTGGATCTGGCTCTCCCATCCTGTCAGAAGAGCCCGTCACTCCGTCGATGCCTCCAGATTAAAGGCACCATTTGTTTTCAGTGGTTCTGACAATCACTCCATCTCTCTCAGTCTGTTCATCTATTGTGCTTAGCCCTTTGCCTTACTGTCATTTTTCCCTGTCCACTCGAGCTATCTGTGTGTGCGTGCATGGCATTTGTCACAGCTCTCTGACTGACATAATGGCCATGCCCTCTTTCCTGAGATCAAAGGAAGTGGAAAAAGGCTTTTCTGCTCAAATTCCAACAAGGCATTTACATATTTCCAAGCCGTTCATATCAACGGCAACAGAATCTTTCTTTCGCTGTTCATTAGTCAACCGTGCTGAGTGTTGATTTATTTTCCTCTCGACAATAAATCTTTCGTTCAGGAAGCTCGAAAACCAAAACAACAGTTCGACTGCAGGAAATGTCAGGAAGAACAGTCATGCCGGTGTATCATACATTTCATTCTCTGTCATCATTTTCTTGAAATGAAAAACAGCACCTCTGAACTGACCTTGTAAAAGTTTATTGTGTAAAAGCGTATACAGAGTGGAGTAACTAATAAGCTTTATCCCAAAGAATTGACCTCCATTTTGAAATGGTTCAAGAAAATCTAGCAATTTAAAGATGAGGTGAGTAATTTATGCGCCACTTGTGTCACTAAACAGAATAAATCAAGCATCTTAAACCAGCTGGTGTAGGCTGGTTTCTCTGCCTGGTCGATGTACAATTTGTTTTCCAGTCCGACCAGCTGAAAAATGGTCGAAATCTCTCTAAAATGAAGAATAGTCTGAGAGACAATCTAAAGCCAGGTGCACACTGTGCCATTTATAATAGTCCTTTACGATTGTTGCTTGTCAGACTGTATGAACATGATCCTCATGTCACACTGTGGGATCTCAGCTGTCCTATATGTCAGACTGTACGACAGTCAAGATGCGTTAAAACGGACGCGGGCTTGAAAACTTGTCCGGCGTTTTACATCACCAACCCATATACATTTTAGTAACAGTGAGCTGCATTACACGCGGGACTGAAATGGTGGCTAACAAAGAAATCTCAAGCGTTCATTTTGATCACGCTTATCTTGAAAAACAAAGACAATTTGACATTCGTCATAGAAGTCACACTGCAGGAATGTGCATCAAATCTTCTGACATTGCCAGAATTTCGGTAAGATAGAGGTAAAATTTGATCGCAACGGTCATTAATCATGTCTAACTAGCGATCAAAGACTACAGATTTTAGCCTAGAATTATAATAATCTTTTAGGATTCTCAAAATTTGTCTCAGATGACCAAAAACGCTCAGTGTGCACCCATCTTAAGACTCGCAAATCAGCTTGGGCTGGATTATATTTCCCCAGCTGGTTAATGAATGTTTTCAAATAGTTTTTGTAAACACTTCCCCCATTTGCCATTTATCAGCCAAAGAGAACTTATACCATTGGTTGAGCTAATGTTATTACGTCAGACTGGGTTGCGTTTCTCAAAAGCATCGTTAGTAGTTCCATCATTAGCAACATAGTTCAACGATTCAGTGTTTCCCAAAACCATAGTTCCAACGAACATTTGCAAACAGCATCATAAAGTTGTAGTTGTAGTTGGAACTACAGCTCTCAACTTCTAGTTTCTTCTTAGTATGACGTGGACTAAAACAGCAAAATACACAAACTAACATGCAGTACAATGTTTTTCATTTTATGTATACATATTTAATTCTACATCTTTTAGTTTGTCAAGAGAATGAAAGCAACATTTTTTTAAGTAATCTATATGGTTGAAGCAACATGGTACAAACAATGGATATGCGAAAATGATACTGTGGTTTTGCAGCGAGTTACATAATTGTGCAAAAAAGCAAGGTCGGGAAGGTAATGTTTTGAAAAAAAATCCGCCACAGTTGCAATATTTGCACTTTTCACAGAAATTAAGTAACGAATGGTTTACTTTTAGTTGTATCTGCATATTAAGCTGTGATAGAAGAAATCAAGCGTATTATGTTAGTTCTGGCAGGTCACGTTAGTCAACCTCACATCAGCTGACTCTAAGCTGATCCACGTCTATCTATAGGAATACGAGGCCTATCACAGCATCCCTATATAAGGTCCATTCAGTATTATCAACAGCTTTATCGCGTTGCTCAGGAGCTAATTACCCTCCTCCATCCCCAGCTCCTCCTCTCGTCCAGTCAGGAATTGGCCTTCTGATATTCCTTTGAATCAGACTCATTTTCTTGAATTATGTTGTTACATTAAATTATTGTCATTAAGAACATAAATGATATTGCAATACCTTTGCTAGGCTGCATGGATGGGCATAGAGTTCTTGCCCAGAACAGAACCATATCGCCAATCCAAACTGCTAATTGTCAGTCATCTTTGACGATAGTGGTCCTGACAGAAAATATTTTAACATGAAAAAGAATTTTATTAGCAAACACAGCGGACATTATGACACGTTTGAAGACCAACTTATTATCTGCCATAAAAACGGTCACAAGGGAGAGATTCACAGCATCTTAGAATAGCGCATCAAT
The DNA here is from genome assembly GCA_037101425.1 of Elopichthys bambusa. Lineage (NCBI taxonomy): Eukaryota > Metazoa > Chordata > Actinopteri > Cypriniformes > Xenocyprididae > Elopichthys > Elopichthys bambusa. The sequence continues at coordinate 8,991,842 of CM074433.1, read as the reverse complement.
AATTTCGCTTTTGTGTTTTATGTTCAGTCCACAAAACGGACATGTTACAGGAGGTCACTAAACCTCTTTCCTCAGTGGGATGTCTAGAATACTCTACTGTAAGTGCAATCTCCTGATGAATGATAATGGCCTTAAAAAAACACATTTTCCATCTAAAAAGAGAAATAACCTTCTCCGCATGGAGAAAAGTCCATCTAAAAGCAGGTAAAGGGGAGATAAGTGGCCAGTTCACATAAAAAGACAAGTAGCTCAAAGCAAAGCTCGCTGGTAGAGGAGGAAACATCTCATCCTGACATTCAGAGCTATGGTTCCTGCCAGTAGAGCTGCTGAAGCATCGCATTTTTTATGAACCAGTCTTGTTGCGTATCACAGTATTTACAGATGTTTGGGTCTATGGACTGTCAGACTAGTTTTAAGTCATAAAGAAGCCACTGGACATATTTGACTTCCAGAGGAGAGCCAATGACCTCCTCTTATTAAAGACCCCATGAAAATCGCTCGACAAGTGCAGTTTTCATTCCCTTACCGACAGCTGAGGGTAGGGGGGATATGACGTCACTGACAGGTGAATCAATTAAATGGGCCGTCATTGCGTCACTGGTTAAAATTGTGGATTTCTCTGGATTTAAACATTGTTGGAAACATTTGGGATAAAGCAAGTGCACAACTCAACAAAATATATAACATTGTTCCAGAGGTTCTTGAATATTTTAATGCAAAATTCATACATATTGTAGGCTACCTTTAAGAAGAGTACTCATTCAAATGAATTACATTTATGAACGTGCTACTAACCCAACATTGTTTCTTGGAAGAACAGACAAAATAGGTTTTATCTTCCTATTAATAAGGGATTTATGATGTAATTTTGCTGTAAGGCATCAGAACTATTTCAATCAAAACTCTTTATAACAGTGGAAATAAAACTACTTTCAAATCACTATTCAACAAGGTTACCTTTACATTTACATGCACTGAAACTTTCTACAGCCTGGCTTTAAATTAAAACTGTTTAATACTTTATAAGATTATTTGTAAGATGTCAGTTTATTATCCCTCACAAATGCATTAGCACAATAGGTCCCTTGAAAGACAGCATCAGCTTTAAGTCCAAAGAACCTTTTATATGTTTGTGTACAGTTTTCAAATGTTCTCCATGCCTCTTGCATTGTAAGCCAACGCAAGCTTATCCTTGGACATCTTCACCTGCAGAGTGCAAAATGTGCGTAAGAGGCTTTCAAAGCAATGCAACAATAGTCTATTTATGCTAAACGCAGCAAGAGATCTATATACCACACTCGCGTAAGATTACAAATACAGCATAGCAAGTGTCAGGTTTGCAGGCATATCTGTGGGTGTAAAACCCATTTCCAGCTCCATACTAAATATAAAAACTTTAATAAAATGTTGAGCTCAACTGATCACAGGTGAAAAGCTTGAAGGGGAAAAGCTCACCTGTTAATATAAATCAAGAGACCGCAATTGTTAGGTCCATGGAATAGACCTCATAATAGTTGTTCATATTGAACACCGCAGGCAAAGATGACTCCCACATGCTTTAATTGCAAAGAAGCAGCCACTGTAGAGGGACAAACCAAGTGATCTGAGCAACAGCAACCTCAGACAATAACTACAGTTGCTAATCCTCCTCCGTCATTATGGTCATGGTTTATTACCACGCTTAGCAAACTAATGCTGTGTTTTCCTCTGTGGATTAGTGAGCGGACTTAGAGCCGAAACATGTTCACCCCCTCTGAAACCTACATATGATCACTTTAGTCTGAAGAACTCTTAAAAACAAAAAAATTAATGATGAAACGGATAAACAAATGTCTTGTTTTCACAGCTAAATGGCTTATCTTTAATGAAATATTGCGAATTGTATATTTTATGTAACGCACAACTATAGCACAAACATTCATCTGTTGCACTCCTTCGTAACATTTCGAATGAAAAATTACATTAGCATCCTCAGCGACGTTTTAGCCAAACATTTAAACAACCTTGGGGTCTACATCACCAATGCAGTCCATATTGAGACTACTCGCAAGACTGCACAATCTCTATAAGCTGACAAAAAGTGTATGTAAATATTTGCTGACTTGTTCTTATCTTCACATCCCCTCATAGAATAATACATAAGATGAAAAGAAATTCCATCCTGAAGAACCAATTCTCTGTACGATCCTTTAGAACTCATTTTCAGTTCCTGTCCCAAAGGCAGCTACATCACAAGCACAATCATGTAGTTTTAGGATAAAAAAAAAAAATTGGGCCTATGATGTTGTAATCTGCCACAGACAGCAAGTTCAATATGTAAGAAACCACTCATACATAAAAATAAAAATAAAAAAACACAACTATTCAGTAATGACCTCAAATTGTAAGTCTTCAGGAATTACCTATAGGTTTTAAGAATAATGGCTTTCATTTTATATATTAAACAAGCCTGTAAACTCACATCCTTGTGTTTTTAGCAACACAAATCGCAGCGGTTTTACCATTCACATTTGAGGTGCAACTGTGTGTAATTTATGCAGAACAAAATGTAAAAGTCCCAAGTAATATTAACCACAGACCTACATTTTACTTATAAATGGAAAATCACCATTATAAAACCCCATTGGAAATTCCTGAGGGAACCCAATGGCTCCAAAATGCAAATTCACTTCATAGGTTTGAAACTACAAACTGAAAAGCGCTATATTGTAGACGTCTAATTGATGTGACTATTCAGCTCACAGTAATGCACTAGATAAGGTGTATCCACATAAGCTTGACATCCATCAATGCCCAAGAGGACCATCCTTATTGAGAAACAGTCAACTGAGATTGGATGCTCCCTGGTGTTTCTGTCTTGTATTATTTGCTACACAAGTTAATACTCCAAATAATACAATAATTTACTCTGATGCCATTTTTTCAAAGAAGAATAGGCGCGTGAGTACATCCAGTCAGAAATGGCGCGCTTTCATAACGGTCGATTGTGGTAAGTAGCTACTTTCTTAAGTTCCCTCTGAAAGTTCCCTCACATTTTTCATGCAAATCCTCTCTAGAGCATTGCATTTGTTATAGATACCTCTAAAAATCAAGTATAAAATTAACACTTCAGCTCATTTTCTCGACCTAAACCGTTTGGTTTAGTTCAGTTTACCCAAATGAAATAGCACAACTCTCGCCCATGAAATCAATTTATATATTCTCATTACTCTGACATGTTCAACACATAAACCCCATATGAAGCAGGGCTTCTCATGGGGTAAATATCGTGGATGAACGCTTGAGCAAATATAACCTTATTAGCATAATTATAAACACACCACTGATATGAAGCCTAATAGTAACTGACACTAACGAAGACGAATGTGAATATTCTGTTTCCGACACATATCGCTTGAGGAGAATGAATGAAAAGAACAAGATTATACTAAAATAGAGGTTTAATTTTAGTCTTTGTCTTCTTGTTTGAGTGGAATCTATGACGTATTCAATGTCATTTGTCAAGTAGCACGTCACGCCACAATGTAGAACGCGCTGTAGTTCGTTATGACGCACAACCGAACGTGTTTTAAGCGCAAATATGATCAGATAAGTGGAGATGCACGTTTTTCTGTAGGCTACTATTATTATTTTCGCGTGTTTCATTATACTCTGGCACCTGTTTAGATCTTTTGACAGGTATATTTTGTGAAATGTTGTTCATTATGTAGGCTATTTAACATTTTTCTTGGTATTATCTTAATATGCATACAATCATACTAAAACGCCGGTTCATCTGCGAGAACTGCATATGTCAGATTGTACAAGGAAGCGCTGGGGTGGTGGGAGTATTTCCCTATTGAAAAGGAAAGAAGACGCAAAAGAAAGACTCTTTAAATATGAATTTTCTTCTAAGCCTCTTTGCCCCAGTTCCAAAATTAAACTGCCATAGAGAAAGGCAAGGTCCCCAGCCATGTTATATGAGAGACAATACATAACATTCATGCATGCAACAATGCAAAGATTCAAAACTGAGAAGATAAGTTCTCTCTAAACAATGCAAGTGTAAAACAGTGGCTAAACGGGCCTAATATTACAGTTTCATCAGGCTATGGGTTTAATGTTGACATGACAGTGGACCACAAAAATGGCACGTATGATTTATAATAAATAATAATGCATGCGTCGTAATGGATATTGCAGAAGACAATATGAAATTAAAATAATAATAAAAAAAAAAAACATATTCACTACGTCTAATTATTAATAAATCAATAGAAAAGAACACATTATTATAGTGTTTACCACCCAAAAATCACAGACTCTTAGTCTATTAAGGGAATCACGCGTTTACCTTTGTGCATGCCGGTGTATCGGTCCTTTAATACTGTCAATTCGTGGATTTTCCCAAACTGTTCGAATAATGGTTTCAGATCTTTTTCCTCAAGGTTCCGCGGTATTTGCCCGATAAAGAGTTTTATGGCATCTTGGTCTTTCATGGTGCCGTTCTCCTGATGAATGGAGATGGATTCTGACCCGTTCATGGGTTTAGGAAATGGGATCTGAGCGTACTGGTGCTGGTGCGGGATTAGGAGGAGTGGATGTTGGGTCGGTGCTGCCCCGGGTCCAGTGAAAAGCAGGCTGGAGTAAGCGGGATGGGGCGGCTGTGGGTGCTGCTCCCTTCTTGTCTCAGTCTGAGTGAATCTGGCCATTCTGAGCTGGGAGCAGACTGGATAATAATAATGACAACACACATACACACACAGACACACACACTAAGAGAGAGCGAGCAGTCAGCTGGAAACACAGACTTACTTTCTCGGTGGTTCACATACGCACACATACACAGTCGAAGTGGATGTTTAGGGGGTGGGGGAGACGCCGCGCCATTTGTTGCTCCAGAGCGACACCCAGTGGCCAACGCGTGCTATCAGGCCCACAGTCAGCGTGGATCGCCTAAAAACACTTTAGTACTTTAGTTCCGAACAAAAACAGGACAACAAATAGGATTAGACGTTTATGATACATTTGAGCCTCTGAACACGGAGTACGAGTGCTTTGGACAAAGTGGACGTTTACAAAGCGGCGCAATACAACAACGCTGAATACTGTTTGTAGTGCAACATCCGGGTAAGTTAATATTAATATACAACTTGGTTTTGAAACATCCGTTCCTTACGAAAATGTATTAGTGATTTACTTCGATAAGCAATTTAGTAGCCATGCTGTTTTTGCGGACATCATGACTTATGACAGTCTATAAGTCATGGCATCTATTTAATTTTATTACCAATGGCAGTTGTAAATTTAATTAAATATTTAAATGTATAAATGCATCAGTATAGTGTCTAAATGTATAAAAACGTTAATGTTGTTAAAAGGGCAATTTAACGTCATGAATAATGAATAAATATATAGACATAAAATAGTGCAAATATATAGGCCTCTATATATATATATATATATATATATATATATATATATGAATTAAATATAATAAAATCACTTCACCCAGGTTCTTTTTTACATTTCTTGTATTTTTATCAGGACTTTTAACTTGCTTTGTTAAATATACTTTATGTTCACAGTAAATTATAATTCATACTTTTTAGTTAACTTAATAAACAATTAAACAATTTTTCACTTTAGCCTATATGGTGACTTGCAATAAACTGATTAACGGGTTTAACTGTAAAATTGTTCCATTCTTTTTCCATTAAAATTAAAATTACTAACATTTTTACAGCATAGTGCCATGATATATTCTTTGTAACTTTGAATAAGTAAATACCATTGTACAAATACCATTTTTGGCCTTTTTTGTTAGGGTGCTTACAGCACGAGGCTTTCGACTGAATAGTAGGTAGCCAGAATTATGAAAGTAATGATAGTTTACACAAAATCCATACAAAAAAAAGTGTGTATTTTTGTAAGGGAAGCCATCTGAGAATTAATCGCATATATGCTGACATTATCTGTCACTATGGTTACAGGTGTTATTCAAGGCTATTCTGAGAACACAGACGGGAATTGACTTTAGTTGCCTGTCCATAAAGACAGCTTTTGTCTGCTATTACAAGACTCAGTGCAGTTGTCAGTCCCAAATACTGACTGTGTGAATGTAGACATATTTTATAAACCAAAAGCGAACAGACGCAACAATGAGACTTTTGCATTTGTTTCTGTACTCTTATTTACAAAACAGAAGAATGGCCTTTGATCAGGTGGCTTTTATCTATCAAAGTAGCAGCCTCTTTAAATAAACCTATTGGTCAGAGTTGTTGTAGAAGCCCTGCTTAGTTAGATCCCACCTCACTGACAAAATGCAACAAGAACATCACTTAAAATATCAATGCTTTCGAGGAAAGATATCCTTACAGGACATATTAGGAAGTTGTTTAGCTAGACCTCAATAACTGCAAAATATGTATCCATTTCCATGAATATTTCATGTAACCATTCATGCAAAGTCCCAAACAGTTGCTTAATTTAAAGAATGGTATTTTTAATGCTGCTCTCTAAAATAGCTGTCACATTGCCATCCTGGTGTGAATCTTGAATTTGTGGAAAGAATGAGAAACACGACAGGCTTTTGTAAACTGACAGTATCGATGTTTCTAGGAACTAAAAGACAAAGCAATTTCATAACTACAAGTGATGGAGCAATATCTACACTTCATCCTCTTGGCAGGAAGTGGCATTGAACTTTTATATAACAGATCAATACTTGACTCAAAAGGGGCCTTTCAAAATGATATGTGACAGTTAAAAATTGTGCAATATCTCAGAATTAATCAGTTTTTCATGGGGGTCTTTGTAATCCTTTTTCAAAATGCTTTGCATCTCTTGCAACTTTTTTGTTACAAATCTTTTTACTTTTGTTACAGTTTGGTTTGTAAAGCACTTTTTTTTCCACAATCCAATCAATTATTGATATATAAAATCAAGCATCACCCTATATATTAATTTTTGTTGAATATCTTAAAATGCATTCGATTATAAAAGGAAAATGGTCAAACTTTTCATGTTAACTTTAAATGTATTTTATTAATTTATATTTAAGCATTTATGCTTACAATTAAATAACTGTTAAAAAAAAATAACAATACGACTGTCTCAAACTTTTAAAATTAATTCAAATGCCTGAATATATAAAGCAACATTCATCTAAAAGTTCACACTGATATTCATTTTTATGAAACCAAATGAAGAATTTTGTGTTCAAAGTCGTAATGAAACTGAATTAGCTACAGATAATTTTTCTTCTGTATTGTGGTATACATCTGAGTGATTATTACAAAAGAAAAAATGTTGGGCAGGCCTTGTGGTGCGTTCAAGTCAAGTTAAACACACATAAATGCCACAAAGTCGTAAAATACCAGTGGAAAGCTCAGGATTTTCTTTGAGCCTTGAACTTTACGAGTTAGGAGCGTCAGTGAGAAAAATGTACCATAATACTTATAGGTATTTGGCAGTGACGTCAGGCTTTTTTATTTACAACAAAATAAGCTAACTGCCTGCAAAAAATATATACTAGCATTGTAATATAACAATATGTAACGTAGAGCTGCACAATTAATCGGTAAAAGATCATGATCTCGATTCAAACATCCATGCGATCTCATTCCTAAATGACAAAGATTCGTCTGTGTCTACTAAACCTTTGACAAAATCACACTGGAACATTCAAATTGTGACTGTTAAAAATACGTATTTGTCATTGAATTATTCATTCAAGAGATTAGTTTAAAAACACTGATTCATCCATTAGCCTAATGAAACAAGTTAAGTATTTATAATGTGAGTCACTGATCATTCTTTTTTTAAATTAATTCTTTCAAATTAATTAAACATTTTTAAATAGACAGCAACAATTAACAGAATTGTTCAGAAATGTGATCTCTATTTGAAACAACAACAAAAAATCGTGATTCTCAATTTATCCAGAATCGTGTGCAGCTCTAATGTAACAATAAAGTTTACAGTTGCTTCCTAAATTATATAAAAACATAAAAAAGCAAAACACACCTGGATGCACATTCTTTGTTATTCATTTTCTAGAAGTAGAGTTTAAAAAAAAAACTTGATGTATTTTTGTGTAGTTAATTAAGAGAGGGCACACCGCCATCTTGCTCCGACGAAAGTGACTTGAACCAAAGTCCCTTTCAAGGAAAGTCTGTTAACTCGGCGGCTATATTTGCAACACCTCCAGGCAGCTATTTCGGCCATCCAAGACCAAGTCCTATCTATTTGAATGGAGGAATCCTGATATTTCAAAAACTGCCTGGCGAACTCCCAAATAAATTATATATTTCAAATCCGCAACAACATCTGACATGAACCGTTCCATAAATGTTGTTTCTTATGCTAAAATAGTATTAAAAAAGTTATTTTTCAGGCTAGACAAGCCAAAGCGTATGTGCAGTCCTATGCGCAAGTCTCAGGTTTCTATGTGAATTGGAGTTTCAAACTGCAGCTGCAGTGACACAATGACTTTATTAATCAGCGATTGACTCTTTTACTTAGAAGGCGTGACGTATTCCGCCATATTCCGTGTTGCAGTTTCTCCCATTCATAACTAATAGCAGTGAACCTTCTTTATATATCTATTGTCTTTGCTTGAACACACCTGACGTCATAAACACGACTTCCTAACTCGTAGATACCAACTTCCCAGGAGGACTTGAATGCACCATTGGTTCAGTCCATTGGTTGTTGATTGGATGGAGGCAGATCTGAATGTGAGCTTGCAATTGATTGTAAGAAAGGGGTGGAACTTAAACTGACAAAATTATTGGAATATTCTGGCATACTTCACCAGGGAGAAGATAAAGAGAAAAATTGTGATATATAAAAAGAAATTATGAGGTAAAACCTGCATGTTGAATTGTTCACAATAATGATTACTGAGATGCATTTAGAAAATAGATGGGTTCATTTCCATTTCAGGCCTTCATTTTAGACTTTAAATAAGTCAGTGGTGATGCAGTATGTGCTGGCTATTTTTAGGGCTGAGTTTGATAGAAGTGTGAGGAGTGAGAACTTCCAGTTCATGTACTTTATTGACCACCACCATTAGTATTTCGCCTGGCTGAGGGGGCGTGACAAGAAATCAATGACACCAGCGCTATTAGCGTGAACCGAAGAAGTAGCATTACAATTTAACGTGCAAGCGTTTTTTAGCTGCTTGTTGTTAAGCACTCAGTGGGTGTGGAGAGGCAGTCAAGCTTGGCCTCCCCAGTCTGCGGTAAGTGGCTGGGGCTCAGGGGAGAGTCGTAGACAGCTGAAGGGGGCACTTAACACACTGTGCCACCGCTAACATGAACAAAGATCAGACACAGCTGCAAAAGTGAGTTCATCTATGATCTCAAGCCCACACGGATGCAGCCCCACACATAGAAACACTTTGTGCTTCCTCTTCCAGACTACAGCATTTTTACCCTACAACTAGGCTAGTTGTCACACATTTACCCAATGAATATTTCTTATTTTTGAAAGTCAATTTAAGTAAAGATACATAGCTTAAAGTCAAGATGCTGAACTTTTTCCATTGTTATTTTTAGTATATTTTTTGATAAGTCTTAGGCTCTATTTCTGTATTTCTAAATATATGTATATTGTCTCATTTTTAAAGTGTCTTTCATGATTGATTTGTATTTTCTTGCCTCATTTTGCCATTTGAGGGGTTAAATTGTATTTAAATTTATTTCCGTAAATATTTGCATACATTTGAGAAAAAAAGTAAATTTGGAAAAGTATGTTTCCATTGTGAGGCTGGTTTCACCGAAGTTTGTGATTGGCATTTAGGGGCAAGAATAAACTAAATATTTAAAAATGTCAGCCTGCAGAGCATGGGTTGAACTCTAGGGGGAGCCCTATATTCATTTTGAGTCCTGGTGTATGTCAGCTTGGTCTTGAATGCAAGGACCAAATGCAATTTACTGGTTAATACTACGTTAAATTATGTGTCTGTAGTTTATTAATGTTGCTCTGCTAACAAAGCATTACTAATCATTTAGCCATGACTTGAACAAAGGCAGACTTAATGACTTCAGTCTGTTCGGCTTAGAGTTCATACGGCTTAGAGTACTTTGTGATTCTGTTTTATTAATTTATTTAACTTGGACATCCTGAAACTTACCTTAATGGTTAATTCCCTAAAAGCTATGTGGGTGTTTATCAGTAAAACAGAAATTTCCATGTAAGCGAAAACGTACTGTAATTAAGGCTCTTGTCTTATTTGTCTTATTTGGATGTGGTTCAGACATGTGGGTGCCTATGGACCTCCTGACATCAGTCTATCATTTCTGACTGTGATTAAAGTCGGTTTAAGACAGCTGTAGCATGGAAAATATCAAATGTCATCCTGTCAAAACCACAATTCATAATTGATGGGAAAAACATCTCGCAAGATGAAAAAAACAAACTTTGTGCTTTGAGAGTATTTGACACATTTGACGGTTACTACTGCTCAATTTTAAGCATAAACAAGTTAAAAGCAAAAAAAAAAAAAATGCAGTAATGACACAAAATGCTCTTATATTCAACACACATTCTATGAAAACAAGTCTTAATATTTTAAGCAGTGTTTCTTCCCAAGAAAAATGTATCTTGTTTCAAGAATTTTTAGATATTTAGATATAACTGGAAGACATGCCAGAAGAGACTCATTAAAGGGGACCTATTATGCAAAATTCACTTTTGTATGGTGTTTGGCTATAAATGTGTGTTGGCAGTGTGTGTACACAACCACCCTATAATAATAAAAATCCAGCCACTCCTTTTTTTTTAATCCCCATAAATCCCCATAAGCAGTGTCTCAAAACAAGCCGTTTCCAGATCCCTGGCAGTGTGACGTCACATTAGCCACAGGCCCCGTCTACGAATGTTGACAGACACTGCCGTTTTAACATAGAACCACCCTGAGTGAGTACACAGCGAGTTGTACACAGTCCACCATTGCTGCACTGACGAGAACGTCTCCCAAACGTTTTAGGTGTTCTGTAGCTGGATGGATTAATCCACATAGCTCTCTCCATTTACTCCCTAAATCTGAGCCGCTGAAGACGGGGTGGATTCATTTTGTTTTCAAAGAAAATGCTCCCTCAACTCTACCGAGTAATGAAGGTGAGAGCACTTTATTACAGTTCATCAGAGTTGATTTACAGATATAAAGTTTACCAGTTTAGTAAGCACCACCCGGAAAGGCATAAGGTCTTTATTTATTTATTTACTGTTAGTAGTTAGTTGACATTTTTGATATCCAGCAGTGCTTTGCATCTTCCTGCATTGACACCACTTTCTTTAAGAGCTGCTGTGCAGCCAAAATTATATACCAGTTATCACTGTTTGACACAATCTGCATTGTAAAGAGCGCTATATAAATAAAAGTGACTTGACTTGACTAATGCAAGGGAGAGAGAGAGTTTTATTAAGCTCTTACAGAGATTTTCTAGAGTGAAAAAGGATGCTTCATCTTTTGTGTGAAGTACAATAAACATCATAAAACTCATCTGTAAAGTTTTGGCCATGATTCGGACTGGGTCTGGTACAGAATATAGTGAATATAGAATACAGAATATATATACTAATTTAGTGGAAGAAGACAATATAAGTTATAACCGTAACTGAACAAAACTAGTCCTGTTCTATCTCCATGCAGCATGTATTCGCAGTTTCTGACATTATGGTCCGTCCCGACTGACTCCTGACACCGTAGAATCAGCTCTTGAAGCTCCGCCCTCTTCGGCCCAGTGCAGCAGCTCATTTGCATTTAAAGGGCACACACTGAAACGGTGCATTTTTGCTCAACCCCAAAAAGTGGCAATTTTTACATGCTATAAAAAATGATCTGTAGGGTATTTTGAGCTAAAACTTCACATACACACTCTGGGGACATCAGAGACTTATGTTACATCTTGTAAAATGGGGCATAATAGGTCCCCTTTAAAACTCATTAGGAAGTCATTTTTGCTGTGCATCTGGCAGGAAACTTGGACTTTGGACGCTGATTGGCTGTGAAGTGCAAGAATGAGAAGAGACACATCCATGTTTGTCTGCAGTCAGCCGAGACCTCACTAGTGACAGAGAACTTTTACAGTGAAACTAACTGTTGCAGTCATGCTATAAGGGGCTCCCAGACCAGTGTTTATTATTGATCCATTTCAACAAGTAGTTTCAGACATTTTCCACATACTGAAACCAAGGTTAATCAAAATCATTTTATATTAACAATAAAAATAAAGGATCTAGAAAAAATCTGATCAATCGTGATCAAACCAGAAATTCGCAAAATTACTGAACAAAAACAGTTTCTAAAGCCAGGACTACTAAACATAAGGCGGTTATTATAAATGAAATGATCACAGATAGTCGTGATGTAATTTGCCCTACTGAAACATGGCTTAAACCAAATGATTATTTTGGTCTTAATGAGTCTAGTCCACCTGGCTACTGTTATAAAAACAAGTCCCGTCTGATTGGCCGTGGCGGTGGTGTTGCAACAATCTATAGAGATATTCTTAACGTTACTCAGAAAACAAACTACAGGTTTAATTTATTTGAAATTCTTATGCTAAATGTTACACTCTCACTCAAGAGGGAGATTCCCTCTTCTATATGTAAAGCGCTTTGAGTACCCAGAAAAGCGCTATATAAATGTAAGGAATTATTCATTATAAGTAAAAAGTCCCTATTATCTCTTGCTTTGGCTACCGTTCATAGACCTCCAGGGCCTTATGTTGATTTCCTAAAAGAGTTTGCAGACTTTCTCTCAGACCTATTGGTCAACGTTGATAAAGCGCTGATTTTTGGAGATTTTAACATTCATGTAGACAATACAAATGATGCGTTAGGGGCTGCGTTTACAGATTTACTAAACTCTTTTGGGGTCAAACAAAACATCACTGGACCCACTCGCCGTTTTAATCATACACTAGATTTAATTATATCACATGGAACCAATCCTACCGATATAAAAATTCTACCGCAAAGTGATGGTGTCATTGATCACTACCTTGTAACATGCGTACTGCATGCTGATGATATTTGTTAAATTGCGCCACGATATTGACTAGGTAGAACAATTCTCCCGACAACTATAGATAAATTCATTGTACTCAAACACACAAATGAACTAGAGGAAATGAATATCAGTATGGATAGATACTGTTGCACCGATGAGATTAAAAAAGGTTAGAGAGGAAAATACTGTACTATGGTACAACAGTATTACTCATGCTATCAAAAGAAACTCGTAATCTAGAACGCAGATGGAGACAAACTCGTTTAGAGGTCTTCAGAATCGCGTGGAAAGACAGCTCGTCCCATTATAGAAAGACTCTAAAAGCAGCCAGAGCCGAGCATCTCTGCAAACTCATAGAAAATAATTAAAACAATCCAAGGTTCTTGTTTAGTACAGTGGCTAGATTAACAAATAAACAGACATCACCAGAACAAAACATTTCATTACAGTTTAGTAGTGATGAATTTATGAATTTCTTTACTGAGAAAATCGAAAGCATCAGAAATACAATTGTAATTGTAAAACCTTTGACAGCGTTTTATGACTCCGCTTCAATTACTGCCCATCAAGAACAGTTGCAGTGCTTTACAACTATAAGACGGGAAGAGCTAAATAAACTTATCATTGCGTCAAAACCAACAACATGTTTATTAGATCCAATACCCACTAAACTACTGAAAGAATTGTTACCTGTAGCAGAAGAGCCTCTTCTCAATATTATCAACTCATCTTTATCTCTAGGTCATGTCCCAAGACCGTTCAAGCTAGCAATTATTAAGCCCCTCATTAGAAACCACAATTAGATCCAAATGTATTGGCAAATTACAGACCCATTTCAAATCTTACATTTATATCTAAAATACTAGAAAAAGTCGGTCCAATTGTGCTCTTTCTTGCAAAAAAATGCTATCTATGAAAAATTTCAGTCAGGATTCAGGCCTCATCATAGCACAGAAACTGTGCTCGTTAAAATTACAAATGACTAATTTCTAGCTTCTGACCAAGGCTGTATCTCAATACTAGTGTTACTTGATCTCAGTGCTGTGTTTGACACTATAGATCATAAAATACTCCTAGATCGAATACAAAATTACACTGGTATTCAGGGATAGGCATTAATGTGGTTTAGGTTGTACTTATCAGACCGTAACAATTTTGTCTATTTTAAACGGGGAAAGGTCTAAGATAACGATAGTAAATTTTAGAGTGCCGCAAGGATCTGTGTTAGGCCCTCTGCTATTTTCAATATATATGCTGCCACTTGGTGATATTATAAGAAAACATGGAATTAGTTTCCACTGCTATGCCGATGATACTCAGTTATATATTTCATCACGACCAGATAAAATCTCCAAATTATCCAATCTGACAGAGTGTGTTAAAGAAGTAAAACATTGGATGACTAGTAATTTTCTTCTATTAAATTCAGATAAGACTGAAGTATTGCTTATTGAACCAAAAACCTGTACACAGAATCTCTCAGACTACAAACTGCATTTAGAAGGATGTACTGTTACTCCATCCTCCACAGTTAAAGACCTGGGTGTTATATTAGACAGCAACTTGTCCTTCGAAAATCATATTTCATATGTTACAAAAACAGCCTTCTTCCACCTCAGAAACATTGCTAAGATACGGAATATGTTATCTATTTCTGATGCAGAAAAGTTAGTTCATGCTTTCCTGATTACTGTAATGCATTACTAGCTGGTTGTCCTGCTTCCTCAATAAACAAGCTACAATTAGTACAAAATGCAGCTGCTAGAGTTCTTACCAGGTCAAGAAAATATGATCATATAACACCAATTTTATCATCTCTACACTGGTTACCTATTAAGTTCCGTATCGATTGTAAAGTATTGCTACTGACCTATAAGGCTCTAAATGGTTTAGCTCCTGTGTACTTAACCGATCTTCTATCGCCCTACAATCCTTCACGCTCTTTAAGATCACAAAACTGTGGACTTCTGGTTGTACCTAGGATATCTAAGTCCACTAAAGGAGGGAGAGCATTTTCACATTTGGCTCCTAAACTCTGGAATAGCCTTCCCGATAATGTTCGGGGCTCAGACTCGCTCACCCAGTTTAAATCTAGATTAAAGGCACATCTCTTTAGCCAAGCATTCACATAATGCATCTCATATCAGATCAATTGCACATGACTATCTTTGCTTAATGTTATGAACAGCAACTACGCTAATTATTCTCCATTTGCGTTTCTGTTTTATCTCGGGACACCTGTCCCCAGGTGACTAGAGAGTACATCAGCTTCAGTTTGGATCCAGCCTCTTAAGAAGACCTCAGATGACACATTCCCAAATTTCTATATATCCTAATTATTGTTAATATGTAACTTATTATTTCCAGGAGCTCATTGCTTCTACCTTCAATTATACTGCTAACAGTGATTGTAAATTAAATTGCCTAAATTATTACATTATTAGCTAACTGCATTCTCTAAATTGTAATGTTGACATGCATTCTCTGTAAAGCTGCTTTGAAACGATATGTATTGTGAAAAGCCCTATACAAATAAATGTGAACTGAATTGAATATATTGGGTTACAGTGTGAACACATGGGTGAGTGTGGATGTCGAATGGTGTGTAAAACACTCTTCTTTATCAATTTGCCAGTCCACGTTTCTCCCCTTGACAACATCTGTCAGATTAGCACAAGCTCTCGCTCCCTGAATGTCATCTAGGTCGTTGTAGAAGGGACATGAATCTTTAATTTCACCAAGCTCACCACTTTGTCACATCTGTACTTCTACTGAACTTCTTAACTTTTGCATGATATTGCATCCTTTTGAGATGACAAAAGGAAATCTTCTATGTGCTGAGGACAGTTATCATTTAATGTAGTCTTCTTTACAGCCATTGTAAGGGATTTGTTGATTTGTTTTTCCCCTGACAGAAGATTGCAGCAACAAATGGCGAGCCTGAGGTACATCTGTGGTACATCTTTGCTTTCACATTGCACAAATCAATAGGACCACAAAAGGACTGCTTTGAATCAGGTATGGTTCATTTAGGGGTCCTTTTATGGGGGTAAAATTGGTCTGAAACTACTTGGAGTGCCCTAGATATTATTGAGTTGACTCTATAGGAGGCTAGCTTGCAAATGTAAGATGAAACAGAAATGACATTTAAAAAGCAAATTGTTGAGCAATTAGAAACACAATTTAGATCTTGCATGACTACTTGCAATGATTGATGTAACTCTGAATCAAAAGTTTCCCTCTATGTGTTCATTGTAACCTGTTGCTAGAAGCTTTCAGGCTGTGAAATCTTCCACATTTCCAGGCTTCAGTTGCACCATGGGTGGCACAGATGCAACTTGAGTGAATTGGTCATGGAAATTATGCAATTTTGTGTAAGAAAGTCTTAAGAGAAATAGCAGTGAATTTGAACATCTGCAGAAAAAGTATGTGAACCCTTAGGATTGATCATTACATTTTATCTGACCTTCAGCAAGAAAAAAACATTGATACTCCTTCATGTTAACTTTTGAACACAGCATAAACATTCAAAGTGCACGTTGGAAAAAGTATGCAAACCCTTGGATTTTATAACTGGTTGACTCGCTCTATATACTGGTTATAACTCCCTCGGTAGCTGCAGTAAGAGGATTGTGTAAGAAGATCTTAAGAGGAAGAGCAGAGAGTTTGAATGTCTGCAGAAAAAGGTATGTGAACTCTTTGGAATGATCATTACATTTGATCTGCTCTTTAGCAAGAGAAAAACATTGATACTTTTTCATGAAGAAACCATGTAAACATTTGCAGTGCATGGTGGGAAAAAGTATGTGAACCCTTGACCTCTTTTGGTAGCAGCATTAAGGAGGTTGTGTAAGAAGACCTTAAGAGAAAGAGCAGTGAGTTTGAACGTCTGCAGAAAAAGTATGTGACCTCTTTGGAATGATCGTTACATTTGATCTGTATATCAGCAAGAGAAAAACATTGATACTTTTTCATGCTTATATTGAATAAACCATGCAGTGCATGGTGGGAAAAAGTATGTGAACCCTAGACCTCGTTCGGTAGCAGCAGTAACCTCAATCACCAAATGTTTCCTGTAATTGCACATCAGACCTCACAACAGTCAGCGTCTTATAAAACTGTTTCAGTTTAGTCATATTCTCACACTGTCTGGTTTGAATCGCCCTTTTGAGATCATTCCAAAACATCTCAATCGTGCTCAGGTCAGGACTGGGATACTCCAGAAAGCGTATTTCCTTCTTTTGATGTTGCTGTGTTGTGCCTTTTTTATCCTTTTTTCTAAACAACTTTGGTCTTTCTGACCACACAATATTTTGCTCTTATTCTTATTCCTTTACTTCAGGTTAAATTCCTCATCTCAGTTGGTTTAATCCTAAGTGACTCTCTTTTTCTCCAGACGGAAAATTGAAAAGCCAGCTGTGACTTTAATTTTGTTTGAAATCTGTTGATAGATTAGAAGCCTGCACACCTCATTGCACTTAAAACAAAAAAAGCCCAATCAAACTCCACCAACTGCCCTTGGTGCAAGTACCTCAATGAAAACATATTCATGTTGTTCAGAATTGACCATCAGGGGTATTATTAAAATAGTAAAACTGTAAGAAACTTTTATAAATTAAATACATTTGCGTGTTTGTTCTTTCATCCTCATTCTGATGCATGAACAAATGACAGCGTTTCAGAAAGTGTGGCATGACATCTGAAGAGCAGCGAGAACATCAAGGGAAATGAAATTTTCATGAAGTGGATTACTTAGTATACCAATGTATAAATGTTTTTAAATTATCTCTATGTGCAGCTCTCACTGTCATTTTAAGTTATAGCAGAACTAGTATGCACTGCACGTGCATTTCCCATGGGAAAAAATTACATTTTTTACATTTATATTTACATACACATTTTAAATACAAATATATTTACTGTATGTGTGTGTGTGTTTAGTTACTTACCATAAGTTTAGCCACTATTCTCATATATATTTTGTATCTCTTATGTATGTATCTTATGTTCTTGCTTCTTAATGTCCATTTTGTAGTATATTTTGGCATTTGAAAATGTAAAGTGCCCTGTAATGCTATTTTAAAGGTTCCTAATTTTGTTTTGGAGGTGTCCAACAATAGATTTACATGCATACAATGTAAAAAAAAAAAAAAAAAAACTTTAATTTTTTCATAATATACACATCACCTAATTTCTCAAAGAGACTGAAAACTGTTTGTTCGAAGATTCAGTGTCTCTAAATCCCTTCTTTCTGCGAGACTACTCTGCTCTGATTGGTCAGACAGCCCAGTCTATTGTGATTGGTCTATAATCGGAAATTAAATGCCTACTACCATGTCTGAATTTCAGCTACGGAAGCTTACTTAGCCCTTATACACATATATCATACACTTTGATCTTTAACACTTTGCAGACTTTTTACAATCACAAACAGCTATATTACACACTGCATGAGAGGTTATAGCCAAAAAAGCGTAATAGGGGCACTTTGAAAGAAATATAATATATATTCAAAATTAAACATATATTTCCTGCTGTGCTTTTAACTACATATTTAGTATATATTTGAAATGTATTTTCATAGTATATTTTCCAGTGTATTTTTATATAGTTTTTTTTCCAAGGGATTGAATAGAATGTTTGTTGTTGTTACAGTATGTTATTATTCTTTCATACTTCATTGACCAAGTTCTTCTTTTAACCTTGAAAACAAATTAACAGTCTCAAGTCATTGGTTTATTTTATAGATGATTAACGAGGGGATAAATAAACAAATACAAGTACATTAGTACATAAATAAAAGCAACAACCTGTCTAAAATATTCAGGAGACTGCAGACTGAACAGACGAATCCCGGTAGTCCCAAGAGAGCGCATATCTCGCTCTGCAAAACAATAGCAAATGCTCAGAGGCATCAAACAGATGCTATTAGTATCACTGAAACTCTTTTTTTATTCTATTCTATTTTTTAGTATGCGCACAAAACATACTTCTTTCCTCTCCTGGCTCTTCTTGACTAACTTACTGCCCCTAACTTAGTTAACATGCATTAAGTATTCCCTCTTGCATTGCCCATGAGCCATTTATCATCCCTTAAACTTACTGTCATGTTAATGCCCCCATTGCCGTATAGTCTGATTGTCTCGCTGTGTTGCACTGTTGTCTATTTACCAAGCAGGAGTTATAAGGTACCCAAGGAATTCATTTTAGCCAGGATGCTCATTCAGTGTCCTGTGGTGTGATTGAATCTCGACCCCTTTCTAAACCGCATCTGATTAATATTTTATAAGAGTTTAAACTTGTCAAGATGTGAGTGACCATAATTTATAGTCCAAGAGGCCACAATATACATGCACACACTTCTACAATACAGACTTTAATTCAACAATCATTTATGCACCAAGTTTACTTTTGCTAAGCTGCACAGGCAGAATTAAAGTGATAGTGCATTGTTTGTGGTTAAAATGAACATGAATGAACACGAAAATGTAGTAATTTCACTATAAATGCTTGTAATTAATGTCTATGTGTTTCACAGTCAACATATGTCTTTCTGCCCTGGGAAAAGCAAGGAAAATTAAAGCTGCAAGCAGCGATGAAAGGGCCCTCACACCCGTGCCACCACCACTCAGTGGCTTAGGGTAAACAGCATGGTGGGCAATATGCATTTGAGTATATAACTATAGGAGGATAATGTCAGTCATTTGTATTTGCCACACTTCCTGCTACCGTCTGGTGGCGATATGACTATAACTACATTTTGGCATGTAAATGTCTTCAGGCCAGGGCACTTATCAAACATGTGAAGTTTTGAGGCAAATTGGACATTGTATGCTTGAGTTACAATAACTTCCTATTTCATGACGATAATAGCATGCTTTAATACTCCGCTAAGTGTTGCTAGCATGTTTAGCACTCAATTGCATATTTTAGTATGTTGTTAGTAGTGCATCACAGTGTTAAACAAATTACTTCCTGTTGCCAGTGGATGGTGCTATTACTATGACTGAATATTGTCATGTAGAAGTGTTCAGGGCAGGACTATTATCATATATTATAATCGCATACTTTAACACTGAGCGAAGTGTTGCATGATTTAACATGTTTCTAGCATTTTTGGTACTTCATGGCATATTTAAATGTGTTTCTGGGAGTGCATTACATACTTTCAAATTTTGTCAGGCTGCCATGGACACGCCTTTCAACAAAAACTTAAGATCTTTGAAATTTAATATCGCTAAGGCCTTAAGATTAGACTGACCAAATATAATGATGTTCTGGTTAAATCTCAATGAGGAGTTAAAGGATTAGTTCACTTCAGAATTCAAATTTCCTGATCATTTACTCACCCCCATGTCATCCAAGAAGTTCATGTGTTTCTTTCTTCAGTCGAAAAGAAATTAAGGTTTTTGAGGAAAACATTCCCAGATTTTTCTCCATATAATGGACTTCAGTGGGGTACAACGGGTGAGAGGTACAAACTGCAGTTTCAATGCAGCTTCAAAGCACTCTACACAAGGAATAAGGGTCTTGTTTTGTGAAACGATCAGCACTGCTCTACGATCCACCACGCATGACGTAATCATGTTAGAAAGGTCACAGCTTCCAACAACTTCCTGTTTCATGGCGAAACACTGAATTTTGTCAGGCCGCCACGGACACGCTCTTCAGCAAAAACTCAAGATCTTCACAATTTAACATAATAAAGGCCTTTAGATTAGACTGACCAAATATGATGTTTATCTGATTAAATCTCTAGGAGGAGTTTGGATTCAAATGTACTATAAGTGGTATCTAAATATATTTTTTAAATACAGAGATAGCATATTAAAAGCACATTTTAGTTTAAGTTTAGTTTCATGGTGTCTCAAAATAGCACTACCCTTGTTCTTAAGATTATCTTAAGAAGTACTAAAGAAGAATTTTTAGTATATTGAGTACAAAATTAGTCCACAAAAATGAAGCACTTTAAGTACATTATAGAAATGTACTTTTTTTTCACCTGGGTATGTAAGAGAAGTACCATATGTACGTGGCAAGTACATTTTATGTGGAAGTACAGTGATCCTGTGCTGCTTCTGCACTACAAATGGATTGTGTGAAATGGGCATTAGTTTACAAATCATACACTATGGCACTGAAGTGTTTTGAAGTCATAAAGTACTGGGAATCATGCAAAATTAATCAGTAATCTGCCTCTGTAATCAAAATTTGTGTGAACAGGAATAAAAGTGTTTGATGTTGGTGTTCATTTCAGCTGAAAACTGAAAGTTTTTGCAACAACAAAAAAAGGGTATAGAATCACATTTTTCCACTAAGCCTAGGATGACTTTTGGAGCATTACAGATCCAAGAACCAGACTGTGGGATTGCTTCAGATCAATCATTTTTAGGAAGATCTCAGCTGCGCTGTAAGACTACCATTCTTATTTAATGGGCTGCTAATGCATGTGTGCATTTGAAGACTTGTTTCTAAGAACCTGAAGTGATTTCAGACTCACCAGGTTATGAAAAATATTTCTCCTTCCAGCAGTGTGACTGCCCATTAAAGATGGATCCTGCCTTTCATGACGGGATCTTCATTTCATATCTCATCGAATTTAGACTAACCACTGCAGAACTGAAAAATCCCACTGCAGAATGATTGGTTGTCACTGTCTGTCATAAATCATGTGGACTGAAAAAATATACTTTTATTAAGCTCTTTGGTAACAGAAGCAATGAACTGTAAAAGTATAGTTTCAAGCACAAGATGCATAATTGGACTCATAAATAGGACACAGCTGTTCCCAGCACCACTGTATCAGGTTGTTGAGTTTCAAGGAAAGCAGAAAAGTATCTCTCAATGGTTCACGCATCTCTCAGCGGTTTTACAGCGAGTCTCGGCACTCGAATCTCATTGTCTTGTGCCTCGACAGCTATTCTGAGATACCACTACATCTCTCTGTGTGCCTCAGAGGGCAGATATATGCAACTGAGAAAAGCAAATACAAAGTCTGTTTCATCCTTAGCAGACTTTTTCGTCTGCAAATTTGGTTAGAGAGTTTATATTGTGCACTAGTTTTCCCCAGAGGTGCAACTTTAGTTAGTTTCCCCTAATATAAAAGCAAAGTCAGGCTTCAGTTAGCTTTAAACATTATCCTATTTTTTGCACTCTTAGAAGAAAAGGTTCTATATAGAGCATTAAAGGGTTCTGTCAGGTGCTTCGTATGTAGAATCTTTTTGGGGTTCCCATCATGGGATCATATTAGTTTTAATTCATTTTGTTTTAATTAATTCGTTTTTAACTTTAATTACATTTTATGAACTAAACAGCATGTAAATATACTTAGGAGTAGAAAAAAATAACATATTAAACATAAAAGTATTATGCAATCATTTAAGACATTTCTCCTTCTATAAAACCTTTTTTGTCACTAGTACCTAGTGTGTACTACAGTCTTTACATCACAATTATAATTACAGGCTATAAATGCCAGTTGGCCCATATCCTGGATTCACTTGAAAGTTCAAACCTTATTAACATATTGTCTAAATATAGTAATAATAAGCTGTTACCTTCCAGGTCACATTTAAAGGAGATTTGTAGCTCAAAACAGACCCTCTATTGCACCGTCAGGTTATCAGAATCGACACATGTTATACCAAAAAAAAAAAAAAATATATATATATATATGTCTTGGGTTATTTGCATATACATGAAATGAGTTGAGAAGTAGGGCAAAAAATCTGACATTTATAACATTGCCCTAGCATATACCTCACTTTCTGGTCTCTGTCAGACCATCCAGACAATCCTCAAGCTTGATTGACAGTCCTCAAAGGATTTTGACAGCCATTTGGTGACAATTGACAGGACCGACATGACTTTCAATTGACATTGAAAGTTCTTCAGACTTTCATAACTCAAATTTATTGGCCTACCTGCCGATGTAATTTAAAGCTGGAGGGTGAAAACAAATCCGATGTATTAATATTTGTTTGCTGTTGAATTATGTTTTTTTAAATTGCTTTTTAAATTATTTATAGGTGAAGAGCACTCACTCTTAAAAGCTTTGTGAGGAGCAACTTAATCGACGCACTAGCTTACATCAACATCTGTTGAGTTGAAATTCCCAATTTTAAATAAGCCAAGAAATCTGCATTCATTCCAGATATAAAACTTTGCTGTGATTTTCATTATGTTGTGGCCTTTGACTCTATAATAATTACATAGTGAATTTGAATGGCACCTAGATATTTCAGATGAGGGAAACCAACTGACTTCCGCTTTAAAGGTTCCCTGAAAACCATATATGAGAATTAATAATCAGATATCACTCAATTTACATCTAAAATCATATTGAAAATTTTTGTTAATTGGAGAAAGAATCATCTTCTTGGGGCTTAATGGTTTATTTTACTATGTAAAATAATATAATATATAATAATATGTGAACTATAATATTTTACTTTCTGATCATGTGCCAACCTTTTCCTTTTTTAGCATAAATCGCAACCCATTTCTGATTTTGTATTGCATAACATCTCATGTGCTATAATACTTTGTACTTTGACTTCAGAAATAAAGTTGTAGTTAATCAGTGTGGCAAATTGTTGACAAAAC
The DNA here is from genome assembly GCA_037101425.1 of Elopichthys bambusa. NCBI lineage: Eukaryota > Metazoa > Chordata > Actinopteri > Cypriniformes > Xenocyprididae > Elopichthys > Elopichthys bambusa. The sequence continues at coordinate 8,968,234 of CM074433.1, read as the reverse complement.
TTTAAATGTATTTGAACTCTGCATGTATGAGGCAATTATTGAACCTTGCAATCCGTCGAAGCAACCGTTCCCAGCTCGCTGACAAATAACATGCAGGCTATTTTCGACACATTAGATGAAAAAGGGACGCATACATTTCTGCTTCTCTTTCTGTCACTTGCTGTGTCTCTCTGTCTCAGTCAAAGCCAAAACTTCAGCATCCTGCATAATATATAACCCCCTGTGTGGATTACAAGGTAAAAAGGGTAAAAAAGTTAATAAAATACAAAATGCAGTAATTTAATTATTTTTCTTTGAAAAAGTAAAGTAAGGGACTACTCTTAATTTTTCTGTAAAGAGAAGGAGAGAGGGTGGGGGCTCTGGAGGAGAATGAGGAGTCAGAGAACGACGACAACTGGAAGGAGCCAGCAGATGGAGGCGCCACGGCGTAGATGATGGAGGGAGGAGATACTGGAAGGAAGAGATATCTGAGATACCCAGAGTACAGCCAGGACGAAGGCCCACAGTGGAACGAGCCAGGGTGGAGTCAGAGATCCGACCATTACAGTGGAGCCAGGAGAGTTGGAGATCCAGGCAAAGCTGAGGAGACACAGAGTCTAGGCGACACCATAGGTCCTAGAAGCCAAGGGGGAGCCATGGTGATGAGCGGCCTAGGTGGAGTCAAGGTGCCAGAGGACTGAGGCAGAGTAGTGGGACCAAAGCGGAGACGGAGGGAAGACAAAGCTGAAAGGGTGGAGGGATAAAGTGGAGCTGAATGCCCAGAAGTCTGTGGCGCAGACAGATCGATGACTAACCAAGGCGAAGCCGGAAGGATGAGGGAGTTCGGTGGAGCTGTAAGGACGATGGTACAAGGTGAAGCCGAGGGGGCGAGGAACCAAGGTGGAGCCTACTGGTCAACAGGCTGAGGTGAAGTGGCCGGCTCAGCGGTCCAATACGGAGCCAAAAGATCCACTTTCCAAGGCGGAGCTGGTGGATCTGCCAGCTGAGTGGAGTTGATAGAGGAGGAACTGAGGAACTGAAGGGAGCCAGCGGAAGCAGGGTCAAGGAACTGGCTGTCTTAGGTAGAGGAGGCGGGAGACACAAAGGCAGGACCATCAGAGACAAAAGAGACTTGGAGCTGGGTGAGACCAGCAGAAACTAAGGTTATTTGGAACTGGGTGGGACCAGCAGGAACAGGAGACTACAGGGAATAATCTCTTCCATTTCCTCATCATAAAATACAGATGCCAGGCAAAGCTCACTCTCAGAGGCAGGAGTATGGGCAGGGCTCCGATCCATCTTCTCGTACTCCACAAACACACCGACTGAGATGGGCAATGTTGCTGGCTAGCCAGACTTACCTTTGGGCTTGGGCTCCAGGGCATGATTGGCTTAAGCATCCTCTCTGGCATTGTCATTGCGGCAGGCTTGGGCTCTGTGTGGTGGAACCTAGTGTATGCTCCGTACAGTGTGTGATTGGCTGGGCTCTGGGTCCAGCATAGAGCTGGTGATGTCCTCAGCAGGGGAGACGGTGAACACTGATCCATTGTTCATCAGCACCCACTCCACAAACGCGGTGAAATCCCCCTGAGGACCATTCACTGGCAGGTTTGCCTTGGAGTGTGCCGCTAGTGTGGAAAAATATGCAGAGCGAGCGGTCTGGATAGTGGGTGAGGCACACCAAATCTAAATATATTATATTATATTATATTACTGATAATTAACTGATACATTTTTATGTTAAAATTCTATAATATTTTGTGTAAATAAATAAATAAAAACTTCCTGTGTGGATTATGAGAAGTAGATCACCAAAAAATAAAAAGCGATGATACTTTCAGATAGATTTTTTTAATATTACATTAATAATTTTTTTAAATTATTTATTTTACTTTACTGATAAATAACAATACATTTGAATAAATATTGAAATTCTTTTAAAAAAAATTGAAAATAAGTTAAAAATATTGATCAAATTAAAATCAGTTGATTTAAATGTTACAAGTGAATTTAGGCATCACAGCATTATAATGTACAATATGAAAAATGGATTTTCATTTTGAGATTTGCTATGCACCCTCTGCTATGTGTGAGTCTATCAGCGAGCCGTCAGTGGATCAATATGTTTGGCCTTGAGCAGCCAATGACAAGCTGATAACTCTGCTAATATGACTATTTGAAATAGGGAGCAACACAACGGGAGCATTTCCAGAAATCCCTTTACAGTAGATTCTTATCGGTGCAGATGGCCTCCGGTACGGTCTACCTGAAAACACTTCATTATCTACACGGGCCACTTGCTGGATACCGAAAAACACACTGCTCTGATGGCAACCGTAGGGCACAGGGAGGTCTGGGTAAAATTGAGACATTGCTTAGCTTTACAGTCATGTGAATATGTTGCTTTCAAAGCAAGCTAACTCATTTCCTTTGGTTTTGGTGAAAGCTATAGACCTCATGCGCCAGAGAAACATGTGCGCACCATCTTTAGAATTTTGTCTTTGAACTTCTGTTTTTTTCAGGAGCTTTGTATATTTCTGTGGCATCGCTGTCAAAGAATAATTAGCTGGTGAAGTGGACTTACTTATTGTAGAGCTAACAAAAGTTTTCATGAGAATTGTAATGTTTAAAGCAGATGTCTTAACAAATGTCAGTAGACCAGGAAGATTTAAAAATGAACAGTTCATTCATAAATACGTAAGATCACTGTGGAAATACAAACCGGAAGTCAAAAGACAACGAGCGCAGCGCTGAAAAGGGGCGGGGCTACATACGGTCTATAATGAGTAGCTTTATGGTAGACTGATATTTCATCTCTTGGGTATTATGTGTATCTGAAAGTTTTGAAAAAACAATCTTGTATGTTATTAGTTGGGGGGGGGGGGGTCACACTGCTTTTATTTGTAATAGTTTCAAGTTCAAAGGGGTAAAAAATATATAGTCTATTATCGTACAGGCATACTTTAGGAAGGGTCTTAATAAAATGCTTGATTGACAGATTGATTGTAGTGAGAACAGTCTGAACACTGTAATCTGCATTGGCATGTACTGCAGACAAAATCCATTTAAAGTGTCATCATCAAGCCATTATAGGAAATTCAAAGACATATCTGGTCTATCTTGTAGTGTTGCACACAACAAACCTAACTAGCTTTTCAAGTATGGTGCTTTTACTGACAAGTAAGCGCCACTTTCCCTTTTTTTTTAAATATAACATTACATTACACATGCAGCCTTTGTTCCTTAAATATTTTTTATATTCTGACCTGTGAAGAACTTGCTGCAAGCTCATTTACACCTCAGATTTAAAAAATAAATAAATAAAAAGGTAATTGTCACTTTATATCTAAAATGTATGATGTAATATCTCATGATTGTGACTATTTTTTCCTATTTAGCTTTAATTCATTTTTATTTCAGTTTATTTTTAGTACTTTAACTTAAACTTACTTTATTTTAGTCAGTAAATTATTTTATTTCAGTTAGTTGCCAAGGCAGCATTTCTCAAAGTATACGTTTTGCATCTCATATTTATATTCTATTTTATTTCAATTAACAAAATTTAGTTTTTTTTAGTGTTAGTAAAGTAGTAAAAACTACTATTTGCAGAAACAACTTTTTTCAAAACAAGTTACATTAATTATCCCAATTCTGCCATCTTGTCCATCTTTGAGTGACTGTTAAGTTTAGTTCTCACTCATAAAGAGAAGTAAGCCGAAGGACTAGAGCGATTTACTAACAGAGCCATATTTTTCTGTCAAGCTTCTGTGCTTGCATGCCGTTTGAATACTGATCTATGCCATGCTGACATAGCCTCCAGAAAACAGGTGAAGAGGGACAGGCAGCCAAGGCCTCCCGCATATATCCTGATTGCATCCGTCCTGCTTCTGTCCTCTAATTGACTTGCAAAATGAGCCTTGTCTTTGTTTCATACCTAGTCGTCATTAGCTGCTTGAACATGCTTACTTCCACCATATGATTATGTAGCTTGCCCACGACACACCCCCGTCAAATGACACTCATGATAATGAGGTATTGCTGAAAATACCCACATAGCCCACTGTGAAAAGTGATTGACAGCTTTATCAGGATGTGCATGCTGTTGTAATATTTTATGAATGTATTAATATTATATTAAAATGTAGCATTTTTTCTCGTGTAATATTTTTCCCATTATATTTGGGATTATAATCAAGTTTTTATTAGTCTTTTAATATAGTAACATACTTTACTTACTGTAATACATTTGTGGTGAGAATTTTTCCACTGTCTTTCTGAAGGTTACATCGTTACACTAGTAGATGGTGACAAGTATTAAATTAAATATATATATAAAATCATAAACATTAAAATAGAAATATATGATAGATATATAAATAAATGCTACATTTGAATATAATATTAATATTCTCATAAAATATCATCATTGTATTTATAATATGATGTAATATATAAAATAAGATAATATTTAATGAATAATTTAAAAAAATTATATTTTCCCATTATAATATTTGGAATTTTAAATTAAGATTTAATCACTTTTTTAATGTATTAACATATATTGTATTTAGCATTTTATGCATTTGTGGGGAGGATTTTTCAGACTTTCTGAAGGTTACATCATTATGCGAGTAGTTTGTGACAAGTAATCATCTTTATAAATGAGTCAATAAATCTGATTCATTCAAAAAAGATTTATTTATGAGTGAGTCATTTGAGTTCAGACACGCTGATTCATTCAGAAATATGAATCATTGAATCATTTACTCAACCATTTTTATTAATCGATTAACTGTATAAAAGTCAGTTTTAACTAATAAATAAGGCTAAGAAGTGTTATAAATGTACAGTGTTATTGTATAATGAATAATATACCATTAGTAAAAAATATAATCAGAAAAAAAAGTGTATATATTTGTATTATATTAACATGATATGTTGTATTTAGCATTTTCACTAGTGCTCTCAGATGTTTTGGCCCCCACTATATAGAATATTCACATCAGTTCTATATTGTATAGAAAATCTAATTTTATTATCTTAATTTTGTTATGCCATAAAGACATATTTGGGTTGGAGGCATTTTGCAGTAGATCAGAGCTGAAGTGCCATCATTCTTATGCCAGTCAGAGCAGACTCATTATTCATGGGAGCTAAACAAGGGAGCGTTACATGCCCGTCGGGGCATTCGGTTTCACTTTACAACTGCCAACTGGCTTACAAATGTTTATCATGGATTTTCTGGCTGTTAATCCAAGTTTTGTGCGATGCATCAGTCTCGAAGCCTTGTGGAGTAATTGGCAGACCTCGGATGACAGGTGGCACAAGGAGACGCAGAGAACTAAAAATGTCTCTGAATCGTACACCCTCGCTTCCTCCAAAATTTTGAAAATTAATTGTTGCCGAAAGGCATGAGCAGTCACATGAAAGTCCTTACGAAAGACTCCTACAGACAGTTCAAGTTCAAGTAGTTTCCAGCTGCTGTTAAACAATATTCAACAGCCTTTTGGTTTTGACAAAATGTGATGTAAAAGACCTTGGGTTGTATACAGAAAGACAGATAGAGAGAGAAACAACCAGGGCCATCTATTCTCTCAGCTTTCTGAGGAATTAACTTTAAAAGACAGTAAACAGATCAATACTTTTCTTAATGATTCGAAAACCTGTACACTGGTGAAACTAAAAAGGTTATCAAGCTTTCCAAAGAGTTTAATTTTACCATCAAGTTGTCAACCAAAGTTGTCATTTATTTTCAATGAATCCTTGCTGAATAAAAGCATTTATTTAGTTAGTTAATTAAAGAAAAATCTTACTGACCCTAAACTTTTGAATGATACAGTAGTGTGTGTAGTTTACATATAGCAAATATGACTTTTTATTAGCCCATATCTCACATGGGTGGATTAAAACACAGACATTTAAAAAAAAATGGAAAATATGTGTTATATATCTTGATTTAAAAAATGTAACATGAACACGGACATCACATGTCCCGTGAGAGAAATTACATTTTATGTAATAAACAGTGACTTAATATGGCAACTTTCAATAGAAATCAGTTTTTTTAAATATTTTGTTATTGTTATTGATGTTATTGATCTTTTTGGATAATCAGTTTAATTCGGATGTAGTCCTACAACACAATACAGAAGAAAAAAGATCTGTCGCTACTTCCATTCCATAATGAATTTTTAAGCAACAGGGAGCATACAACAAATTCTTGCAGTAAAGTCGCATGTAGGCCCAAAAAAACAGTTGAGTAAAGTTTAGATCTAAGGATTTCTACTTTGTACACAAAGCCGAGCCAATGTCTCAGACAGCAATATTTGTGAAAGCCTGAAATTTGATTTTAAAATGTATTAAACACCAAATTTCTTGTTTTATAATCCTAAAGTTTGTTCAGATGCTTTAGAAAGCCTAAACGGTAGGCAAATTTGTCCTTAAAGAGAATGAATCAATATTAAAATGTTTGTTTCCTCTTTTTTCCTGAAAGCTCTTGCTCAGCGGTATACTTTACTGAAGCAAAGTCCATTCGAGCCATTTTATCCCCCAGTCGCACAAAACTGTGTCAGGTGAACTTCAAAGGCACATTTCATCGGGAGAGGGACATGGCCGAAGTGCATCATGCCTGCTCCATCGCTAATCGTTGCCAGCGGATTCAATTTGCACCCGTTCGGCTGGAGAGACATCCTCATCCTCAGCGCTGCCCTCTGGGAGCTCGACTGCAATCTCTTAAGAGGGCTGTCAAGGACAAGGCACTAGATTACAATGAATAGCAATCATCACTTTCACAGAAGTACACATGCACATACATCTGGCGAATTACAACACACGTTCGCATGTCCATTTCTCTTGCTAACGCAATCAACGTGCTATTCACGGCCCGCAGGCTTCCATTGTGTTGTCACCGCAGACGAGGTGCCATTTACTCAGCAAACATGAATGACAGCTTGTTGGCACACTCACTTTCATTGTGCCTCTGAAATCCATTATCTGTAATAACCCCTGTATTTTATTGTGTTTTTTTTAGGGGGGGGTGGGGGGGTGGGGGGGAGTTGTGGAACCGTTGGGGGGGTCGGACGGTTCCCCATGGGTCTGACCTGCAGGGAGGCCGCGTGCTGCTGTTGATAAATTGCTATGTCTTTGATCCACAGGCTCCCTGACAGCTACTGATTAAGTATCGAAGGGTAAGGAGGAAACGAGCAAACACCGTCGCGGCGTAAAGACTCCCATTTAATCAGGGCATAATTAAAATCTTCTGTCTGCATCCATCCCAAGCTTCAAAGCAAACCTCTGCCGCCTATAGGCACGACGAAAAGGTTAACTGCCACCGCTGATGTCCTGCCAAAGTGACGAGGAAGGGATGGGGTCTGTCAGCATTGGTTTTTTGAGGCCTTGTTTTCCCCTGAAACCCCAACGGCTTTGCCCTGGGTCAGAGGCTCAGGCACCATTAAGGAAATGAATGCAGCTCTGTTGTTGTTACTTTTTTTTTTTTTTCTTCATCCTTTTTGCTCTAATCTTCTCTTCTTTGCCAAGCATCCATCCAGACGGTACACATCTCTGCCCCCTTTTCCTCTCCCTGGAGACCTGCTGTTCTCTCCAACCCACCTTTAACTTTCTCTTTCTACTTTCTCACCCTGGCTTTTCATGTTTTGTCTAAACCACATTGAAAGCTAACACATGGAACCAGAGATGGGAAAGTGAGAGCATTTCATGATTTTTTTTATTTTTTTATTATTATTTACTGTGTTGCAAAATGTGTAAAAAGCATCCAAAAAAAAAAAAAACCTGAGAAAATCTATTTATCCAAAAAACTTTGTCTGAACTTGATGAGATAAATAAATGAGATAATTAAATAATTCACAGAAGTTTCTAATTTATATAAATATAAAATGAATATATATATATATATATATACACACACACACATATAATTCAATTATTCATATAATTTAATATTAAAATGGTTAGTTCACTCAAAAATGAAAATAATGTAATTTATTGCTCATTCAGCAATATCTAGTGATGGGTGATCACTATCAAAACGCTGCTTCGAAGCTTTACGAATCTTTTGTTTCGAATCAGTGGTTCGGATTGCGTAAACAAAGCCTCGTTTACTTAAATCATATGACTTTGGTGCTCCGAACCACTGATTTTAAACAAAAGATTCGTAAAGCTCCGAAGCAGTGTTTTGAAATCGCCCATCAATAGATATTGTCAAAGTCATTATTTCGTTTTTTTGGTGCACAAAATGTATTCTCATCACTTAAGGTAGAACCACTGTACTCACATGAACTGTTTTAAATATGTCTTTAGTACTGTTCTAGATCTTGAGAGGTTCAGTGTCATTGCTGGCAATAAAGGCTTCACTGAGCCATCAGATTTCATCAAAAATATCTTCATTTGTGTTCCGAAGATGAACGAAGGTATTACGGGTGTAGAAGGACATGAGGGTGAGTAATAAATGACATTATTTTCATTTTTGGGTGAACTAACCCTTTAATATAACATTCATGCACTTTTCACAAAATCCAACATTCATTTTAGTATAGTTTTCTCTCTCTCTCTCTCTCTCTCTCTCTCTTTTAAGAAAACCCATTTCCAGTATGTGGAATCACAAAATAAATTATACATTTGTTTTAATCATATATAAGATTATATAAGTAAATAACTTTATTGTAGTGAATACTCCACTCATCACCAAAATTGTAATGATAACCCCCAAAATTCCAACATAGCAACATTCAACACTAGCAAGTTTCCAAATCTCTTGCTCAAAAACACATCAAGTAACACTTGATTTCAGCATTTACTCTCCCCATCCTGCTGCATACAAAGCATGCTGGGAAATGGCTATGCCTCTTGAGTTGCAGTTTGTGCCAATGAAAAATACTCATGTAGTTCCAACACAACTGGATTAAGTAGGCTTTTATTTTACAAATTTAAGTGGATTGCACATAATGAGATTATGTTGTTACCAAATGTTCCAAAAAGCTAATTATATTAAGTAAATTGAACAAGTAGCAACATTTTATCATTTTAGTTTAGAGTTTAAAAACATGTTAACCATTGCTATTCCACTGTGTACACTAAATCAGCTGGTTTTCCTCAACAAAGTAAATGGGTAAGTATTGGACTTGGCCAAGTGACTTTTTAGCCATACAGTATAATATAAAACAGAAATATCATTCCATTTGAGTTTTTTCCCCTCCATAAACCATTAAGGCTACAGTGAGATTTGGTGCCACTTTCAGTGCCTGCAGAAGCAATGACAGTCCTCTACACTCCTTTTTTGATGATGGAAATCATTGTCTTTAATGGATGGTAAAATGCCTAGACTGAATGACACTGTAATGTCACAACAATTTCAGTCTTTTCTATTTTCATTCCTTTCTCAACAGTAGAACCTCAACCATTTCATATATTTATTTTTTTTTTTAATCTTTTTTCCTCTGTGCATTTCTCGTATTTTTCCCAGGAATGTTCATAATGTATTTCTGCCTAGACAGCATCATTAATCTACTTAATTTATGCACTAATTTAAGGCCACAGGAAATTGAAATTAAGTTCTTTATCAAGCATGGAGATGATCTATCGCTCTATACATTTGTTTGTGTGATGTTAGCTTTGGTACACTTTGGTGCGGCCTACATTTATGCATATCATGAATCATCTGACAGACGCAATTTAGGACATTCTGGGCCATGCATAATTCATAAATGATTCACTGTGATTAAATATTAATAACTCATTGACTGAAAACATCTTTTCATATCTTGGTCAATGGCTACAGAGTGGATGTAAGATATCATTTCTAAAAACAGCCCTAACCCTTACCACACTGTAAAGTATAGAAGAGCGTATTTTCTCTATAGATTTAAACTATAAGAAGTTCACTAAGGACTGATTCACTCAGAACGTGATTTTGTGTTTCTCTTAAAAACTCTAGGTAGGGAAATAATCAAACGCAATGTCTAGAGGCACATTTTTTTTTTTTAAGTTTTAATGCACTCATGCAAAGTTTTTGCATCATGGTGAAAGATGCAAAAGACATGAGCACAATGGTCAAACACATCTGTCTAGTGCATGTTTACCTAGAAAAACTATAGAAAAGCAGCACGGTGGGATGAAAAAACATGTTCTGTGTGAAAAGCCAGTTTCTTTTTTTCTGTTAAACACAAAAGAAGATATTTTGCAGAATGTTGGTAACCAAACAGTTGCTGGCCTCCATTGACTTACATAGGATGAAAAAAATACATGTTCTACTATGGAAGTCAGTGGGGCCCATTAACTGTTTGGTTACCAACATTCTTCAAAATATCTTCCTTTGTGTTCAACAGAAGAAAAAAACTCTTTGAGATCTAATGAGATTTAGTAGACATGTCGGTGCAACGTTACTTATAGTCAACAGAATGTGTTAAAGGGACCATCAAAATAAAATTATATGACTCATATGTACCGTGCAAGTCATATAGACCATTTTTATGATGTTTTTGGATCTGTCATGAGGTGGTTAAAAAAATAAGAATTTTCATTTTTGGGTAAACTATGCCTTTAAAAGACAATCAAAAGCAAGTTAAAACAATTCATCCCACAGTGAATCCTCTGGCTCTGTTATTTGGAAACAATGTAACAATCATTTGCACCATCAGGAGAGAAAAACATTAAATGAAGGGGTCTCTGGTATGTCTTACATCTTCACAACTTAGATTAGCATTAGATTACAGAGCTGAGCACCAGAACAAAGCTTATTGAAATAGTCATTTGTTTTAGAGGGCAAAGAGGAGATACAAATTTCAGACACTGTGATTTCAGGCTAAGACCGAACAGACTCATTATTCTAAATGATCAGTCACTTTAACCTTCATTTTGCTACTTTTTTCTTTCTTTTTTTTTTTTTAAGAAAGAGAATGACAAGATAAGATAAAGGGTTGGTAATGAGATGGGTGGATTTGCAGATTTCTGTAGGTCAAAGAGAATCTGGCACTCAATTGGACGTTCATACAAACGCAGTAGATTAAATTTAGGGGTCATGCTGTCTTGGCCATGCCTGATCAAATATATGGAAATACATTCCCCTGACAGCTCAAGCCTGTGCTTTTGCTTGCATCTTCTAGGCATCCAAGGCCGAGGTGTCATTTCCTAACTTTTACACTTATTTTCAGCACAGAATTTCATATGATATAAGACTGCAGGGATTTAGGGGGGGAAATGAAATATGGGACTAACTTTACGGGGGGAAAATAAGTTTCATTTGATGTCCAAACTAAATAAAAAATGTGCTCCACATCTTTTTCATATTCTGATGGCAGCACTCTATCAACACCAATTATTTTCCTTTTGTTTGCATGGGAACAGCTGGGGATAATGAGAAGCATTTGAGCAGGCAACTTTTGAAAAATACACATGTTAACATGTACTCACCAGCCATGGTTTATTAATATCTTGTTTGTCTCATTAAAAAATTATTAAGTTGCTTCAGCCTCAACAAACTTGGTTAATTATTGCTCTGTATTCAAGCTGTACATTGATTTAAACTTTTAATTGAACACGATACCCACGAATTAAGCATAGGCTATATATCTACTGGCTGAAACATGTTTTTAAACATTACCCCTCAGTTTCACAGACAAGGCTTAAGCTAGTCCTTGACTAAAATGCATGTTTGAGCTGTTTTAACTGAAAGCAACTCGTACTGACATATCCTAAAATATGTCAGAGCCATTGTTTTGTTTCAAGATGCACATCAGCAATGTTTTTTTCAAGTGTACATTTATAAAAGTTACTTAAATATCCTAATTGAACTAAGGCTTAATCCTGGCTTAGGGTAAGCCCTGTCTATGAAACCAGGCCTACATGTCTTAGACAAAGCCAGAGAAACAAGAGCACAGCAATAAATTCATTATAATTTTGTGTTTGAACTTCCGTATTTGCAGTAACTGTAACAAATAAAAACGGAAAATGTACTGGTAATTAAATTTCATTACCATTAATTTTTTACGGAATTTTCCATTAATCCTTAAAACACAACCTAATGCAAACCATAATTCAAAATACAAGTAAAATACCTGTAATATACCAATACAGAAAATTCCTTCATATTTATATAGGACATTGTGCCCTATTTTTACGGACGTATTTTTTTTTTAGCGAATCAAAAATACAGCGCTAACAATGAAAATGCAAGAAAATGGCACACTTAACTGGAAACACTTCAGGATTTTTGAATTCGTCATCTGGTTGGTTGAATTCTACAGGATGTCCGGGAGACGTGTGTCACGTTCTTTAAAGGGGGGTATTACACACAGTTTCTGCCAATGTAATGTTAATCTTGAGTACCTATAGAGTAGAAGTGCATCCTTCATATCTCCAAAAAGTCTTTAGTTTTATTATATTTATAAAAGATACATACGCTGTACCGAGTTTTTCCAAAAACAGCCGAGCACCTGGAGCCGTGCTGTGTGAGCGGAGCTAAAGAGTGACGAGCACGCACAGCTTTTATGTAGCGATCGTCTGCAAGCTATCAATGGTCAGCTAAACAATTGTATTTAAACATACACAATCGCATTATCACTGGATAACTTTTGAATCACTATAATGAATATAGCGTATAGTGGATGATGAATTTATGAATTCACTACGTTCGAGTTGTTTACATTATATGCACTTAGGCGCCTATTGCCAACAAAACATATTTAAAACAGTTTTACTCATGACCAGGATCATTACCGCTGTGACTGCTCCATCTTTCAGTTTCAAACGATCTGTAAATCCAGCGTCGAAATGGGCCTTGTTTATGAAACCATAAGCGCCGATCCTGAGGGCTCGAGCAGCCACGGAAAAACACAAGATATTCTCCATTCATTTTAACCAATAAAAAAGTGATTGCAACTAGTAGTTTCTATGGTTATTTTAATAACAAATATTGAGAGCGCATCAATGTAATGCGTGAGCACAAAATTCTCAGCTCCACTTAACGCTGGGTTCTTTAAGGAAGCAAGGTTATCTTTCCCTCACAACAAAAAACACACTTCTTTGGTGACATTGTTGATTTCGTGAAGTTCTGTGACCTGTGCAGCGCTTTCGACGACTTCCATAAAGCCGAACGCGTGTTGATGGGCGTGCTCTTGCTGTCTCGCTCTGGTCGACGTATGCGCGCGCGCTCTTCCAGGAGAAGTGCCCATACAAGGAATTCTGACCTTTATGACATCACACAGCTTCATACTCGAAAAAAAGACTGCGAAGTTTATGAGGATTTGGAAGAGTATTTTCACAGAAATACTCCATTATACGTCCAACTCGTGTTGTAAATAAGTCAGAATACATGAAATAGCATTATATATAGCATTACTTTTGAGAAATAGCAAACTCAAAAGTTTTTATTTAGCATTTTGCATGTACAGACAACACCATTGTCAAAACAATCTCCATTCACACGGATCAGCGAAAAAGATTAAAAACGCTGTATTATTCATGCCAGGCCAGTAGTTGCCGATCTCACTTTTTTTAAAGATCCACTATACATGCTTACAGACTGAACACATAATACGCATGGGCATGACATCAGTTTTCATAAATTTGTGTTTTTGTAGTTTACATGGAGATGATAACTGTATCGTTTTCAAAAACATACACTTTGAAACCCATTTTCAGGCCCCCAAAACACTGTTGTTGTGTATATTAACAGCCAAAACACATGTAACGTTGGATGGTTCAGGAACAATAGAGAGCAGGATCCAGATGCAGTTAGATAACATTTATTAACAAAACATAACAAAAGTAAATCCAAGAAGATGAAGACAAAAACTGAAAATCCAGAAACAAAGGGAAAACAGAGTAAATCCAGACCAAACAAAACTGAACAACACACAAACGATACAACCATAAAAGACAACACCAGACAAGGAACATGAGAAACACAATACACAAGGACTACAAAACATGGCACAAAACAGTAAATAACATAAAAGTCCACACAAGACCAGGGGAATACACAAATCATGCCAATGCACAAAAAGTTTTACATTTTTAGTTGAAAACGGTGTCGTGTAAACAGCCTCTTAGTTTTCTCTGTTAATTGTTCTTTGTCGTTGTTGTTGTGCTGTATTATTATTCCTGTTATCTTCTGAGTGTTACTGTTGGACTTATTAAAGACCTTTTTGTTGTATTTCTTGTGTCGTGTGCTGCTTTCTGCCATGTGACGGTGAGGTTTAAATCAGTTTAATTACTGAGTTTAATTAGTTGTGTTTTATAAAAATAATTTATTAAATATGTTTATTCTTTATTATTCTCAAAGTCAAAAATATTGTTAAAGGAACCATCAAGGAACTAGAATCGTTACATTCTTTGTTTCCCCTTTATAGGCTTCAAAATTTATTTTGAAGAGCGAAAGCTTTCATCTTTGTTCTTTGGAAGAGAGAAAGTTATATGGGTTTGGAACAACATGGGTGAGTATACAATGACAGAATTTAATACAGGTATTCCTTTTTCCTGTTGCAGTGTGTAGGTGTAAATAAATAATGAACATGCATTTACATTCAACGTATTGTTTACTCAGCTACATCTTTGTGCTAGTCGCTAATGCACTATATAGGTCATTTGAACTCCACTCTTCCAGTATTTCAATTTGTTGAGTCACCAGTTTGTACTATATGATTATGCTGAACACCACACCACCGCAAAACGCTCTCAGCTAATCAGATTGATGTGTACCAATTGTTAGCGTAGGAAGATTCGCTCCCTGCTGGCACGAGCCCAGAGGTCAAGCAATCACACAAAGCACTGGACTAGCCATTTGCAGCTTGAATACTGCGAAGAGATACCAGGTCGCCACATGGCAGCCTCGCTTGGTTTTGTCTTCTCCTTCCTGACTTGGCTGATATCCATCTCGAAGGTTAAAGGCTGTGCTGTCTTTGCCGATGGTGACTTTTGCTTTTGACTCATAGCACCGTGAGAGGCGAAGATAAGGCAGGGACGCTGGATGATATTTCAGCCCCGTTATTGTCTTTGTGCTGGACACGATCTTTATCAATGCCGGGGGCAGGCGAGAAAGGTCAGCCTCCCACTGCTCCGCCAAATAGGCCAGCGTTAAGATACATTATTTATGAACATAATGAGGCTAACGTCATTTTCGCGGATGCCATGTATAAATACAGCTGTAATGTCTCAGTGCTGATCTTGATGCATGAGTAAATGAAAGTTCGACTGCGGGTGTCAACAATATATATAAAGTCCTGGCCAGAATTATTTGCACCCTTGATAAACATAACCAAAGCATAATCTGTCAAAAATATTTAAAAAATAATAATAAAATAAAATAAAAACTTTGATGGATTCCTCCATACAGAATCTCTCCAGATTCTTCAGATTCCCAGTTCCATGCTGGTGCTTTCTCTCTTCAGTTCACTCCACTCATTTTCTATAGTGTTCAGGTCAGGGGGCTGGGACAGACGGCTATGGCAGAAGCTTCATTTTGTGCTCAGTGACCCATTTTTGTGTTGATTTTGATGTTTGTTTTGGATCATTGTCCTGATGGAAGATCCAACCACGGCCCATTATTTCTAGCAGATACTGCCAGGTTTTGAATTTTTATCTGTTGGTATTTGATAGAATCCATGATACCATGTATCTGAACAAGATATCTAGGACCTCTGGCAGAAAAATATGCCCACAACATTAAAGATCCAGCAGTATATTTAACCGTGGACATGAGGTACTTTTTTATCTGTTCGCACAAAACTCATCTGGTGGGTTTGCTGCCAAAATGCTCTTTTTTTTTTTAGTTTCATTTGACCATAAAACCTGTGCCTGTTTGAAGTTCCAGTCGTGTTTGACAACTGAAGTTTGTTTTTGGATGAGACCAAAGGATTTTTTTAAATTTTTTTTTATGAAACCCGCCTTCTTTTCTTCTTTTTTTAAGGCTTTCTAACCCAAACACTAAACTAATTTCTTCAGTTCTCCAGCTGTGATCCTTGTAGAGTCTTTGGTCCTCCTCACCATGCATTAGGACAATAAAGACACATGTCCTTTTCCAGGCAGATTCATAACATCTCCAGTTGATTGGAACTTCTTAATTATTGCACTGCTGCTGGAAATAGGAATTTTCAATGCTTTAGCTATTTTCTTACAGCCACTTTTTATTTTGTGAAGCTCAACAATCTTTCGCTGCATATCAGGGGCCGTATTCACAAAACATCTTAAGGCTAAAAGTAGCTCCTAACTTACAGATTTAGGAGAAACTCTTAAAAATAATGGGCATGTTAGTCCTAATTTTATGATTCCTAAATTTTTGCTCTAAGAGTATTTCACAAAGCATTTTAGCGCTAAAACTAGCTCCTAAATCTGTGAAACTTTAGGAGTAGTCAAGAGGACTAAGACAAGATCAAAAACAGTCCTAAAATTATTGATGCTGCCAATCCGTCTCAGCAGTCCACCCAAAGACACTGAACATCACTGAGGCAATAGCTATAGAGCCTTGGGTGCTGAGCCTTTTCTTCATAAATGCAATACATATTTTGATTTATAGATTTGAATCTACGATAAAATGCCAAAAATAAATCTTTAATAAATAAATAATAATGCCTGATTACCTGTGGCAGTTGTTTATACTAGTTCACACTAAATATATATATATATATATATATATATATATATGTATATAATAAGCATATTTGGCGTGCTGTCCAAGGGGATCGAGGGCTCCGAGTTTGGAATTTTGCCCAGATCCAGAGTTCTCCTCGTATTCCCAGCCAGCCGAGAGTGAGGAACTGGTTGCAGAAAACTGTCGAGGTAACTATGTAAGTCGGCTCTCATCTGTGTATATATACCTCCACTCAAGCTGATTAGATAGACCATTTGAATGTGCTCCTCCAAAACTTTGTTTATAAAACATAATTTGTCTTGAATTCTGCATCTCGAGATGCAAACATGTAAGAGGCTGACAACTAACTGAACATAGACTAGTTTAATTAGTGACACTTAGCCTACATTTTAAAACCTTTAATTGAATATGGCAACATTTTTATTTTAAAACCTTTATTTGTATATGGCAACATGATACCTCATTCTACAATATTTCTATGATTAAATCACTGACAGAGACTCCTCCCCATCAGCCAATCACTGTGGACATAGTAAGCGTGTTGACATCATCCATAGCAACGAGGTCAACCCCGCCCTTACTCTTAACTTAAGACTTCTCTCTATTCCTTAGTAAATTTTTGTCTCAGCAGCTTTGTGAATAGGTTTTAAGAAAAAACTCTTAGGTAAGAACTTTTACGGCCCTAGAACTATATTCTTTGGTTTTACTCAGATAATTAATTTCATGTTCCTAGTCAATCTGGTGTGCTAAACATTTTTTTAATATGAATGGGAATATACTTCAATTATATTTTACCCATTTTTTGCCAATTATACCAATTTTTTGTCAGTTATTGTGACCAACATGTATTAGAGAGATATTAAAAGTTGGCCTATATTTTTTATCATCCTATTTTTGTCCTATACTCCCTGTGCATGTTTGGGACTTTTGTTACATTTCCTATCTTGTGCCATGTTTGTAGTCCTTTGTAGTTTTCCCTGTTGAGTAGTCTCCCAAGGCCTTGTCTTGTTCTCTTGTTATCTTGTAAAGGGATAGTTCACCTAAAAATGTTTAAAAACTTTCAGATGAACACAATTAGAGATATATTTAAAAATATCCTTAGTCCTCCAAGGTTTATAATGACAGTGAATGGGGGGCCACGTTTTGAAGTAAAAAATGATGCATCCATCCATAAAAAAAACTCCAGGGGTTTAATAAAGGTCTTCTGAAGCAATGCGTTTTTGTAAGAAAAATATTTTTAAAATCCATATTTAAAACTTTATAAGTTCAAATAACTAGCTTCTGGCGGATGACCGTACGCATACTGAGCAAGTCGATTTGTGGCAGAAGAGTTTCCTTTGACCCGATGTGAATGTGTTTGTCTGAAGATGGCTTGAGGGTGAGTAAATCATGGGATAATTTTCATCAATGGGATTTTCATTTTTGGGTGAACTATCCCTTTAAGCTCGTTTGCCCCTGTGTATATATAGGCCTTGTGTTTTTCTTGTGCTTTGTCAGTCATTGTTTGGTGTTTCTTACGTTTGCATGCTTCCTGTGTTCCCTTTCGAAAGGGAACTTCTACTCTGCGTTTGCAACGCTATGGGGAAACGTCACGTGACTCGGTGTTCGAAAGCCAAATATCCAATAACTCCAAATCCTATTGGCCGGCGACAGCCTATGACGTCATACAGGCGCGACCCGGAAGTATAAAAGGGGCGCCTGGGGAAGCAGTCATTATCTCATCGTCTTTCGGGACTGTTTGTGTCGACTGCCATTATCGAATATACTCTTCATAGAGTATGTCTCTTTTATGTCTGAGGGCAAAGAGAAACATTTCAGGAAGTGTGTGGATCCATGCCCGAGGTTTTTAATGGAGGGTTCGCACACCCTATGCGTTGTTTGGGAGAAGAACACGCACGGATGGTGCTTGAGGGCGCTGTCTGTGTGAATTGTGAGCGTCTTCCTATGAGAACGCTCCATTCTCGTCTGGCCCTCTCCTCGAGGGATGAGGCGTCAACATCTGCGCCTGGTCGGTCCGGCCCTGCTCGTGCTGAGGCAGAGCGGCGGCTGCACTCATGGGGCTCGCAGATGGAGCTCGCTGCCGAGTTTGAGAGAGGTGTTATGGTCTCTCAGCCTCCGGTGGCGGCTGGCGGGGATGAGCTCCTGGATGATGATGATGTCTTATCTTTGACATCATCGGATCCGGGAGCGAGTGTTCTTCTGGCTGATAGCCCCCGTGGGCAGGAGGCAATGGAGAAGGAAGAAGTGGCTTTTCTTCTTTCTCCAAGTCTCCTGGCCCAGCATATGCAGAGTTACTGGAGGTTGTGGAACGCGCTGCTGGCAGACTGCAGCTGCCGCGTGGGCGCGTGAGAGAAAAAAAAAAAAAAAAAAAAAAAAAAACCCTGTTCGCGGCAGACTTGACGAACATTTTTCTTTCCGACCACAACCCCGTGACTCCAGTGAGCCTTCCATTCTTTCCGGATCTCCACGTTGAGATCGGGAAGGCATGGAAGAACCCATGCTCGGCCAGAGTTCATCCGCATCGGCGAGGGAATCTCGCTGATGTGGATGGATTGGGCCAGCATGGGTATGTGTCGCTGCCGCCCATTGACAAGATGTTTGCAAAGAAAAACAGCTATCTCGTCATGGGCAGAGCACCGACACTAAAAGCTCCAGTTTTGCCGTCCAGACCCCTTAAACAGACATCTCGTCTGAACGGCAGAGCATATGCTGCTGCGGGTCAGGCTGGTGCGGCTTTCACACTATGGCAGTGTTGCAGGCATACCAGGCTGATCTGCTGAAGGCGAGGGCGCGCTCAGCAGCTTTTAAGAGTTGCATTCCACTCAGATCCGTTTTTTAATTACTACTGTATGTTCAGGTGACACCTTTGAACAGTCAGGCTGACGGCTGGGCTTATGATGATTTTTTCTGGAGGCCCGCCTTCTGGCTTGATAGTGAAAGGGTTCTTTGGGCTTCTAGAACCATGGATGTTTTCCTTCCCATGTTTGTAAAGGAGCAGTCTTTGGTCTTCGAGCCACAGGAAGGTAAGACAGAGTCAGATTTCATTTCTTAAATGTTGACTTTGTGTCGTTCCTGTATATTTTCTGAACATGTCACAGTGAATGTACATTGAGATATAGAATTTGAAGGGGTTTTTTGGGCAAAACTGGAATGTTGAGACTGACTAAGCAGGTCACAGAATGGCTGCTGCTTAGTTTTCTCTCTATGTTGAGTAGCCTCTCGCCTATTTTCAGTATAGTTTGAGTTGGCACTCATTGCTTCAGTTTGTATGTCTACGGCGGCCCTAACCGGCCGCCTGACTTTTCAGCTTTGAGCTTCACTTTATTTTTCTCATCATGAGATTTAGAAGTGGAGATCAGGCTGTTTGTTATGGTGCCTGTTGTATATAATAAAGAAAATAGGCCTATAACTTGGCAGCCAGGCTAGAGCTAGGTGATGTGATATATGAAGTAACCCCATATGTATTCACTATCCTTTCAGGATTTGTTTCCTAGTTCTGGTTTTCCTCCCGAGGGAGTTGTTAGGCTGTACGCCCAATTATCCCCTTGCTGGTGTAGGTGCAATTTGAGTTTTACAGCTAGGTTGTAGACTGTTTTTTGACTCCCTTATGCTGTTCCTCAGGTGGTAGGCCCTTATCTTTGCGTAGATAAGTTGTGCAGGTGTGTGCTTGGCCCCACTTTCTAGAACTTTCATGCTAAAAGGAATTTTCTTCTGAGCCACTTGATAATTTGTTTTATCAAGTTTGAGTTGACATTGCTAGTTTTTTAGCTCCTGTCCTCTGGGGCTTAGATCAGATTTGAGGATCTGTGTGGGAAGTGTTTTTCTTTTCAAAACAGCATGTAGATCAAAGTTTGTGTTACTTTGGGTTCTAGACTTTTGCCCTACACTGTATGCGAGCCTATGCTGCCACAGGTTGGCACCTGCTCTCATAACAGTAGGCCCTTTGTTGTGAAAGTAGGCCTTTGTTTTGAGTATTTGGTGACTTGTACTCTCCAGTCTGAGGTCCTTGTCACTGGGTGCATCACCTGTTGGATTGCATATTCAGGGTAGTTAGTGCCACTTTGTTGAAGAAAACTGGTATCTATTAGCTCCCTTTTTTAGTGGTCTGGTTAACGGTTATACTGCTTATAACTCGGATTGTAGGCCTTATGATATTCGGCCTCCTTCTAGTTAGCGGTTGTTCTACTATACTGTTTAACTGATCATAATGTGCTCACATATTTTCACAGGTTTACGCTGCCACAGGCCATGCCGCGTGTCTGTCTGAGGTAGTAGGCTTATATTAGCCTTCCTTAGACCATGTTGGCTTTGTTTGGTTCCCTTTAGTCAAAATGTGTATTTAGGGTACATTGCCTGTTGGAATGTGTAGCCTAGCGCAGGTTGCAGTTAGCTTCCCATAGCTTTTTGGGTTACAGCTGGTTCCCTGTAGCTTGGTTCACTTTAATTCACGAGCTGTAGCCACGTGTTATTGAATTGGCAGGCCCCTTCAGGCCTCCTTTTTAGTTTACGTTTGGCACAATTTGTGTTTTAACCTGTGAGTAGGCTGATCGCCACCTGTTACTGGAATGGAGGCCCCTTTAGGCCTCCTTTTTCTAGTCGACTTGTTGGCAGGATGCCTGGGAAACCATGCCACCGTCGGCCACACCCCATCACTGACGGATAGGCCCTAACAGGCCTGTTCTCGGTGTTTGGCAGTGTTTTTCATGTGTTAATCATGACACTGTTAATACATGGCCTCTGGGTGGTATGGTTATGGTAGCCACTTGCTGATGCCACGTGTTTACTAAGGCAGGCCTACTTCGGCCTCCGGTGTAATATGTGGAGTTCAGTTATATACTCCTCTCGCTGTGAGGGTGACAAGGTGCTTTTTACCGAGTATTTCGAGTGGCTAGCCCCTCAGGTTGGTTTGGCAGCACTTTAATTCACGAGCTGTAGCCACGTGTTATTGAATTGGCAGGCCCCTTCAGGCCTCCTTTTTAGTTTACGTTTGGCACAATTTGTGTTTTAACCTGTGAGTAGGCTGATCGCCACCTGTTACTGGAATGGAGGCCCCTTTAGGCCTCCTTTTTCTAGTCGACTTGTTGGCAGGATGCCTGGGAAACCATGCCACCATCGGCCACACCCCATCACTGACGGATAGGCCCTAACAGGCCTGTTCTCGGTGTTTGGCAGTGTTTTTCATGTGTTAATCATGACACTGTTAATACATGGCCTCTGGGTGGTATGGTTATGGTAGCCACTTGCTGATGCCACGTGTTTACTAAGGCAGGCCTACTTCGGCCTCCGGTGTAATATGTGGAGTTCAGTTATATACTCCTCTCGCTGTGAGGGTGATAAGGTGCTTTTTACCGAGTATTTCGAGTGGCTAGCCCCTCAGGTTGGTTTGGCAGCAAAACCTTACTGAAGGTTGTTTTTTACCTATATCTGCCTCCCTGAGTCCTATTCTAGTTGAGCTAAGGGCCACCTAGCGCCTAGGGTGGATCTTTTGTGCTCCTAGAAACGGCCACAAGACTACGCCGTGTGTATTAGAGGTTGCTAGGCCTACGGGCCGCCTAGTTTTAACACACTGGAGTATGTTTGGGTGTATTTCTCTTTGAGAGTTATCTTTATACACTTCTGTTGGCCAGAGGCCTAAGTGATAAACCAACCTCCTTTTGTCTGGTTGTTTATCGTCCTTTGGGCCTAAACACTGCCACGAGCTGATGCCACGTGTCTGTTGAGGTTATAGGCCCCTCCAGGCCTTCCTTAATGCGTGCTGGCGTACGCTGTACTCCTCTTGCTTTAGAGAGTAAAAGGTGTTTTTACTGAGTACACTGCTCGGTGGATCGTGTTGGGTGGATTGTCATATGGGCACTTTGCAGCCTCTTAGGCTGCCATTGAAGTCATCTTTCTACCCCGGAAAGAAAGCCGGGCCACTTTCTGTTTGACTTCTGTTATTCACTTAACTCTATCATGCTGTAGGCCTCTTTCGGCCTCCATGAGTATGTGCCCATCGCATGGTCTACCTGTTAGGTGAGTTTCGTACTTCCCTTTTAGGGTTATGTTTGTAATAGTGCTTAGCTCCCTAAGCTGGTCATGGGGTAGGCCTTAATCAGGCCTCCTCTTAAGGATCCAGCATCAGGCTGGTTTGTGCTCCCCTGCATCAGGGTTCTGTAGCGCACGGCCTCCTCAGTGCGTTAATTAAGCACTGGGTAGATCCTAGGATGAGTGGATTATACTCCCCTCAATACGAGGGTTCATAGCACTTAGCTGAGTTCTGCTCTCCAGGATGCCCGTCTCTACGCGTGGGTTTGAGTTTGTTTCTGCCTCTTTGCAGTCACTCTTACTTACTATCTTCTGTGAAGAATGCGTGTTAGGAGGCTCTGTATTCAGACAGGGTTGGCCCAGACTGAGTTTGTCTCAGGTCAGACAAGGTCGGCCTCCCTGGTGGCATTGAGGGTGACTTCGTTCCCCTCTAGTGGCTGGCCGGGGTTCCCTTCGGTTCCCTGGCCACATTCCCTTGAAGGGACCACTGTTTCTTATGGAAAAGTGGGTTCCAGACGCTTTAGCACCTTCTGTAGGGCCTTTGAGGAGGTCCTTCATGGAGTTTAGCTTGGGCTGTTGGCCGAAGGGAATGCTGTCACTGACAGCCTGGTGTGACCCGAGGGAGAGTTGCCAAGCAGTTTCTACTGCTCTGGAGCCTTTGTCTCAGCCATTTTTCTTGGCAAGCATTCTCCTCAAGCATGGCGGCGTGGGTATATCGTTCCCCATAGCGTTGCAAACGCAGAGTAGAAGTTCCCTTTCGAAAGGGAACGTCTCAGGTTACGAATGTAACCAGGGTTCCCTGAGAACAGGGAACGAGACTCTGCGTTTCCTTGCCATACATCGGGCTGCCTGCTGAACAGTCCCTCAAGACGATGGATAATGACTGCTTCCCCAGGCGCCCCTTTTATACTTCCGGGTCGCGCCTGTATGACGTCATAGGCTGTCGCCGGCCAATAGGATTTGGAGTTATTGGATATTTGGCTTTCGAACACCGAGTCACGTGACGTTTCCCCATAGCGTTGCAAACGCAGAGTCTCGTTCCCTGTTCTCAGGGAACCCTGGTTACATTCGTAACCTGAGACGTTTTCCCAGTTTGGATTTTTTTTTGTGCGTTTGTTAAATGTACTCCTACCACTTAGATCTGCTTCTTCTCCTATATTCTTTGGACCCATCTGTGACAATTATAATAATATTATTTTATTATTTTGGAATTGACTGACCAAATGGTGAATGGTGATTTCTGCCACAGCATTTGCTTATAACAATTTTGTTACAATCATTTCAAAATCCACCTTGCTGAAATATCAATTTAAATGGGCTTGACAGTTCTGAGTACCTGCTTTCAAGGTTACTCAATAGCGTCTTCAAAAGCTTTGTTTCCACCTGCTTTTGGGGGGGGGGGGGGGGTGGTTAGAGAGGTGATTGATTGATTTAATGAGTCTTCCTTGCTATGCCTGACTGATTCATGATAATTGTGAGCCCACTTCTCGGAAAGTGAAAACTCTGCGCAGCTGACGTAAAAATAGGGCAGAGCTGAGAAATATCTCTCCATCTTCCTCGTCTTCCGTTCATTATTTCAGCTTTTCATGTCATCAGACTATAAAAGACTTGCACCGACAGAAGCTTGTGTTTAAATACGGATGCATTCAGAAGAATAAAAGGGTCCCGAAATCACTGGCGCTAGAAAGGCTTTCTGAGTCAGAGAGCCCTCATGTATTGGTTGATCATGGCTTCTCTCCCACTCATCTGGAGTAGGGAGTAGGGAGAAGGGAGCTTGTTGCTACTTTTCTTTGAAAACTGTTGAGGTTTTCATTTCAAGCCCCATCAAAGTTCCTCTCAGGGCCCTTGAGAAATTTCGAGAGGGAGTGGCAACAGCTGAGCTCCTGTGTCACATTGGAAATGAAAAGAGTTTGTGGGAACACATCAGAGAATAATAAACGTAATTGAACGCGAGGCTCCCGCTAGGTCAGTGTCCTAATAAATATGGAGATTAACTCATTCTTCAAGCTGAAAGTAAGTAATTGAATTTCCACCTGGACTTCTGGGGCTTTTGGACTTCGACGGTGCAGATGCGGCATTCAAGAAGCGTTGCGGAAATACTCAGCCGCCTCTCCGACTCGCTAAATAATCAAGACTGTGAAAAGGCTGCCATGGAGTGCATTAGCCTGGGTCACAGCAGATAGCATTTATCACTGACACCTCTTGGTTGGAAAGCTAAGTAGCGCCGGGTTATGTCTTGATTTTTGAGTGACTTTGAGTATCTGTAAAGCGGGCAGTCCTGTTGAGCTATGCCTGACGGATCTCCTTCACATGATCCACTTATGTCAAAGCATAGCGTCTGGGTCTCCAAAGAGAGTGGCCCTATCTTCCCTTGAATAGATCCCTCAGGCTCACTTGTCAGATTAAGTTTAGGACCCTGTCTGGGAGTCTATCTGTCAAGCATATATATGTAAATATATAATATGTATATATTACATTAATTTAATTACAAATAAAAAATTATTTAAATATTATATTCATACATTGTTAAATAATATATGTAATTCAATGAAATGTTCAATTTGATTTAAATTATATACTAAATAATATAGTAATAAATATGTAAATGTATATATTTTTAATATTTAAATGTGTATATATAATGTGTATATATACAGCAATTAAAAATTCATAAATATAAAATAAAAAAAAGTCAAATATATTTAATTTATATCTAAATTACAGTTTTTGTCAGTCGCTTTGGTGCATTTCTCAGATCACAACTGAAATTCTCAAAACTACTTGTTCAACTCCACATAATCTAGTAACTTGTGCACAACATAAAAGCAATTTCTCATTCTTTTGAACAAATTGCAAATGCCTTGGTACATTCATGAATTGATTAAGTACAATTGTCTGCTGTTTCCTACATTATCAATTGCTTTTTGCCATGTTGATCAAAATATATTATACTGGTAGTCTTACCCCTCAAAACATCTAGGCATTAGTTCCTTGCCATTAAAGTCATTAAAGTCCCCCTGTAGTCAATTATTTTATCCCTTAAAATTCATCTTTGATCACCAAAATGACATATTTATAAATTTTTTCCAGTGAAAAAAAGTTTCTTCATGCCTTAAAATAGTTTGAATGAACTCTACACCCTTGTCTCATTTAATATACACGGATCAATGAATATGCTAATTAGCCCCGCCCCTACTCGCTCACGCCAGCTCAGAGTCTACTGTTTCTGTAGTGATGACAACGAGCAATGTGTTGTTTGTGTTGTGGATATTTAAGAAAAAAGCTTGCTTCGCTTCGTATATTCAGTTTAACAGCTGTGTAACTGAACTGCTCACTTTTTTTGACGCTTAAATTGTGTTCTAAATTATGAATTAGTAAAACGTCTTTGCAAAACGGTCTGGATCCACTCGGATTTGTTTGGACTGCTCTCTCACTGAATCACATGAAGCGATTTCTCAGTAAAAAGACAGTATCGAGAGAACAAGCTGTTTTTCAGCTGTTTACCTCTGTGAACATACGCTAAATGGATGTCTGACAAATTCGTTGCACTGTTAAATGTTGCTGTAGATTTAGCAGCACATTACTGTAAAAACCTACAGTACAGTATTGCATTCTGGGTAATTTTGTTTGAGCGGGAACATTTTACATTATATTTTAGTGTTGCTGTAACCTAGCTGTAACCTGGCAATAGTACAGGATTGCTGTAAACAGCGCCCCCTGACTGACGCCAGAGCACAGCTCACTCACGGATATCTGGATGTCTCGCTCGGTGGATATCTGGAAGTTTGGTAAGTTAATTTTAAACTTTATAATTAGGTTTTAGGATTTTACGCTATAGTAGAATGACAGTGGAAGTTCAGCCAGCGAACGTTGCAAAAACACCGTTACAGAGTTAACGTAGGTGTCTACCCGCTGTTTTCCTACTAACTCGGTGAATTACACCTGCTTAATTTCAACCAAACCAGACCTTGTGATTAAAGACAAATCAAGATGGTTTTCGTGAGTTTTATTTTGTTTCTGTCGAGTTTGAATGTAGTGTGTTTTACGATGGTCTGTGAGGTAAAATTACTGCATTTACTAATGGAATCTGGTAGGTTTGAAGGATTATATGATAACAAAAATGTCTATCTTTGTAGGGATCCTTTCCATAATGTTCGATCCAAGCCTGTCAGCAAGAACTTATAGTATTGTAATAGACGTATATTGACAGTGCTCAAACTGCTAAAAAGATTTGCAGTCTGTTTCCCGGATGACTGTAACACTGGACCTATTTGTATAAGTCGTTTAGACAGAAAAATACGTGAAAACAAGGCTTTAAAATACTTAACTTTCCTTTGAAACGTAAATATGTGATTTGGGCTTAGAGAGACTGGCTATTGGTACCAGTTTAGCATTTTACTTCATTTCATTTAGGCAGTTCTGTAGCGTTGTGATTGTAATGACAAATAATGATTAATTAAAAATATGAATAAAGGTCAAAATTACCTTCAGAGTATCAGAGTTATTAATGATATTATTCAACATAGACCCATGCATGCCAAAAAAAAAAGCAAGTTAGAATTTTTCTAGAAGCAGAAGCGTATATATATATATATATAGAGAGAGAGAGATATATATATATATATATATATATATATATATAATTTTTTTTTTTTTTTTTTTTACTATGGATGTATTGTTGGAGTGTATGAAACAGTGATGTGTTAGCTTATACGTCCTCAACAAGCAATGTATTTGGTTTATTTATTAATGTATTTTGATTTCTTACAGCTCTACAGTGTGGGCCACTTGTCTTTGCAGCCTGGGAATGAGTTTTTTATTAGCCATTTTAATACAATGTTTTAAAGGGTTAGTTCACCCAAAAATGAAAAGCATATTTATTGACTGGTATGATATTGTTAACAGGTTTCTTGTCAGAATTAACCCTGAAGATGGAAATGCCAGACAGATGAAGTGTACTGCCAGACAGAGAGTCAGCAAGGGGACCAAGAGGGTGGTGCAGAGGAAGGTGACGGCCATCAACCCACAAAACTTCAAAATGATGCCTGCACCCACACACACACACTTCTTAAAACTTGTTTTTTTTAGTTGTTGTTGCTCACTTGTCATTCTTTTACCCAACCCAATCCTCACGTTCTCTTTTCTTGTATGTTTTAGTTTCATTTACATTTGTGCACACTTAAAGAATTAGTTGACCCCAAAATGAAAATTGTCATCATTTACTCACCTTCAAGTTATTCCAAACCTGTATTAAGTTTTTTTTTCTTCTGCTGAACACAAAATAAGATATTTTGAAGAATGTTGGTAACCAGACAATTGACGGCACCCATTGACTCCCATAGTATTTTTTTCCCCCCACTATGGAAGTCAATGGTTACCGTCAACTGTCTTCAAAATATCATTTGTGTTCAGCAGAGGGAAGAAAATCCAAGGTTTGGAACAACTTGAGGGTGAGTAAATGATGACAGAATTTTCATTTTTGGGTGAACTATCCCTTTAACAGCCATTAGTACCTGTAATTTGCTGATTCACTGAACATGCAATGGTTTAAATAAAATAGTTTTAATAGTTTAATTGATTGAATAAAACATTTTTGACAAGAACATTGTTTGGATTGTCTTTTGATTTGCAGGTATTCTGTTACTAAATTAATATTACTTCCTATACATTTATATACTGTAATAACTACATATTATATAATTATAATATTAACATTATTAGTAATTATTTTGAAAATTGCCGTAATATCTAGCAGTAATATATCAATACAGATATTACAGTACAATACTGTTTTGTAGAATTACAGTACTGTTCTTGTGTACTGTAAATTGAATTACAGTACAATTACTGTAAATCAAAATACAGTAACTTGCTGGCAACCGTGCTGCCAGTACTGTACTGTAAAAATACAAGAAAACCGTTAACAGTGTGCTTTTTAGAGTTTTTAGATTTAAAAATGTTTAAAACGTCTAGAGATAAAGATACACTCGTTCTGCAGTATCATTGCTCTCAGTGATGGTCCGAAAGGTGCATAATAGTTAGGCTATATATGCTTATTTAACTTTTTAGTGTTAAATAAAAAACTCTGTGCATACCGTCGGATGAAATCCTGCAGGCGCCCGTGCCTTCTCTGTATATGCAATAAATGCATGAATGAGCGTGGATTTCCAGCGTATTTACTTGAACTTCTCAGGTAATATCTATGTTTGACCCATTCCAGAGGCGGCCAAAAAGCAGAATTTAAAATGGACTAAATAGAACTTGACATGCAATGCCGTGCTGGCTGACATATGCGCATGAATCACGATCACACGCTCAGAGCAATATTGTTTTAGCTATGTTTTAAAGTATTAAAATATTTCGAAGGACAAAAACATGA
The DNA here is from genome assembly GCA_037101425.1 of Elopichthys bambusa. NCBI lineage: Eukaryota > Metazoa > Chordata > Actinopteri > Cypriniformes > Xenocyprididae > Elopichthys > Elopichthys bambusa. The sequence continues at coordinate 8,939,252 of CM074433.1, read as the reverse complement.
CCTTTTTTGGCTTTACTTTAAGTCAGCTGTCACTTTACTTTGGCGCGAGGCCATATGCGCTTGCACAGTTGGCACAGCCCTTGCCACGGTTCTGTCGGACACATAACTAATTAATATTTTTAGCCTTTTGCTTGACTAAGTTATCAAACAGCTAATAATGTGTTGCTAATGTTACACAAACCATGTTCCCGTTCTTCATCTCAGAGCCAGCTGCCTTCTAACAATTAGTATCCTTACAAACGCTTTGAACAACTCAGAACGTCAGTGGAGAAAAGCATATAGTTCATTATAACATCGTAATATACATCATAGACTCGCTATATTGCTAAATCTACACAATTTTTCATATCAACAGAAAATACACCGGGATAACTTGGCTTCTCTCGAGACTTTCCTGCTTCAGAGCAGTCATAGTTAATGATATGCTAAAGCCCACTGGCACATTGTCTCGATTGGTTACAGGGTAGTTTGTGATGTCACAAACACCAGCGATTTCAAACCGCGGGTTTTGAGACTGTCTTTTTCCCCCTGCAGTTTTAAACAGAAAATACTCAGCAATGGTGTTGAATTATGAATTTGCACATGGTTTGTCTTAAAGCATATTAAACTCACCACATAGACATATAAACATTAAAAACTTGATTTTCACCACAGGGGGTGTTTAAATTCAAAATGATTGAACTAGTTGTCATTAACTGTCAAGCATATTTTCTATACATTTCTATTAGACATTTTTTATGTAAATGTGTCCTGAATTGATGAACTGCGGAGGTGAACTTGAATCTGTCTGGCGGAAGCTAGATATTTTACTTCATAACTTGTTAAATATCAATATTTTTTTTACACAAACACATCGCTTCATTTCAGAAGGCCTTTATTAACCCCCCGGAGCCATGTGGAGTACGTTTATGATGGATGGATGTGGATGGAAGCACTTTCTTCAGCTCATACTCATGACCCCTGTTCACTGCCATTATAAAGCTAGGATGCATCAGGATATTTATTAAAATATCTCCGATTGTGTTCATCAGAAAGTAGAAAGTCATATACACCTAGGATGGCTTGAGGGTGAGTAAAGCTTGGGGTAATTTTCATTTGAAAGTAAACTAATCCTTTAAAGTGCCCCTATTATGGATTTTTGAAAATTACCTTTCATATAGTGTGTAACATACAGTTGTGCTCAAAAGTTTACATACCCCTTGCAGAATCTGCAAAATGTAATTTATTTTAACAAAATAAGACGGATCATGCAAAATGTGTGTTATTTTTTATTTAGCACTGTCCTGAATAAGATATTTCGCATAAAAGATGTTTACATATATTTAAAAAATAGCTGAATTTATAAAAATGACCCGTTCAAAAATTTACATACCCTTGATTCTTAATACTGTGTTTGATTACCTGGATGATCCATGACTGTTTATGTTTTGTGATGGCTGTTCATGAGTCTCTTGTTTGTCCTGAACAGTTAAACTGCCCAACATTCTTCAGAAAAATCTTTCAGGTCCTGCAAATTCTTCAGTTTTCCAGCATCTTTTGCATATTTGAATCCTTTCCAGCAGTGACAGTGAGATTTTGAGATCCATCTTTTCACACTGAGGACAACTGAGGGACTCAAACACAACTATTAAAAAAGGTTCAAACATTCACTGATGCTCCAGAAGAAAACATGATGCATTAAGACCCGGGGGGATACATTTTACGTAATTTGTCTTTCGGGAAACGTGAGTATCTTCTGTAGCTTCCAATGGGCAGTTCTAAATGAAAAAAATAGATATTTAAACAAAATAAGACAAATTTGGACATCTTCATCTTGTTCAAATGTTTTCACCCCCCAGTTCTTAATGCATCGTGTTTTCTTCTGGAGCATCAGTGAATGTTTGAACCTTTTTTAATAGTTGTGTTTGAGTTTTTTTTTTTTTTTTTGTAGCTACAACTGTAGCTCTAAGTGAATGAAAACATCCTGCAAGTTTTAAATCTGAAAGTGCACCTTATATAAAGTTATTGTCTCGCAAAAGTAAGAGTCGACTCTGAGTCAATTAAACGAGTTGTTTGTAAAACTAATCCCAAGCCGTTTCGTTGTGACGTCACAACGAAACATTAGCATATTGCCCGCCCACTTATTGCGCACACAGACGCCAGGGAATTTTTTTTTCAACAATACCACAGCAGTACAATCTTTTGTTGTGTTCCCGTCATTTTACTGAAGACTGCTTCTCAAACCTCGGGGAGTTTAATGCAGGATTCACTAAACGCTTGGTCTTAAAATATGGATCAACGCCCAGTTTATTTGGACCAGCTTGCTCCTCTGAATCTCAGTCTGTAAGTATGATTAATAATCGATGTTTATATTTTCTAGCGATCGTTCAAAATTTGTAGTTTTGTAACGTACACCCTCGTCTGTATGTCTCCTGCTAACCGGCTAACTCACGTTTCTGTAGTTCTTCTGCTATTCAGATGTGGGTCCAATATTGTCTAAAAATGTGTTGATTAATGCAGCTTGTTGGTCTTATTACTTGGAGTAACGATGAAGGATGGAGCACGACTTTTGTTTACAACGTGTAATGCATTATCAGCTATTCACGTTTGCGCTCGGCTAACGTGGGAGTTTACAACATAGCTGTGGGCCCGGTTCACTTACATAACTGTAAAACAAACAGTTTTTTTCCTCTGTGTTTTTATTATTATAATAGAATGTTAAGGATGATAGGACAATAAGATGCTAGTCTGCACTAACTAGTTGAAGTAACTTATTCTCTCTGTAAACAGTAAACACCCATTGCAGACATTTCATTGTCGGGCTCGAATTGATACAATGAAATCTTTTCTGTCTATACATTGTATACAATGTCTTGCGAATTGATAGCTGTCATTCAGTTATGGCAATGGGTGTGCGGTGAACGCAGTAGACCAATCACAAAGGATTGGGCCATCTGACCAATCAGAGCAGTGTAAGCTCATGGAAAGGAGGGTTTTAGAGAGACTGACTCTTTGAACTGCTTCTGAATAGTTTTTGACCTTGCATGCATGTAAACCTGTTGTAGGAGACTAACAATATTAGGAACCTTTAAAAAGGCATAATAGGGGCACTTTAAAGCATGTGTCTTTACAAAAATTGACCTTCAACAATAAACCCTGAGAAATTGTCACTGAAGTGAAGTGCAACAATTATCCCCAGTCTCAGTAGTTATCTATATATATGAGTGTGCGTGTGTCCAGTGTGTCAGTCTCTCCCTGGTTCCCCTCGAAGTTCCTAATCAGCTATTAATGAGAAACAATTAACCATCCTAATCCTCCCAGCCAGCTCAAACAGGCCTAATGAAAGGTCACAGGCAGGAGGTTCAGCGCGTCTTGAAGCTGGGCAAGATGACTTTATCCAGACACACTGCGAAAGATGGTCAGTGCAAGATTTGTAGTCAGAATCAAGAGGCTACTAAGATCATGATAACAGGATTGCAGCAAGCTTGAGTCATCAACTCCAACTTAAAACTAGGAGGTCTTTGCGAAAGAAGCTGCTTATTTCTGACTGAAGGACCTGAAATTAAAACTTGAAGTCACAGAGTGCTGAATCAAATTTGATTTTCTTTTTATCTCTGATTTTCTCATGCTCTGCATGCTCCGTCTCCCCCTCTCTCATTTCCTGGTGCTTAGCCCTTACAAAGTTTGCCTCATTAACACAAAAGTTGGTGCCTCCCTTACATTTTACCTTAACTAGACGCAGACAAATTTCATAATTCATCATTTTGTTGAATTTCAATGATAGCGGTGCTGCACAGAGGCCTATACATTAATAATAGTATTTCATAACGAAAAAGACTGCCAGCAACTAGTTTTAGGATTTTAAAACATGAAGATGTGAATTCTGCTGAGGTCCTCAACATTCTGCTGTGGCACCTTCAGGGGGGTCCCGGGGCAGCTATTATTGGTCCCCCTAAACACCAAGATGATAATAATCTTTTTGTTGAACAGAAAATTATCATTTTAATGTACAGTTTTGGTTCAGAAAAGTGCAGGCTGTCTGAAACGAGACGGCCAAGTCTTTGCTTTGCATTTGGGTTTTTCTTGACATGAACCAATATTTGCATTCTTTTCATTAATAATTATATATATATATATATATATATATATATATATGTGTGTGTGTGTGTGTATATATATATATATATATATATATATATATAATTACATTGTTCTGTTTGATTCAGCAGAATTTGAGGCAAATTGGACAACATGATGAGAAGCAATTTAGATAGATTTACATTCTGTTTACAGAGTATCATTAAACTGAACATGTGCCACCTAGTGTTCTGACAAATCCAACAGGAAAATGGAGCATACAAATGTTTGATGATTGAGGGCTATTTTTATCTCCCTCAGCAGGAAAACAAAACAGATAAAAAAGAAAAATTGCAGTTCAAATCCGATGCCTGACAGAGAATGAAAGGCTTATTCGGAGCATGTATGACAAAAAAACAAACAATGGTTTTGAAACTTCCTGACAATAACACAAAAGAGAAAAATGGATCAATCACATATTTTTTTTACATCCAGTAGGCAAAATTCAGTTACAGAAAGGAGGGGGTTTCAAATGGCACACCTCTCTTTAACCTAAACTAGGTAGTAGCTCTTTAACAAAAGTAGTAGCTGTTCTCTAATCGCACCGGAGCACGGAACAGCTACTACTTTTGTGTGCACAACTGTCATCATTACGACGGCAAACATCTTTATTACTACTTTGATAGTACCGGAGTTCACTTGAACCGCACCACCCTTTTTAAGTGGACTCGGGTGTGGTTCGTGGTGCTAATGTAAAAGCACCCTAAGTATACTTCAAATCTATTAACATATTTATTGACATATCACTTAAGACTCACTGATATAAAATTATAATTAAACTTTATTTGGAGTATGCACAATGCACATTTCTTAATATTATGCCTAAAATGTTTTTTAATATCACTGTTAATAAGAATTGTATGATCTTTGTATAATATCTTTAGCACAATAAAATATACTTAAAAGTACATTTTTAGTTAGACCTCAACACTGCTTCTGCACAATTAAAGTGCATTAAGCACAAAATTAGTTTTTTCAATTAAGCAGACTTCAGTATACCAGTTCAGTATATCAAAAGTACAATAGCGGGGTATTTTTATTTTTATTTATTTATTTTTATTTTTTGCTTTGGTGCAATTTTCACAAGCAATTGGTAAATTTTCAAAACTCTTAGTACTAATATCACAACAGATCATCAAAAGTGCACTTTTTTCAAACATTTCAGCATATTTTCAGTTGTGTTAGCACAATACACAAAATCACAAAGTATCCTTTTCACTATGCAAATATGTGTTTCATCTATATAAATGTTTCATTCACAGTAACTGCCTTTTATAATACTATTACTATCAAACTTTTGATTTGCATCTCTTTTCATTCAGTTTAATACTTTTGTCTATTATTTAATCCAACTGAACTTAATGGTTAATCAATGAATCATTTGGTACACCTATGTTTTTTTTTAATATATATTGATTCTGAGGCATAGTTTCAATAGAAATTATTTGCATTTTTCGATATGGATAACCAAATGTAATGAATCATACAATTTTCAAAGTGTGTGTGTGTGGTCCTGGTAAACACTGCATTGTGAATCAAATGTCCCAACAAGAATGATAATACCAGTAATTTTAGACCTTGTTTGGACATTTTTTTTTTTTTTTTTTTTTGGTCCCCATGAGGAAAACAGATAAATTATTATAAATTATACAGAATTATCTTTTATGAAAATCTAAAATCTGTGTCATACTTTACACCTTTTAATAACACACTGAATAAATACTATTACAGACATTATGGGTTTTATGTCATTTATGTAATTTAGGTAATGTATTTTCTAAGGTGGCATCTGTAGCCTGTGTAACTGTAATTATTTCAGCAATAAGGGTGATTTGAAACATGTATCTTGCATTGTTTGCTATTGAATGAACTGACTGTTAAAAGTACTAAACAGAAAGAAGAAGTGATTAAAGTTGATTAAGTGTTTCAGTGATTAAACCAAATGTTCTCATTACATATCACACTGATCTTGTTTTGAAACAATGATTATGTAGAATGAAAATGTGTACAACTAGAATGAAAGCATGAGATCAGGTTTTGAAAGAATGACTAGCTGTGTTAGAAGTGTGATCAGTTTGGATTTTTGTACTAAGAGTTTTGAAAATGTACACCTTGTGAAAATAGTACAAAAGCAAATTTAAAAAAAACCATAAGCACATAAATATGTAAATGTATATGTAGTATACTTACCACAAAATACAAGCTTGTTGGCTTGCTTTTGCTCAACTTTAAAGGGGACTTATTATGCCCATTTTCACACAATGTAATATAAGTCTCTGGTGTCCCCAGAATATGTTTGTGAAGTTTCAGCTCAAAATATCCAACAGATCATTTATTATTGCATGCCCAATTTGCTCCATTTGAGTGTAAGCAAAAACACGCCTTTTTTGTGTGTGTACCTTTAAATGCAAAAGAGCTGCTGCTCCCCGCCCCCTTTCCAAAAGAGGGTGGAGCCTTTACAGCTCGTGCTTCAGACACAACAACAAAACTGGAGAATCTCACACATATGGTGGCCGAGAGAGCTCAACGTGCTGCAACTGAAGAAAACACATGCAAATAGAAAAAACATCAGCAAATTAAGAAAACATCTTCATCAGCTTGACAACACATGTGCTGCAAATAATCACAACGCAACCAAATACAGAAACGCACTGCAAAAGTTCACGATGCAACTATATACGGAAAAGCGCCGCAAATAGAACAGATGACAAAGGTGTTTTATCTATTTGCATGTGTTTCCTTTAGTTAGCTCAGTTATTTCAGCCACCGTACACACAGCCAAAATGTCAGAAATTGTCAGTAGCGCTGTTCAGCCTTATATGTTCAAACCAGAGTCAGACACAGATTGAGTTACTCAGGAAGAGGTTATTTTTTATAATGCAACAATAGGACGTTTCTGAATGGTTAGTTGATTAATTTATGTAGCTGTTGTGGAGTTAACTTTTTTCCAACTTATCGATTAGCATGTTGCGTCATGATCATCTGTAAATTGTTGCACAGGTGCTCATGTGGGAACTGTAGTAGGATGCCAATAGAGCCAGAGAATATATGCTGCATAGAGATCGTTTTGTTTAATTACGGTTATAATTTATATAGTCATCTTTAGCCACATTAGCCATACAGCATGCTAACAAGAACGTTCAGAAACACAATTTGGAAACATTCACAAAATATAAAGTGCGATACATGTTCTGGATATTAAGTTTTAGCACAAACAGCTGGTATCGAGTCGTTTTTCATAATCATAAATTATGAAATTATTTCATTTCATAAAATTATTTGCACAAACATACAAAACTTTACCTAATTTATTCACATATTTCATTCATAAATCAAATTCATCCACTATGCCCTCAGTTGCTCAGATGCCGGGAGTCTATGGAGACTCTTATGTTCATTGGTACACCCAAAAACAGAACATTTGTAATGTTTATGTGGCGCAGGCATTATATCAATAGGTGTTATATAAACATGGCGGACTATGTGCAGCTCACTCAGGGCGGGATGCTAATAAAGCAGATTTTACCAATCATGGACTGGTTTGTCCCAATACTGTACTAGTTAGTACAGTTAGGAGCTCTCAGAAAATTCCTATCTTACAAGCTGTAGTTACGAGCTCTACAAAGACGTGAATGCTTTTTACAAGTAGAAATCTCGTAATTATGGTAATTACAACAAAGCGTGAACGCACCTTGACTTTCTTGGTTGCAATGACTAATATAGAAGTCGTCTTAGACTGATACTGACACCTAGTGGTGTGAATGCAGTATCATACAGGCGGTTTCAGTTACCATGCAGTGTAGCTTAGGGGCCGTTTATACAACCGTTTTCGTTCATTTACACGACAATGGCATTTTGGGGACTTGAAAATGCGAACTTTTGAAAACAGGTTTCAAAGTGCACATTTTTAAAAATGATACCGTTTACTCCATGTAAGCTACAAAAATGCGAATTTGTGAAAACAGTGACATCATGCATATTACGTGTTCAGTCTATTATGGATCATAGTGGTTCTTTACAAAAAGACATCGCCAACTACTAGCCTGGCATAAATAATACAGCGTTTTTAGTCGTTTTCGTGGATCTGTGTGAACGGGGATTGTTTTGACAGTGGTGTCATATGTATGCTAATAATGCAAAGGAAAAACTTTTCCGTTTTTAGTACATTGTTGTCGCGTAAACATACCATTAGAAATGCTGTAGCCATAATCAACATGAGATATTTTTTTATTAGGCTGATATGACTGCGTCTCATGTGAGTGTACGTTCATAAAACATTTTTTTTTTCTTTTCTTTTTTTTTTGTAAATGAGGTAAATTACACCTTTAAGACACACATTGTTTTTATCAAAATGTACACAAGATTAATTTTTGTCCAGAAGAGCTTTTTGCAAATTTTGTTAGTGGAATATATATTTTTACAAACAACATAATATTATAAGGTAATAAACACTTCATACAGACATTACAGTAAGTCCAGCAAGCTAAAACAAACCCTACGGGCTTCAATATACTGACAACAAAGCTCCCCACCGACTCTGACATTGAGCCAAAATGTCACCACATAATTATAGAGCACAGTGAGTTCAGATTCAGATCTTTAAATCAGTTTGGCTCATTAATGGTCTCTCACACCAGCTCATCTGCATGCCCTCAACACTTAGAAAGAGAAACTCACAGCTGGGCCGATTCTCTGTTACAGATAATAATTCATAGATTCATAACTGAACATGTAGCCACAGTTTCAATCTGTCATTCAGTGTTTTCAAGACTATGAGGCAAGACTTGGTTGTCACATGTAAATGTATACAATTTATTAATCTAATTTGTTGCCAATAACAATAGTTATGATAGTGATGTTTTGTATGTTGTTTGTGTGTGTGTGTAGTAATTTTAGTTATAAAATAGTGTAGTTATATTTTTTCCTGAAAATCCTATAAATAATGCAGAATTAATTGTAATAACTCACCCCATATAGTGTGATAGCATGTTATTGGGGCATGTTGTCCCAAAAGGTCAATATGTGTTTAATGAACTGATTTTTTTTTTTTTTTTGTCCTGAGCAATAAAAATGAAAATGTCTAATGTAATAAGGTGTGACAACTTGCCCCAGGCCTCCCGATATCATGACCTGTCGATGTCAATGAAGAGACAAATCATGGAAAGTGGCTGAAATTGACAAATCTGTGTCTCATCTGAAACGGTTCATCAGAGGAACAATGTCCTTGGAAGAGTTTCAGAAAAATGCAGGACTGATTAATGATACCTGGCTAAAATCGTTTTACTATAAGGTATTCTCTCCGCGTGCAAGGAACGTGCAAGTCTTTGCATTTGTGGTACCAAATTACTAAAGCCTCAAAGCCTAAAAGAACATCTGTAATGTGTATTGAATGTGTAATGATGCAAGAATATATAAATATAGGAGGAAAGAATAACTAATATACAATATATAATAAATAAAAATAATTTAATTATTTTAAATTATTCTAAAACTCTTTAGCTTTGCCTTACTTTTTTATTGTCAATAATCCCATATAACTAATTATCTCAGATTGATTTTTTTTATTTTGTTTGATGACTTAGGAATGAGGATTTAGAGTCCAAAAATGATTTATTGTACATTCCTACAAGATATTTTATGCCAAAGCTGTATTATTGAAGTCCCTGAGGATGTAGTCAACAAAAGAAAGCTTTCAGCAAGCTCTTTCTGTTAATATACTCCACCTCATGTCTTTCCATGTTTGTAGAACACAAAAGGAAAAGCTGTTTTCCATACAATGAAAGTCTGAAAGTTCTGAAAGTCTTAAATTTATACTGACTAAAATTTCAGTCAAAAAGCTTTCATATGATTTCAGAAGACTTGAAAAATAGTTCCTGAATATAAGAGAGACCACTTTTATGATGCTTTTTTTCTCTTCTTTTTTAACCCTATTCTCCATCTGCTTTCATTGTGAAGAAGAGAGTAGCTCAGACATTCTGTTAACATCTCCTTTGGCATTTTCTGGAAGTGAAATGGATTTGAAATGATATGAAGGTGAACTGACAAAATTGTATTTTTTATGCTATCCCTTAGGGCTCAAATATGGTGTATTTATAATAAAATAATATAGTTTTATACTAATTTTAATTATTTAGAAACAGCCAGTATTGTCAATTCAAAGAGAAATGGTCAAACTTATTAAGTGCACAGTTTGACTGGTCATTCACAAAATTATGATTTTGTTAGTTAGCTACATAGGTAGGTATTTTATTAGTTTAGTTTTTCTTTTGTACAGGATTTAAATACACTGAAAGACAAATCAAAAGTTGTGAAGCTTCATTATATCTACACAACTGCAAGTAAATGTATAATTGACAACGTATTGAATGATTGATGGATTAACCACCGATCCCCCTCACATATTAATTTTTTTATACCTCATAAAATAAGAGAAGGGCTGAACCCCTCGACATCTCAACAGTTTGTTTGTTTTTTTCTTTCTTTTTTTCAAAGGCTGAAAAACACATATGGATAATTTATCACTCCCTTGAAGGATGTCTTGGGGAAAAAGCCTTAAGCAGTGATACTAATATGCAGCAAAGCAAACAAGTGAATGGGTCCAGAATTTTCCAGTGGTTCTGATGACCAGAGGAGCATGTGATAACAGTTGCACATCAAAAGGTATGGAGAAAGTTAGAGGAGAAAGACAAACGCGCAAGTGTTTCTGAATGAGAGGAATGGAAAGTGGGGCAGCTCCCAAAGGACGTTTCTCACGCCTGCTTCGTCCTGTCAATCAAAAGCAAACATGAACGTGAAGGATACGCTTTTCTCTGAGCAGCGTCAAACATCCATCTGCACGAGAACCAGTACAGGAGGTGCCTCGGCCACCTTTGCCTTGCGCGGGAGCAGTCGAGCAAGGCTTCGGTAGGACGGTGTGGCCCTCAGCAGCAGCTCTTTGAGCCCGGCGCGGAATTCGTGGCGGATCAGACAATAGAGCACCGGGTTGAGGCAGCTGTTTGTGTGGGCCAAGCACACAGTCAGCGGGAAAGCGTACGCCTGGGCGTTGTAGAAGGCCTTGCTGAAGGGCACCAGGTCGAACTTAATGAGAACGCCCCACAGAGTCAGGGCCTGATTGGGAAGCCAACACAAGAAGAATGACAGGACGACGATCACAACAGACTTAGTGACCTTTGAGCGCCGCTTGTGCCTGCCCTGCTCACTTTCGGAGCCAGCCACGCCGCTGATCCTGCGGCTTAGCACGATTCTTAGAAGTAGTAGATAGCATACGGTGATCACCACCAGTGGGATCAGAAAACCAAGCAAGACCTTTTGCAACTGGTACAGTCCTAGCAACAACTGGGGGTCCCAGCTTCCCGTTTCGGGGAAGCGCACCAAGCACAGCTCCTCGTCTGTTGCAACCTGGGCTATTGTGGAATAAATGGCATGCGGGAGCGTCGCTATCAGGGATACGACCCAGATGGCCAAGCTGATCCATTTGGCCACAGCCGCCGCCGCTCTGCGGCTGTGCATCTTCAGCGAGGACGCGATAGAGTAGTACCTGGCCACACTCATGGCGGTCAGGAAATAAACACTGGCGTACATGTTCATAGTGGTGACGGAGCTGATGATTTTGCACATAACTTTGCCGAAGGGCCAGCGGAAGTCCAGCGCCGTGTCTACGGCCCAGAACGGGAGGGTTAGGACGAACTGCAGGTCAGTTAGAGCCAAACCCATCACAAAGCAGTTGATGGAAGACTGCTTCTGCCGGTAGCGTGAGTGTAGCAGGTAGAGCGCGAGAGAGTTGCCTACAAGTCCCAGAGCGCATACCACTGAATAAATGAGAGCGATCATCACACGCACAGCCAAACTAGACCCATCACCTTGAAGTGTTGAACTAGACTCCTTTGTCAACAATTGCAACCAGCAGCGTAAAGACAGGTTCCCGCTGGCTGAGTCTGTGCAGTTGTCCAGAGCTGCGCTGGTGTCCAGTGTGTGCTCACATTCTCCCAGCTCCAGAGTTTGTGTGGTGTTATTCCTCTCCATGGCAGACTTCCACTCAGTCCGTTGTCATGGTGAAATGATACAAATGTAGAAACGAATCCATTCATCTAATTTATCTCAAGTTCATTGTGACCACCGCACTTTGTTTCTGGGCATGTACAATTAGTTCACGGGCAGCGAGAGCGCGGTCTCATCAGTCCCTCTCTCTCGCACCTCTGTGCGCTCTGCAGCGCGCGCACATTCTTTTATACTCCGATGAGCATGATGCGCGTCCGCGCGCTGCTGAGGCACGCGCCGCTTTTATGTCAGATACATTCATATATACGGTGCGCAATGAAACCTAGTTTTTACGTGTTATGTTTCATCATACGAAATGGCACATTAAAGTTTTTACAAATCATACGGATATCAATGACTTCAGTTTGATTATGTAGCCTACAGATATGTTGTTCTGGACAAATAGCCTACATAATATCCTAAAATACTTCTAATGTATATGAGAGTACTTTTTGCATCAGTTAAGAATGTGTCCCTTCCCTTAATATTATTTGATACAATATTAGTAATGTATTATTGAAAATATAAGTGCTATTTGAATTTTTTTCTTGATTTCTTAGAAATAGCACCGATTTGAGTCTAATCTAATCCAATTTGTTATAGCAGTTTTTTTAACTGCTTACACACATTTTCAAAACTTTGCCTCTTTTTTTTTCAAAACTTTACACACAAATCCAAGAATTGCACACACAAAATGCAAAATGCCTTACATCTCTTGCAGACTGAAGCACTGTATTCAAAATATCACAAACAAAAGCAAACATTTGTCTTACGTTGCAAACACCTTTGCCATAATATTCTATTTTTGGATATATCATATACACAATTATTCAAAACCTATGCTCTTCTTTCATGAGCTCCTATGTACATTTCTGTACAAGACTGAAAGTAATTGACAGAGAGATGTTGAAAAATTCACGGTAAACATGAAAGCAAGATTGAAACAGGGCCGGAGTGGGACTCATTTTCATCCCTGGAGTTTCATGCCTTAGACAGGCCCACTTTAATTGACTGTACTGTTCTTTAAACATTTTATATTAATTCTGTAGCCATCTAGTGACTGTAGTTAAAAAATCAGTTAAGTGTTTTTTTAAAAAGTGTTTGCTTTCCAGTAGATGGTAGCAATTGTCCACTAAACCCAGGCATTTCATGATCTTTTTTAAAGTGGATTTAACATAAAAAATTAGCTATTTTATATAAATGTATATACTTAAATTGTTACAACTTGAGGAAAATACATAACAAAAAATACCATAAATCCCCCCAAAACTTTACAACATTATGTTTGTTTAAAATCACATTTTACCATCTGGTTATGTAAGCTAGTTGGACAGAAAAATGAATATTGTTGCCCAATGTGTAATAGCATAGCAAGCAACATAGCATAACATAAGCGATAGGCCCTTTTTATTTACCTAAATCGGCATCCGGTGGCTTAGACCTTTTGTCTTACCATAATTTAGTGTTGATTTAGAACTTGTCCCGCCCCCCCTACAGACGTCACCTCATCCCTTCTTCTCGTATACTTTTATGTGCACACTCCGAGTTCCTCCCGACCAGGTTAATTTACCCACAGGGTGACATGATATCATTGATGTTGCGTGCAAATGAGCGACAAAAACCTTTTTTTTTTTTGCCCCCGGCAAGATGCCATTGCCCATGTTGCCAATGCCTCAATCCGCCACATTGACTGGTTTTAAGGAAAAAGGTAGGCTACTCAGCTTAGTATATTTGGCCGCGTTGACAGTTTATAAATCATCCATATTTCAACCCAGTGCCATGACAACACCGGCCCTCGAGGCCAAAAAAACAGACCGGCCCACCGGGAATTCACCCGGTGCTCCCGATTAGCCAGTCCGGGCCTGGATTGAAACCAAGCTATTTTTTATTTATTTTTTTTACTGTAAGCATTTGTGGTTGTGAATACAATATTACACAGTACGAAAGAAACGAAATCAATCAGGATACTTCATGTTAGATTTTTTGTGTGTTACATAGAGAATTGTGTGATGTGTTTTGCAAAAAGTGTTTTATGAGTGTTCTATCTAGGCCTGTTTGTGTGTGTGTGTGTGTGTGTCATATTTCATTTTTATGGCACATTTTGTAATTTAATACAAAATTACAAAATATTAACATAAAGGCACTGCTCTCTCTTTCTCTCTCTCTCTCTCACACACACACACACAATTAACTCTTCTTCTTTCTCTTTCATTCTCTCTGTGTGTGCTTGTCTGTGGCAAACCCACCTCCAATTTAATTCAATTCAATTACTCCAGTTTCTCTTCCCATCCATGATAACTCGGGTCACACATAAGCTTTTTCAAAATTCAGACCTTTAATTACAACCCACAGTTCTTGAAAATAACTCGCATAATGAAAGTGATAACTTATTGATTTCAGACTATGGAGTCTTTCATCTTAGTTGTTGGGTTAATTTAAAAGATTACTGAGGCAAGAATTGCACTGTTTTGCCTTGAGGAACGAACAGTCTGAAATTTATTTGTACAAACTTTGTGCATCAAATCAACAACAGATTAATGAAGTAAAAATGCAGTACTTTGATAGTCTTTTTAAAGTGAAATAGACATGCAAACTGGAGGCCAAGGGAGACTTCAAGTGAAGAGGCACGGCACAGTCCTGTGGATGAAAGATGCAAGTTTATCTCTCTACATGACAAAGATTGAAACCTTTGTGAACAATAGTTCGGTCTTTATCAAAACCTGCTGAACCCTCCCAATAAATTACATTTGAGCCTAGACAATATTATTGACCACAATGGAAAGATTATGCATGATGGTCTATCTATCTTTTGTATTTTTTTTCTTCAAGTTTTCTTATCTGAAAGTGACTTGAAATACCTCCCACACTGTTTTCTCATTCCTGAGCACTAAACGTTATTCACTGTACACAGTTCGTAAAATGGCAAAGAAAAAATGAAGTTGACATTTATGTATTGATTAATTCGTATGATCCACACAGACTTCTGCTTTCATAACCTATTAATTTGTGCATCTCTCTTAAAGATCATAACAAAGTGCCTTTACATTAATGGGTCTTGCCGCATAAAAAAAAAATGTTTGTTAAGAATGATCATATTTGTTTTTACTGCGATGTGTTGTTCACCTGTTCTTCTCATCTGCATTGGCCTCATTCTGTCTCTCGTGACATACAAATTGTGCTGAAAGGCACTTATGTGTTGACGTCAACCCAGAGTTGAAGACAGAGAGCTGTCCATTTCATATGTATTTTAGAACATTTATTGGAAAAAAAACAATGCAAACTGATGGTTGAAATACAATTCAACATAATGTGATTTTATTGAAAAAGCATTACTGTTATCAAAAGCAGTTTATGCACACTAACTTTTTCTTAGTCCATAAAAAAATTACTTCAGCCTTCATATTAATACCCATAAAGCAAAACTGTCTTCAAAAGGAAAAGACAAACACAAGGCACTCCTTTAGAACAAACTTGCTGAAGGATTCAAAAGGTAAAATTAATGAAGTGGAATGAACTGATTTTGTATTATTATTTACCTCAGCTGTATTGCAAGTAATAAAATGGCAGAGCAGAAATGGTTCAAACTTGTAGTGATAGCTATAATATATAGGTTACAGTGGAGTCCAAAAGTCATATCTGGGATGTTTATCATTAATATTAATAACCTTTAATTTGTAAATAATAAAAAAGTGAAATAAATATCAAGCCTATGCTAATTCGTTTGTACAAACGGTCAGTTTAATTTTTTTTTTTTTTAATTTAATTTCTCACTCAAATTGCTATTACACTATTTTTATACACATTTTATTACACGGTTCTCTAGAATAATAGATTATGATTGGTCGATTGCATCATCTAGCTGCCTGATATTTTTCACTGCAACGCTGAATATCATTCCGCTCATTCGCGTAAATGTAACCCGCGCTACTTTCTCTCTTATCGCACGGCGGACTCGCTCTTGTTTCATGCAAACGCAACTGCCGCCATTTTGCGCCTCGACTGTAGCGAGAATTACCTCAGAATATTGCAGCAGGCCTTTTACAATATTCCAGCAATATTGTTGGAGGTAATAGACCTACAGGTAAGCTTTTAAAATAATTTAATATCAGTCTTTCATGTCGTATTCGGTTAACAAACACGATAATGTAGCCTACAGTCAACCATTAGGCAATCGCAATAAAAGCCCTTATTTGAAAATAGGAGCATTTCATTTGGACCCCACTGCATTTTAACGAAAAGGAAAGATTATGCGCTTCTTAAAGGTCAAGGTTAAAAACAAGAAAAATAAGCACTTCCTTCATTCAAAATGAACAGATAAAATTTGACTTATTATTTTATCCGAAGTTTGATAACATATAAATAAGTAGATACTATATCTCTTAAAGATTACTTTAGAAAGAAGGAAAAATAGCTTCCAGCCATCTGTTGGCTGGCTCCCGTCTTCAAAAGCGCTGTTAAAGGAGTTTTGACAAATCCCCGGGTAAATCCCCTTATGCCCTTCACATATCATCAGCATGAGGATTCCGCCTTGAGCCACGTCGTGGATTCAAGGTCACCGTCGCTACATGCCCAGTGATGGGGTCTCCATGGTGATGGTCGTCCTCATGCTGGTCTAAACTGTGGTTGTGAAATTCAGAGTCGTAATTAGTGAACTCTGGTCTCCTGTGAAGTCTTCCCAACAGCGACGCTATCTCCTCCATACTTTTATCCTCAGAGAAGCGCAGGGGGATTTTGGGGTCCTCTGTCACTGAGTACGGATGCTCGAGGGTGCGCAGCACGCGGGAAGACTGGAGGTTGCGCAGTGACCGTGACTGAACTGCAAGGGGTTAAAGAAAATGTAAGAAAGGTACTTAATACTTCTTCTTGTGAAAAGTGTGTCTTTGCTATCCTTCTTTAAAACAAACGCCACTTGATTTGATATTTTATTAGGCTATATAAATGAGTTTCTTTAAATATGGGCACTTTTGGCCCTGTGGACGTTTGGACAATAAATGTAAACTCTGACTAGTTTATGTAATTATTCTATTAATAATCTCCAAAAGTGTATATAAATAAATACTGAGAGATTTCTGTAATGTTTGTTCCTTGTCTTCCCATCACAGTGTCATCACAAATCATTTAATAATATTCTGTGATGAAAATTACATTTTGTTATTTGGAATAAGATGGCAGACTCATTTGTCTTGATGAGGCTAATTTCAGAGCTAATATTTCATGTTTTGTAAATAAACAAAAAAAAAAAGTGTTTCAAAAAGTGTTTTAACTCTTTTTTGCATCATTTGGAAATGACACCATAAATGTTCTTCACACATTATGTCTCATATGTCATCTCAAGCTCTTCACTGACACTGTTGTCTACTTTGTAATCATTTACACTTAATTAAAAAGAAAAAAATAAATATTGGAAGTAAAATTGTTTGGGGTTAGATAAATGTTGCCAGTGGTTTATAACAAAAAAAATGATAGAAAACTTTATATAAAATATTAAAATTGTTTATTATTATTTCACTAATTGTTTAGATTATCATGGTTATGACCATGGAATTCATAATTTTATAATGGATATTTATATTTTAGCTCTTGGACAAGGCTAAAACCAATTTGAAAAGTACCAAAAATGATTTACAAAAGCATGATTACATTTTCCAAGTTTTGATGTGACCTTCATTGACCAAAAATGTTGAAATCTATTTTTTTTTTATAAACCTTTAGGACATAAAAGCGTCTAAAGTTGAAGAAACACCCACATGCAAAGACATTCATATACTTTTTAACAGATACATATTGTCAGTCGTTCAGAATCTAACTCGTGACTTTAGAAATTCACAGTCTACTTCCTGTTGCTGGTCAGTGGCAGTTATTTTAAGTCTGTGGATGAAATAAACAGTCGAGTCACGCTTTGACACGTTGTACCCTGTTTTTTTTTTTCTTTTTTCCTTAACTTCAGCCACACACTTCAAAAGAGCTCAACAGGACGCTAATCGAACAAGACTGTGACCAAGTGCGGCCATCTTTAACCATGACCTACGCTTAGCCTGCAAAATAAGAATTGATTCCCTTCAGAAGCACTGACAGCAGTTTGATGAGGACAAATTACAGCTTTTCTTCCACGCCGTTGATTCAACGTGTGGAAAACATGACTAAGCTGTTTGCCATTCTTCTAGTCTGCGTCACCTCCCTCAGTCCTTCCAATAGCTGTCACAAGGCTTCAGCCCAAAGCCTAATGGCTTGTCAACCAAATGATACATTACACAGATTCAAGAACCCCTTAACTCTTCAAGCATGAAATTTTCCTCTCAAGTTAGCGGCCACAGGATAATATAAGGTAGTTGTAATGGGTTTTTCCCCACAAGGACTGGATGGAGGAGATATTTCGGCCAGAAAACTCACCTCTCAATGGGCTGAAGTCTTCGTGCTGGCTGACCTTGGTATCTGTGAAGGGCTTCAGACTGGGCAGCAAAATCAAGGTGAATGACAGAAGCAGCACCTGAGGGACAGAGGCAGATGGAAGGCTTGAGCGTAGCGACACGGACAGCCATTAGTGAAGCACAGCTTTGGTGTAACGTCCGTTTGTGAGGTATGTTCTCAAGTAGCTGTAGATAGGAGTTCTTTGTTCTCTGATTAGATTAGTGGGTTCCCCTGCCTCCGTAATGTTTGGGAACACTGATGATTGCTTTAAGAGCATTTTTTCAGTCAATGTCTAGTACTGCCTCATAAAAGACAGTGAAATGTACTATATTGTGAAACATAGTCTACATTAGTCTTTTACATTTACAGAATTGAAGTCAACCAGAATTGGCATTTTTAACTAATGTTACTATGGCAAAAATGAATTTTCAGCAGCCATTACTCCAGTTACTTCAATCTCACATGATACTTCAGAATACGGTTTTGCTGCATGCTTAATGTTTTTGTGGAAACTGTGATACATTTGATTACATAAGATTGTTTGATGAATAAAGTTTCAAATTAAATGCAAAGTTTTGGCATGAAACTCTAGATGGCGCTTAACTCATTTGGTAGCGATCACATCATTATCTACATAGCGCAGCTGATTGGTTGCTGTGGTATCAGCGGCCAGTGAGCTTGCTGCTCAATCATTGCTCAAATGTAGGCGTGCAGCAAGTGCACTCATAATAGAAGCGATGCGGTCGCGGCCCGCATGCGGTGTGGCGCGCTCATTTTTTCCAGGTGCGCCTATGGCCCTGTCCCAAATGGCACACTTCATGTGCACTTTCGGTCTTGTGGACTTACAATGGCCGCTGCATGCGCATGTCCGTTAAGTCCACAAGACTGTAGGGTGTCCCATTTGTCATTTAAGCATAAAGAAGGGTGTTCGTGAGAGCCCCCTTTGCGGCTGCTATGCGTCCACGATGCGCACTTCTGCTAAGCCCGCAAGACTGTGGGTGCTTCTCAATATCCCTCCTCGTTTCCTCGCTCCTCCGTCCCCCATCCTATGACCCGGAAACCGATAGAACTCAGCCATCTTGAAGGACATCTCAATTCTCTAATTGCACCGTGAGGAGCCGAGGAACGAGGAGTGAGGAAGCTTCCTGAGGAGTCATGAGGGAGGATACACAGGTGTATCCTTTGCGGAAGTCTTTCTCATTGAGAAACCTGACACACATATAAATTCCCCTCCCCCTTCATATCTGTCACAATAATTTAAATGCATGCTTTACTTTTGCAGTTTAAATAAACTTTACATCTCACATATTTCAATGGGGCATCTTGCTTTATTAATATTCATTATATATATTTTTAAATAACCAAACTTTAACAACATATGGGTAGATCCCTCAAGTGCAGCTGATGACGCTTTGAAGTGACGATAAAGGGAGCGAAAATATAATTTCACTTGATTCAATTCCTCCGTCCTCAGGACTTTACCCGGCAGTCAAAGCGGCATTACGTCGCGAAAGTGCTGACTCAAGAGGAAGACCGTGAGGGTTAAGGGTGCCATTTGGGACAGGGCCAACGTCGTGCCGAGATGAAAACATCTCAACTTTTCCGAATGCCGCAAGCGTGCTGCAGGTCATGTGACAAGAACCAACCTATCAGCTTCGGCCTTTCCGTAACAAAATCGAAATCTCAGCCGAACAACTGATCATAGCTGTACAGGGCGGGTTTTTATTTCTCATCTCCATAAATATATCTAGTAGTAAAACTAATGCAAGGGCTAGAAATCAATTAATCCTTTGCTGATACTTCGTCATTGCGGAAAACGCAGTTCATGGATGTATATCAATGACAGACGCCACAGGAGCGCAAGCGATTTGGAAAAGAGGATAAAGCGGCGTGGCCATGCAGCCGCGCTTTCCATGCGTTTTTAGACGCAACATGTGAACGGCCCCTAACATGTAACTTACTAGAGGTTCTGACAAAATATTAATTGCTGGAAAAATGTTTAATTAATTTTAATGGATTATTTTTAAAAATGGTTTTAAATGAAAATGGGTGTTTGAATCGAGATAGTGATCTTTTTACGATTAATTGTGCAGCTCTAGTATGTTATATGTGAAGCAGCAGCATGTCTTACATGCTGACAACAAGTCTGTGAATGTATTGGCAGTAGCAAGTCTCTGTACTTATCATTACTGTCTCTTTCGATCAATTTAATGCGCCCTTGCTTGATAATAGTATTAATTTCAGAGAAAAAGAATATTTAATAAGAAAACGTTGTTCAACAATTTTATCTTTTTGCAATCCTAAAAAAGTCAGTGTTGCTTACCAGATTTTTTTTTTTTTTAATGTTTACTAAATTTGACATTTGACACATTTAATTCTGTTTTCTAAAGACTGGAAATAAGTGTGTTAATTTTTATAATCTTGACAGAAATAGTTTGTAATAGTAAGAAATATAAACTGAAAAAAATTATTATTTCTCTCCTTACAGTGATATAATATTGTATTTGTATTGCATCTTTTTAGGGAATTTTCCTTGATGCTGCTACTTTTGGATTGCTTATAGTAGGTTAGAATAAAATTTACTGATAAATAATTCAAAATAAGACCAAGAATGTGTTGATTTGAATATTTTTTTGGTTAATACATATTGACATGAGCTGAAATAAAACAGCGGCAAGTGCCAGAGAAAACACCATGTGTTATGTATGTGTCTAGTGTGTGTTTTTAAAAGCCCAAAGCATGATTACTCTATGCCTGTATCTTTCATGTGCTAATATTGCTTCTTTTAACCCTCACCAGAATGCAGGTCCCAGTCTGGGCCGGTTTGTTGGATCCCTTCATAACCATTGCCTGGAGCCGACGCAGTTGTTCCATCAGGGAGCTGATGATGGAGAGAGCGGGGTAAAAAGTTCAATTTCAGGGGCTTGTATGGAGTGTAAAGATTATAGAGTAAATGATTCTCTCACATGTTGCATTTCTCCAGCTGGAAGACTTTCCTCTGCAGCTCCTGGTTGTGTGCATTGCATGCCGCCATCCTATGAAAACAAATTTCCCGTAAGAACCATGTAAAAGAAAACAGGTTGTAATCAAATCCGCTCTCAAGCCAACTGTCAGACACAGCTGTAAACTTCCACCTGGTATGATGCCGGGGGGGTTGTGTTCAGTAGCTGTAAATTTCATCAACTTAGATTGTTTTTTTCCCTCTGTGATTCGATGCACGTAGCATCCGCTTTTGCTTCATTTGTTTGAACACAACAGTCAGTACCTGCTCTCCAGGCCGTCGATGTATTCTTTCTTCTTCTTCCTGCTCTCTTGGGCCGACTGCTTGTTGCGGATCTTTCGGCGGATTTTCTTCAGAATCCTTTCCTCGTACTTGATCACGGGAGGGAAGAAGAAACATTGAGCTACAAAGACAAATGACTGTGCTCTACTATTATGGTGTAATTGCAGCTGAAAGTACCTTGGTGAGCGGGAACTGATTTGGCAGAGTCACTCCTTCCTTGGCAAGTAGTCGTTTCTCATCTTCTGTGAGAACCAGCTCCTGGTAGGACTGCTGGGACACCTTTGTGGTCTGCAATATAAATCGGACATGAAAGTAACAAATTCAATCAACATTTCTATGTGCCTGGATGGCCAGAATCCTATCGAGTTCAGCTTGTATCTGCTCTAAAGTTCACCTTTTCCCTATTCTGCCTTGTTTATTTTACCTAGCTTCACGCCTGAGTGCAAACTCACAGGCTCTGGTGTGCCAGATAGCAGCAGGTCCTTGACAGTTAGGGGGAATCCACTGGTCGGTTGTTCCTGTGGCATTTCAGATGCACGCTGTATCCCTCCAGCCCTGTCTGGGTAGAAGCCAGTCTCCCAGCCATCTGCGGCAACAGATAATACTATTTATCCTTCTTTGTTTGTGTGTGGAGAGATTCACAAAGCTCAGGAATAGGGGCTTATCTTCAGAAAGTGTACCAAACCAACGCACAATGCAGTGAATGAATAAGTGGGAGGCTAATCATCTGTTTACAGTGTGAATTAATCTATAGTCACCAGAAAGGTTCACTTCACGAATACGTGATACTCACTGAAATCAAATGGGAAGTTTGTGTCGAGGTTGTGTTGCGTCTGGGATATGACGATGCAAGGCTCCACCGGGGGACTTGTGTTTGGTGGTGGACTGTCGATGTGATCCGAATGAGGGTCTTCGCTGATTCCGCTGTCACTAGGAGAGGGCGACCAAACTGGAGACCCCGAAACAGAGTCGGACCCACCTAAAAGTGCATTGAAGAAGTTTCCCTGGGCAGGCATCATCATCTGGCAATTGAAAATACAGGATGGTGGAGATGAGATAATAAATTCTTTTTTCTGCAGAACACAAAAGACAGTAATTTTAAAGAACTGTTTTTGTCCATACAATAAAAGTAAATGGAGTTCAAATTGACTTTTATTGTATGGACAAAAACAGTTCTTCAGAATATTTGTGTTCTGCAGAAGAAATAAAGTCAAACAGGTTTGGAATGACATGAGAGTGAGTAAATGATAACAATGAACAATTTTGCGTGAATTATCCCTTTAATGTGCCGGAAAATCCGGAAAACCGAAGAAACTCGAAGGAAGCCGGACTTTGTTGACTTAGACTTACATGAGGATCTTGAACTGGCCAAAGCCGATCGTTTTGCTGTCCCATGTTCTCATGCCGTAGGATACCATCATTCTTATCGAACAGCAAATCGAGCAGTTCTAACCCCTCACCGCCCTATGACACATTAAATATATTTGTTGTTTAATTCATCTGTTGTCAGTGGGATTCAATGGAAATAGAAAATAGACGAAAGCACCGAAAACAGTTCAAAGCAAGCAAATATTGAAACGAGAAGACGGAACAGATAACTTTTCCATTTTTCTGAACTTTGCTCTGTATGAGATATTGCACATGCAGGTTAGATAACGTAGACTACGTTTAATACTAATTTCTCTTTTCTAGCATGCAAATCTAATTGGAATTCAAAACATTAGGACTTACCTGGTCTGAATAGTGCTCCATTACTCTGACCTGGGGGTAAAGCAGTCTAAAATATCCTTGAAAAAACGCCAAAAAATGGGACAAAACTAAAATATCTGTCAGTAGGTTGTCCTGACTCTGTCTGTGTCACTCTGCTCACCCAGGACAAAGTTCGAACTCCAACGCAACAGTCAGGTCATCATCCCATGGGCTGCATTTGATTGGCTGTTCTTTGTAGGGATGTAAATTAAAAGGGCAACCTCACATCTAAAAATGATGGCGAAACCATGTTGTTTTACATACACTGCCAGAAGAAGGTACAATTTTTGCACTTTTTTTTCCCCTGACAGTGTACCATACTTACCTTTCTTATCCCTAAAAAAAAAAAAAAAAAAAGAACATTCCTCAAAGTTGCTTCAATGTTTCAATGCACTTTCAAGTATGTGCCTCAGACATTTGTTATGGGACAACACCTAATCCATAGTTCTAAGGTCATGTTTTCCTTTCTGTCTGAGGTAATGTGACCTTTCACACAGTTGTGAAAATTCAGAAAGACAATATACATAATAAACATTATTATTATCATGATTATTAGTTTTAGAATGTAATTATTTTAGTTTATTTTAATCAGTGTTTTTAAATGGTTAAGATCTGTTTATATTTGTGTTATGAATATACATTATTTTTATGTTTTATAACATGAAAAATAATGTGAAGTGACGTGTAGCCAAGTATGGTGTCCCATACTCGGAATTTGTGCTCTGCATTTCACCCATCCAAGCGCGCACACACACACACACACCTGGAGCAGTGGGCAGCCATTTTTTGCTGCGGTCCCCAGAGAATGATTGGGGGTTAGATGCCACCTCAGTTGTGGGTAACGAGAGTGAAAGAGAGTGCTGTTCATTCACTCCCCCACCTACATTTCCTGCTGGTTCTGAGACTCGAACCTGTGACCTTCGGTTTACAAGCCTGACTCTTTAACCATTGCCGCCATTATTAAATACATTATTTCTCTGACTTCACCAGATAGTTTTATTATTATTAAATAATTTAAATTATTATCAATTATAATTTTATTTATAATTATACTACTTCTCTGACTTCACCAGACTGTTTTACTATTATTTAATAATTTTATTATCAATTATAATTTTATTAAATTATAAGTTATTTTGATTGATTGACTGACTGACTGACTGACTGATTGATTGATTGTCTTTACAAGACTTAACTCTTATATAAGATTTAAATTTATTTATTTATTTCTGAACGGTAAAGACCTGTTCGCATCCTGTTCTTGACATCGGAGCTGTTTTGAGTCACACAAGAACAACTATCATCTCATCAGGCACAGTGTGTCCTCTCTTAAAGCAAGTACATCTCCATCAACTCTTATTTGAAGGCTGTTTCATCACTTGCCACATGAAACTTGAGGCTGAACAGGCCTATCCAACTTTGAAAGCTATCGTGATTTACGAGGAGTCATCTATTGTTTAGGCTGTAGCGTTAAAAAATCATTTGTCATTCTCAGAGGGGATGTATCAAACGGATTTTTGTTTAAATTTACCCAAGCCACTTTGTTTACTGTTCGTATAAGCAAGCACAGATGCAGTCATCAATTAAGGCACAATGTAATTTGTATGCAGGAAACTATAAAAAGGCATTAATGTCACCGTCGGATTCAGGTATTTGTCCACTGTGCTTACTCACCCTCAAAGTTAGCAGTGTCAGGCACATGGTTCAAAGCATCAGCTGCTTTTTTAAATAACATTCACGTACCTCTCCACAAGAGACATAATTATGGCAGAATTCCGACATGGAGTTTCAATTTCAGGGAATGTTTAAAGGAAAACTCAAGGACAAACAGTTCTCCTGTTTCCCTCTTCTTCTTCATTAATGTCTTTTCCTTATAAAAGCATTGTTTGCTAAGATGAAAAAGCCCTTTTGAGACATCACAGTTAGGCAAAAATCAATGTCAAACTAAGAGGCTTTGAATATGCTGTGCAGATTTTCTGTACCATTTCAGTTAAGCCCTAATGACATCTGCTTTACAAGAATAGCGGGAAAACCTGTCACCCATATGAGATCACAACAGCAAACCACAACCATCCAATCAATTCCTGATGGATTAATCAAATCTCACACTAAATTTTTTTTACAATTTTTGATTTTGTTAATATTTTTATGTAGAAAGACAAACATAAATAGTGATGAAAGCCAAAATTTTAAATGTCACAGATATATATTTACTGAGTAATCTACTATTTTGTAGAGGGGGCTCAAAATGACAATTTTCACCTAAGATTTGAAGCCAATTTGACTTTAGAAAGATGAAAATTGCCATTTTGACCCCCCTCTACAAAATAGTAGATTACTCAGTAAATATACATATGTGTCATTTAATATTTAGGCTTTCATCACTATTTATGTTTGTCTTTCTACAGAAAAAAATATTAACAAAATCAAAAATTTGAGCGCGGGGAAGTTTCCAAAATTTGGTTGATTTGACACGGAATGACCCTATATAGTATGAATGTGTGTAGTATGAATGTAATTTGGACGTACTACATCCGCCATGTTGTCATTATCATGTGATCTGCCAGCATCAGTTGTGTCGCTTCACTGCCATTCACAAACCCCCTCTCGTGGCCTCATGGTATAGTAAAGTGTCCATTGTATACACACTTCAGATTCTTGCCAGAAGAAGTAGGTCATCCGGGTCCCGCCTTCTGTTTTACAAGTACTGTGAATTCATAATGCTTCTTTTGTCACATACTGTTTTTTGCCTACTATATAGTAGGAAAGTACGCAATTTCGGATGATTTCTGTTGCCTCGCTGCCCTATCAGGCAGTGACTTGTAAGGCAGTGTTTGCGCACAAAGGTACCTTGTGAAACTGATTTTGGACAGACTTCTGAGGCAGCATAATGGTGAAATAATCTACAACAAAATAGAGAGAGCTTTGGTGATAACTAAGTGAATATTTAATTACAACAATACAATTTTCTCGCTAGAAATTACATCAAAAGTGGAAAAAGTTGGTCAAAAACAGACATTTACACATAAACTGAACACCAGCCCCTACTTTCAGATACCATTTTTCTTTTTTAGCTGTCACAGAATGAAGCACAGGATTGTGGGATATCAAAGGCAACATAGGATTCATTTTGCTGCCTTAAAAAAATCTATCAGATGATGGTATCTCAAGAGACAGGAAGTGAAGCTAACATTGGATTCTGACGTGCCTTGATGCCTTTTGGAGTGCATCCTCCCAAGGCGGCATTTTTAAGGTCTTGGAACGCAGCCACACAAACTCACAACTTCCGTTTCATGGCAACTTTAAAAACACAAGTAGCAAAAAGATAGTCATATGATAAATCAAAGTTCATCACAAGTAGCATTTCCATAAGTTAAGATAAATACTACTAAATAAAGCTGCACAATGTCATACACACAAGCACAAAAACCATCATGGTAACACATGACACTACAATAATGCAAGTAATCTATAAGGTACGAGAGGCTGTGCTGTATCATGAATGAATTGTTAGGAATTGTTATTCACGATACAGCACTAGTCTCGAGTACCTTATTGCTTTTATAAAATGGTTACCACACAATACAAATATTAAAGCCAAAAATATTTATCAGTGCAACTTTCATGACGTAAACTTTCACTAAAGCCTTCCTTCCACTGGAAAAAATAGTCACCGACCGTGAACAGCAACAGAGGTTACATTATTACGCCAGTAGATGGCGGCAAAGACTGTCTTTATGAGTGTGTCAGTCAGTAGCGAAGACTTTTATATTGAAAAGACTGAATTGTTGTGAACACTGAACAAGACGCAACTGACAAATGCTTTGACTAGCGCTGTCAGTCACGGGAAAACCCCTTAATTGTTAAAAGGACAAGATAATACATCGGACATTTAAACAGATTTTTTATTATGAACATAGGACTGACCTGAAGGAAAATGCTAAATCTGAATGCAGGTAATAAACTCGCTCACTCGATCTTTTTATCACAATACTCTTCTACATAATACAGTAAGCTTCAATGAACAATATCAACTGAGAACATACAGTTTACGTTGCTAAGAGTGGTTGCTAGGGGGTGTGGTGTAGTGATACACAGAACTGTTGGGTGAAGTGGTCATAGCCGTGTTTTATCGTGAATAAAACACAGCTATTGACCAATCAGAATCAAAAGACAGGAACTAACTGTTTTTTTATAATAAACATTAACAACACAGGATGTAACATAAAACCCTAATGTACATAACTGATAAGAAAAAGCTTATTTCAGTGAAATACCACCAAATGTGAACTGTCACACAGGGAATTCTGGGAATGTCAATTTATGGTTTTTCACTGTAAATAATAAGATGACTTGTTCTTTTTCACTTCCAAAAACTATTTTACTGTAAAATTACATGAAATATCCCAGTATATCTATTACAGTCTTTCAGTGTATAAAGGAACCTACAATTTCTGCAGTCTTTATTGTTTAAATTATGATCATTTTTTACAGAGCAGCATGCCAGCACTGAAAAGTATTTAAGCTCAAGCAGCAGTAACCAACATGCCTTGAATGCATCAACTGAAAAAAAAGAAGAAGTAAAAAATTGAGCTCATTTATTGACTGATAGGCTACTTTTTCCCCACTCAAACAGTTTGAAGGCTCATGCGCCTGACCAAGTAGCTATTTTCTGTCACTTTGATTTCATCTCAAGACAGACTGATGGTGTCTTATTGTGTCGCTGTCAAAAACCATCTGTTCTCGGTTCGGTTCAGAATGGTTGTTTTCAGTGATCCTGTGACCTTGACTTGGTTCAAACCTCTTCTGCCTCTCGTACACTAGTCCACTCCTCAGTGAAGCTGTCTTCTTAACAGGTTGTTGTAGATACATGCATTTGTGTACCATTTTTCTCTACTTTACATGCAATTCGCATGGGCGCTTTAGCCATCTGGATGCACCAGCCCATCAAACCTGTAGTTGTACAGAAGCCCGCAAGACAAATAAAAATAGAGCACAAAGTGTTTAGAAATGAAACATTCTCGCTCTGAAGTGCAAAATCTGTCATAGCTGAGTGCATGCATCAAGCTGCTCTTATGCCCTTGGCTTCAAAGCAAACGCACGACCCGAGCCAAACTCTGCAATGTGCTGAATCATATATTCAGTCCAGCTGTAACATTATTTATCTAGCAGCTTTAGCGGGTTACAGGACTGACAACGAATGTGAATCTTGCAGACAGGCCCGGTTCTAAGGAGGTGTTTGAGGGGGCGAAACATCATGAGTTTATGATGTTAAAGGGTCAGTGATGAATAAGCATGTCTGAGATGATAAAAAGGAGAACTCTTTAAAAGTGTCAAGTTCCTAGCAATGTTTTCATACGTTTGAATACTTTTCCAAAAAGTAATCTTAATCATTATTTTTTTAAAAGAATGTCTTCAAGCCCTTTTTTTTTAAGGTAAAATAAATACCATGACTTTTAAAAACATCATTATGTCATGAAGGGTTAGGCTACTCTGTTTAACAGTACAGACAGTAACCTTTTCATAAATAGGTCAAAATATCTTATATTAAAAAACTGTCATAATGCTACAAACAATAATGATCTTTCTTTAATTTACGTCCCCTTTAGAATGAGCTCTACCCACAAGTCTATGCTGTCCCAAATACAACTGCTTGAGAAATGCAAGTAATTGGTAGAGTGTAAAACAGAAAGTCTTTTTGGAAAATACAAAGTGATGAGGCGCCACCTGCTGGCCGAATGCTTATTTTATTTTGAATAAATACGAGGGAAACAGTTTAAGCTAAATATTTAAATGATCATTTTCCATATATAGGCTACATATAGTGAATTCTGTGTGTGTAAAATAAGCAATAATTTTGTAGGCATTTCAAGAGCATGTCATTTGATATAAATAAATTGTATTTTATCTGCATTGTATACCCTGCCGCTTGATATAATTATCCGCACGGCCATTAAAACCACATCTCGATCGACTATTAAAATGAAAATCACTTTTCCGTCATCTTTGTCAGACAGCGATCAAGAGATTCTACACCTTTAAATTTGAGCAATGCCCCGACGTCATTACGTACAATACGTACTGCGCGCGCTTGATATATATTTATGAGCATTGACGCCATCGGTCTCTTCCTTGCCTGTGCCCCAACGTGGCAAGCGGTGTAAAAAATTTGGGTTCACCATTAAACGAATCCAAAAACATCAGGCAAAATGGTAAGTTGATATATGTTGGTATTTATTTTATGCGTTAAAGGCTTCTAAAGTTTAACTTTTTTGTCACGATTTAAGTGGTTGAATTTGACAACATTTCTGTACAAATGCTGATAAGTGTTTCAGAAGTGGCTCGTTTGAATGAACTGCCTAGTTCAGAAAATTATATGGACTGTTACTGATGAAAAGAATTGTTAGATAAATTGTTCTCTTCTAATTTATTGTTAGCTTGTAGTAAAATTGTGAACCTAGATTACTTTTTACCCACTGTGCTGCCTGATTTAGTCAGCATTATGAATTCTCAGGTCTATTTAAATGGCAAAACAGTTGTTTCAACAGATTTTGTAGGTTTTGTAATACCTGCTCTAAGTGACACGTTGTTCTGCAGTAATGCCTCGGAGTATTTTATTTGTTTTTGTTTTTGCAAATAAAAGATTTGCACAAAATAAGTAAAGTAGACTTCAGATGCAAAAGCCTCTTAAGTGCTGTCTGAAATTTTCTTCTAAAATGAGCATTTTTGTCAAGCTTGTGTGTTTAGGCTCAGTAATTTCACTTTAATGGCAATTAATAGGTCCTTTTCATTGCCATTAAAGTGAAATAACTAAACATAAACGTACAAGCTTGATGAAAATGCTCATTTTATAAGAATTTCAGATGGCACTTAGAGGCTTTTGCATCTGAAGTCTTCAAATATTTAAATGTACACACAAGATGAATACCCCAGATATTTTAAAAAAATAAATAAAAAGATCATGGAGATATAATTAAGTTTGAGATTGGTTTTTATAATAAACATTTTTTTATAATAAACAATTTAACACTGCTTATGTCACTGAATGATGTCACATCGCATGACTTGATCCAAAATGGCCCCTTTATATTGGTTACTCTGAATGACATCAATGAAATTCATTTTTCTGGACATTTTCTTTATCATAACAAAGCAACAGCTTCTACACATAACAAAATGGTATTAAAATTGATATGTTATAATATACCAGAATAAAAAATGTGTACATTTATTTATTTTAATCACAAATGAAATGGCTGTATTGGCGTTTGGATGGTTAAACCGAATGACCTTTTGACACTTCAAAATCTTAAATACCTTTGTATGTAGCAAAACATAATTAAAATCTTTTGAATTCAATAAAAGAGATCTAGTTGTACTACCTTGCATACTTTGGATGTCAAATCTGATTTTTATTATTATTAAGGCCTTTGGACAAAAAAATGACCAGTCACGTCATTGACTCATAGCTTTAATGTTGCTGTTATTACCTACGGTAGGTAGTCGGTGTATATAATCCAAAACCATTGATAGTTCTGGTACTGAGTGCACGTTAAGGAAAATATCCTTATTTAAAAATAAAAATATGCCTTATTTTGAAGTTCACATGTTTTTAAATCCATAGGTGAACTTCACAGTAGATCAGATCCGTGGTATCATGGACAAGAAGTCCAACATCCGTAACATGTCTGTGATTGCGCACGTGGATCACGGCAAGTCCACTTTGACAGACTCTCTGGTGTCAAAAGCTGGGATCATCGCCTCATCCCGTGCTGGTGAAACCCGATTCACGGATACAAGGAAGGACGAGCAGGAGCGTTGCATCACCATCAAGTCCACGTGAGTATTAAACATTCCTGCTCTAGTAAATGTGAGTATTAAAAATTCTCCTTCATTATCGTGGTGACTCCTACATTTTTAATCGCTAATGTACAAACATTGAAAATTAAGTGCATGTGTGTGTGAACACTTTGAGAGATTGACTTAATCACTGTTTGCCCCTGCAGTGCCATCTCCATGTACTATGAGCTCAGTGACAATGATTTGGCCTTCATTAAACAATGCAAAGATGGCTCAGGCTTCCTCATCAACCTGATTGACTCCCCTGGGCATGTTGACTTCTCTTCAGAGGTTACAGCTGCGCTGCGTGTCACAGATGGAGCATTGGTGGTGGTAGATTGTGTATCTGGTAAGTGCATAAATTGTCATTTGTTAAAATGGTGGTGTTTTGGTAACTTGACCGTAGGATAGAAGATACGAAATTAATTATTTGCGTTCTGAAATATCGATTGATTCTGTGGAATATTTATTGAAATGTCAAAAACTGACGCATTGCCCATTCAGGTGTGTGCGTGCAGACAGAAACTGTGCTCCGACAGGCCATTGGTGAGAGGATAAAGCCAGTATTAATGATGAACAAGATGGACCGTGCCTTGCTGGAGCTACAGCTGGGCCCTGAAGAGCTTTACCAGACCTTCCAGCGCATTGTTGAGAACGTCAATGTGATCATCTCCACCTATGGTGAGGATGAGAATGGACCCATGGGCAATATTATGGTGAGTGCCTTATAGCTCATTCATGGGACCTTGGGTTGAATTTTAGATTGACTGTCCTAAATATCTCTAAATCCAGGGCTTAAATTTTTCCTGCGCCTTGCCGGATCTCCGGTGTGCGGCATTAGTTCTACATTTGTCTTGACTTTCTATCGTGCTTCATTTCATTCATACAGTTTGCACTAATTAATTTATCATATCGGACAATGTTTTAAACATTTAAATAGACATTGAATAGTAGAAAGTGTGTATGTGTTTTAGTTGATGGCAGCTCAGGATTTTTTCGCTTTAACCCCTGTAAATCTTACTTTTAACATCTTGCTCTTAGATTGATCCAGTTGTTGGTACTGTTGGCTTTGGATCTGGACTGCATGGATGGGCCTTCACTTTGAAGCAGTTTGCTGAGATGTACGTAATGAAGTTTGCTGCCAAAGGTGAAGGCCAACTGGGACCAGCCGAGCGGTGCAAGAAGGTGGAGGACATGATGAAGAAGCTTTGGGGAGACAGGTGAGAAATGACCGAAAAGAACAACCCAACTGAATGTAATGTAGTTTCTTTATGTAACGTGTAGCCATTTCTTGCAGGTACTTTGACCCAGCTTCTGGCAAGTTCAGCAAGTCTGCCACCTCACCAGATGGCAAGAAGCTTCCCAGGACTTTTGCTCAACTGATTCTGGACCCTATTTTCAAAGTGAGTAATCTGCACTAAGTGGCAATGTTATATTTATTATTCAAGCCATTAATGATGATTTAAACATTCTTCACTTTGACCTGATTTTCTTGATGAAAAATCTGTCTGATATGGCTGTTGTAAAACTCTTCTATATGCACATGGCCGACAAATCTATGCAATTATATGGAGCTCTAACTTATCCCACTGTAGATATTTGATGCCATCATGAACTTCAAGAAGGAGGAAACTGCTAAGCTGATTGAGAAGCTGGACATTAAGCTAGATGCTGAGGACAAGGAGAAGGAGGGCAAGCTCCTGCTGAAGGCTGTGATGCGTCGCTGGCTGCCGGCAGGAGAAGCTCTACTTCAGATGATCACCATCCATCTACCCTCACCGGTTACTGCTCAGAAGTACCGCTGTGAGCTGCTATATGAAGGACCTGGAGATGATGAGGCTGCCATGGGTATGTTGTGCTCATAAAATATGGAAACTGGAGAATTAACAATAATCAAAGTTTCTTTGATTGGTGATTTGTTAAAGTTCAAATTGGTTTTCTCAGGCATCAAGAACTGCGACCCCAAAGCACCTCTCATGATGTACATCTCTAAGATGGTTCCGACTTCTGATAAAGGTCGTTTCTATGCGTTTGGTCGTGTCTTTTCTGGCTGTGTGTCTACTGGCTTGAAGGTTCGCATTATGGGGCCCAACTTCACTCCTGGAAAAAAAGAGGATCTTTACCTCAAACCCATTCAACGGTTGGTTTTTAAAACCGCTCTGTCACACAACAGAACTATTAGTTAAGATGGAGAACCACTTATTGGAAATGCCTTGCCCGTTTTTGTATCTTTCAGGACCATTCTGATGATGGGCCGCTATGTTGAGCCCATTGAGGATGTGCCCTGTGGTAACATTGTGGGTCTGGTAGGTGTAGATCAGTTTTTGGTAAAGACTGGAACCATCACAACTTTCGAGCAAGCCCACAATATGCGTGTGATGAAGTTCAGTGTCAGTCCTGTGGTGAGAGTGGCAGTAGAGGCCAAGAACCCTGCTGACCTTCCTAAACTGGTGGAAGGGTTGAAGCGTCTGGCCAAGTCAGATCCCATGGTGCAGTGCATCATTGAGGAGTCTGGTGAGCATATCATTGCTGGAGCTGGTGAGCTTCATTTGGAGATTTGCCTGAAGGACCTTGAAGAGGACCATGCCTGCATTCCCCTGAAGGTACCGTTGACTTATCTCCGGTTGCACAATTGGGGTGACTATAATCATTCAGTTGTTAATAAGCTGCTGTTCTTTGCAGAAATCGGATCCAGTTGTGTCCTACAGAGAGACTGTCAGTGATGAGTCCAAACAAATGTGCCTTTCCAAGTCCCCAAACAAGCACAATCGTCTTTTCATGAAAGCCCGTCCTCTGTCCGAGGGTCTTCCTGAAGATATTGATAAGGGTGAGGTCACTGCCAGGCAGGAGATGAAGGCCCGTGCTCGTTACCTTGCTGATAAGTACGAGTGGGAAGTCACAGAAGCTCGTAAGATCTGGTGCTTTGGCCCTGATGGAACTGGTCCCAACATCTTAGTGGACGTGACCAAGGGAGTCCAGTACTTGAATGAGATCAAGGATAGTGTGGTGGCTGGATTTCAATGGGCCACTAAAGAGGTAAGAAGCAAACAAATTTAAATGCTGCATATTTTTAACCAAGAGTGTCTGCTCTTGTTTCTTGAAGGCCAAGGCCACCTTACTGGAACTCTTGAGTCCTAAAGACCTTTTATTAGCTGCTGTTTAATTGGGGTTAAATTTTGCAAGAAGGTGGCCCTCTTGGTGCAAGACATCCTTGGTTTAGTTGTTTGAGTTCTAATGCAGTTTATAAAAGTGTTATGCTTTTTAGGGGGTCTTGTGCGAGGAGAACATGCGTGGTATTCGCTTTGATGTTCATGACGTGACCCTGCACACTGATGCGATCCACCGCGGTGGTGGTCAGATCATTCCCACAGCCCGCAGAGTGCTTTACGCCTGTCAGCTCACAGCTGAGCCCAGGCTTCTTGAACCTGTGTACTTGGTTGAGATTCAGGTATGCCAGCGGTCATACATGAGAGCCTAGTTTTCCTTTTGGTGTTTACCATACTTGTCATAATTGTACGACCTTTCTTCTATCCATCTACAGTGCCCAGAGTCAGTTGTTGGTGGCATCTACGGTGTACTGAACAGGAAGCGTGGGCTTGTATTTGAGGAGTCCCAGGTAATGGGAACACCCATGTTTGTGGTCAAAGCCTACCTGCCTGTCAATGAGTCATTTGGTGAGTGAAGCAGAAAGACCTTTTTGTTGTCTTCTCCCTTCAATGTGCTTTAAGTTACAAGGCCTAAACTGTCCTCTTTACACAGGTTTCACAGCTGACCTTCGCTCCAACACATCCGGCCAAGCTTTCCCACAGTGTGTGTTTGACCATTGGCAGATCCTGCCTGGAGACCCCATGGAAGCTAGCTCCAAGCCTGCTCAGATTGTGGCTGACACACGAAAACGCAAGGGGCTCAAAGAAGGCATTCCAGCTTTAGACAACTACTTGGACAAATTGTAGATTTACTTGGAGAGTTGCATTCCTCTTTCTCCCTCATACAGAGGGACCAAACAAGAACACTATAGGAGATTGTTTACATTAATTCAAACCATAAAACGACCATCGTTTCTAAGATGAGCTGTGCATGCATCTTTATTATGGACCAACAAGCTAACGGTGGCTTTTCTCAGTTCCTAGTGGAATTTCAAGTTGATGTTTTGTGCTAAAACTCAATGTAATGAATTGCAAAATGTATATTTAAACTATATATTTTACAATTTATGTACTGTGTACATAGCCTGTATACTAACATGAATATTATGTACTTGCTGTAATATTTAAAAAAATATTAGCGGTCTACCTCCAAGTTTAAATGCATTTCTGGAAAACTTGTTTGGAAGCATTTGTCTCTGCAAGACTGAAATATAAAGCAAACTTGATCAGCAATGCAAGGTCTCTTGATTAGGTTTTTTTTTTTTTTTTTGGTTGGGTTTTGATATGCTGAAGTGAGAAAGTATGTGGGTATAATATGTAACTGCTGTGTTCAGCAGTTATTATAAGTGGTCTTTGGTTTACATTTAAAATTAATGCATGCATTGTTCTAGAACTTTAGCCAGGCTAAATATAATTTGATGCATGAAAATTGAGTAATGTAGTCTTTAATAAGCTGTTTAACTTATTGAATGTACTGCATTTCTATCGCCTCCCAGTTTTGTTTCTGCCAAGTTAAACGGTATTCTTGGCTAAGGTCCATTAGTTAAAATTGATTGCATGCAAACTAATTCACGTGGCCTGTTAAGACAATCGCTTTATTAGTACATATTTAACGTCAAAGTATTAAACTTTAAGCACTCCCATTTGTCTCACACATTTGTGATGGGAACAAGAATAGGCAAACATGACTGGTGCGTTGGTTTCAAAACTGTCTGACTTGGGCAAAAATACCTACAGCTTTTAACTGCTTGGTAAAGACCAAGTCACCAAAAAAGCATTCTAACAAGTTTTGCATAAACCATCACTCAAATATTAAATTGTTAGCATTAGCTATTGTGTATGCTGCATAAATTGATCCATTGTGACCCAAACTAGGGGTGCAGACTTTAATTAAATATACAGAAACAAGACAAGGACATTATATTTACAGTGCTTAC
Source organism: Elopichthys bambusa (assembly GCA_037101425.1). Lineage (NCBI taxonomy): Eukaryota > Metazoa > Chordata > Actinopteri > Cypriniformes > Xenocyprididae > Elopichthys > Elopichthys bambusa. The sequence goes on along the minus strand of CM074433.1, from coordinate 8,902,737 downwards.
AAGGTAAGCATTGGTACATTCATGAAGCTGTTTCCTGTTCATTTTCCTTATATCAACATCTCAAGAAAATATTCAAATTCTGTAACAGAAATGTGTTCAGTATTTCACTGCAGTCAATACTTAAAGAGACTTTATACATAGTGGCATTGTGAATGCAAGTGCTCTTGTGGTTTATCACTATCAACAAGGTGGGCAACTATCTTAAAACACCATATAAACATCTACTGATCACACTGCCATCAAAGAAATTGAGTTTCACCTCTATCAAGGGGTGCAGGCCACTCAAAATGGGTACATAACAGTCAGTTTTACATTGAATTGAAGTCTTAATCAAGATGTAGTGTACTTTCCCCAAACTTGCTGTTGCGCCTGGAGCTGAAGTGCATCTGTGCGATTTGAAAGACTGATAAGTTGAACAATCAAGGGTCAAACATGGGACCAAAAGAAACACCTGTTGTCAACATTCAAATAAAACAGACAAATGAAAGAAAGTTGCCTTCTATAGAGTTAATCAACTGTACCTGTAGTAGATCATTGCAATGACAGAGTTCAGCTATTTGTTCATTAATTAGCAATGAAATTGGCTGTTCATAACATCAAAGTGGTACTACGAGGTGCTACTTGGGGAGAAACAGTACCCTAAGTACACTTTGAAGGACTGAATTCTCATGCTTCAAATCTTAAAAACAAAAGCCTTTAGAAATGAGAGATCAGTATTTGGTCACCGGTCTACATAGAGACCAGTGAATTGGCCACAAAATGCAATGCAAGAGTCTTCAATCATGAGATGATTCTGCTTGGTCATTATGTGTAGAAGATGACCTCTGGGATTTGTCCATCCTCTACAGAAGTGCCGTTGTTGTTGCCTGCAGCGTAGCAGAATGTAAAGCAGGTCTTGGTACCAGTAGCGGGGGCTTCGTGTGTGACTTTACGCATCCCCTTGGTCCCATAATGAGAGTCTGGTCCCTGCAAAAGCATGAACCCATCAAAAGCTCATCTCAAATTCATGAAATATGAATGATAGAATAATTGACAATTTACTTAATTCATTGTAATTAAGCTTATTCTTTGCTAACAGAGGGATTTTAAGGGATCTAAAGGTGTGGTCAAGCAGGCAAAAAAACTTTGTGTAGGTCAAAATGGCAAATTTGCTTGACAAACTTGAACCCAATGCAGAATCTTCATGGGGTAATCATTCGCCTTCATGAGAAATTCCCCATCACGCAGATTACTGGATTTTGACACAGTGAACCATGATTCGCCACTTGCTATTGTATGTCGGTGGCATGTGGTATTTAGAATAGCATAACGGCATATAAATGCCCTAAAAGCTAATAGACAAGGAAACTCCAATTCTGAGTCTGTTTTACCTTGAGGGTGGCGCAAGCAATGTAGTTGACGCTAGGAAGAATTTCTACAGGCTCCTTGAACATGACTCGGAAGGTACTGGCTGTTCCATCACAGCTAAAGCCTGTGTCGTTCTGACCGAGAACTGTGTTGCTGTCTGTATGTATGATCTACATTAGAGGAAAACATGCACCATTACCACTTACCTACTGCCACATTTTCACATTTTAAACACAAAACAAAAGCAAGACTTGCAGCATAAAATCTGCTTCTTATTACAGCCTATTCTAGCCAAGAGCCAAGATTCATAGACAATTATTGAAAATACTTGCTTCTCACCTGGATGTTGACCTGATAGTCAGTTGGACCATGTATGGACCCATAGAGCCCAAATCCCACCACAAATATTCTGCGGTTCACTGAAAACCTGTAAGGAATTTAAATGCAAGCGTACAACAGTTATTATCATTTAACTTGTATCAGGTAAAAGAAAAAGAAAATGGGTAGAATCAACTCCACAAGTTCCCTTTCAACATCTTTGTCAGTTGATGGTTTTAAAAACACATGCTTACCGGATGCGGTCACTGGTTCCACTGTAGCCCCAGCGGCTCTCCACCTGACTGAAACGTGTGATGCTGCACTCTTTCCCCCGGAGGCAACAGCGAGGTCGGTCAATAAACTCCACATGTGGTTTCGGATTGACCGTAAAATGTAGGAACAAACTGACCACCTCCCGATCTGTGAGTATACCAGACTGAGCCGGACCTATTGCACACATACACAAGGTTTAGCACTACGGCTATTGCCACTCGGGAAGTCTGTTAGCTTAGACCAGGGGTGTGTCAAACTCAGTTCCTGGAGGGCCACTGTCCTGCAGAGTTTAGCTCCAACCCTACTTAAAGGGATATTTTCATTTTTAGGTGAACTTTGCTGTTAATTTACTCACCCTCAGGCCATCCAAGATGTAGGTGACTTTTTTTCTTCAGTAGAAGATTTTTAGCTGAAACCATGGTCCTCTGTAATTCATATAATCGAAGTCAATAGGTGTCGTCACTTTGAGATTCAAAAAAACATATGCAGACAAAACAAAATTAATACCTGCGGCTCCTGGCGATACATTGAGATCTTAAGAAGCGAAACAATCAGTCTATGCAAGAAACTGAACACTATTTACAACATTTTTACCTCTAATCCACAGCCTTGGCAAACGGCCCTGAGCGCGTTCACGACAGTTTGGAGCGCAAGCTTTGTCGCGTAATGTCGTATGCGCAGGAGCGACCTCACACATGAGCTGATGCTGTTTGTTTACTACAGAGAGTGAGGACGTGTGTTCACCAGTAGTATGAACGTCTAAAGCTGTTTAAAAGTACCAGTCATCACAATGGAAAAGTCAATCTTCCCGAGTGCAATTGCGCAAGTGAATGTAATTTTTTATTTTTAAATCGGTTGCAACAATCAGGATTTTCAGGAGCCACAAGTACCATTTTGATGATTGGTATACAACACACACCCTCCCTCTCTGTAGTAAACAAAATGCGTCAGCTCATGCATGAGGTCAGAGTTAAAAATAATAGCTTCTTGCATAGGCCGATCGTTTCACTTCTCAAGACCTCAATGTATTATCAGGGGCCACGGGTATTAATTTTGTTTTGTCTGCATATGTTTTTTTGAATCTCAAAGTGACGGCGCCCATTGACTTCCATTATATCAATCACAGAGGACCACGATTTCAGCTTCTTTACTGTTCTACTGAAGGAAAAAAAAGCCACCTACATCTTGGATGGCCTGAGAGTGAGTAAATTAACAGCAAATTTTAATTTTTGGGTGAATTATCCCTTTTAAACACACCTGAACCAGCTAATCAACGTCTTCAGGATTACTAGAAACTTCAAGGCAGGTGTTTTGGAGCTGGTTGGAGCTACACTCTGCAGGACAGTGGCCCTCCAGAAGAAGCTTAAACTGTCAGATCCAATTTTGAGAAAAGCATTCAGCAAATTTTGTTTCATAATTGTAATAATTCCCACAATACAAATACTTTTATTACAGTTAGTAACTCGACATCAAGGTAAACTGGCATCAAGGATTTGATGAAAATTACCTGCTGCAAACTCTTCAATAGTCATGAGTGGGAAGCGAATAAGGGAAAGCGCTTTTCCCAACACTCGACGCTTGTTCTCAGGCGTGGGCTGTAACTGTTGCCTTTGGGCCTCAGCGTCCGCCCAACGAACCGCAGCCCCGAAGAGACGCACTTCCCGTACACCCAGCGTGTCTCTCTCCAGGACTGCCACGAGGGTGTCTGCACAGGAGGGAACATAAAACATCTATTTCTAACTCACTTTTCTGATTGTATTTTGTTGTGATATTTGAGCAGTTGATACTTAAGAGCAATACCAAGGTCAATATCTGTGAAGCCCTCGGCGGCTAGCGCGTCAGCTGTGTTCTTGTCGATATTTTCTAAGCAGAGACTAGCCAGCTGGGGCTCATCAAAAAGCCGTGCCTGAAAGCAAAAGGAACCATGTTTTCATATAATCTATAATAGATTGTGCACAAAAGCACACAACAAACACACTAAATAAGCTTGAGGCTCTGTTTGCTAGAATTTGAAAGGAAGCTGTCAAACATGGGAACTCAAGATGGCCGGGGGAACAAACTTGAAACAAAGGTGGCGTTCAATATGTCAGTTTCCAGTGTCAACATGAAATCTGACTCAAACCCCTGTGATTACCTGGGTAAGCAACATAAACGCATTGTCAGCACGTAGATTTTTCTTCAAGAATTCGACGCAGTGAGCCTCAAGTGCAGGTACTGCGTACTTTTTGGCTGTGTACAGTGTGGTCATAACAGTCTCTGGTCCAATTTGCACTTCATCGGAGTATAAAAATCTGTATTTACAAAATGGAGAGAAAAAAGAAACAATTATAGACTGACAGATTCACAGAAAGACATATAACTAAGCTACAAGACAGGCCAACAGACAGTCTGTCAGATGGATTAGAGACCCTGACAGACAGACAGATAGATAGATAGACAGAGGACAACAGAATGATAGACAGACAGAAAGTCAAAACAATAGATTAGATCAATCAGAACATTGGGCAGACAGATATAAATAGACAGAATGACAGACATTATTGATCCCCGTTTAATAGTGGTATGAGACTACTTCTGTCCACAGTGTCTATTTTAAAATTCTGGTTTATTTTCCCTTGACAAACATTTACCATGGTAATGATTTCCACCAAAATATCAGTTATAGCCACCACAATACTTTAAAACTAACAAAGAATTCAAAAGCTTCTCACACTGTTGTAGGAGACTAGTAGCAACAGTAACTGTATGATATATTAGCGGAAACCACTGGTATATATCATGAAAAATGTTTGTAAGGGTCTGCTGACTGCAGTTAAATGGCAGAGGGCACCTGAAGGACGTTACGACAACAGGGGTCAACACACAGAAGAGTAGTACAGAGCATTAAGCGTGCAGCGAAGCATTACGCGGCCCATTCTTACTTGAGAAGGGCTAGAAATGCAGCCGGTTCCACATCTGGCAGTTCAATTTCGGTCGACGTTGTTGCCATGCCACCGTTGAACATGGCATCAAAGACGGCACTTCCCACAGCGAGAGCAAATCTGCGAAGAGCAACGGGATCGGGCTGTAAATACGGCCATTTGAGGAATAAATATGGATTTATCCTCGCCGAAACAAATACTTTAATTTATTAATCGAGCGGGAGAGTTTGGCATTAGCTTTTTATTGCAATATACAAAGTAATTAAAAAATGACTCCAAATAAAACATACAAACATACCGCTATTCATCCCTACCTGTGCGCTGGAATGCGCTGCACTCCCATTCCCTTCCCAACCAAAAAATGGACGTCACTTAGCACTTCGTTGTTAAACAAAAATGCAAACCTTTCTTTCACTGTACTTTTTGTCGCTTGCCAGTTGTAGACCGGCTCTCGATAAACCAAAACCGAAGCCGGGCTGCTGGGAAGCGAGGGGACGGCGGCGGACGCATCGGCGGATGCGGTAGACGCGGACGAGGATGATGATGATGATGTCGCCGTCATGTTTGACGCAGCGCCTGAAGTCGCTCCGCTCTGACCGACCGACTGCCGGGAAGGGGTCTGCGCGCTCGGCGTGCTTCTCACCGCAGTCTCGGCGCCTCCGCCGTTTTCCGGGCCTGACTGGGGGTTCGAATTCCCCGCGCTCCGGTTAATCCCCCCGACTGCACCCATGGATCCCCCGTTGCTCGCGGGTGAAGAATGGGCGCTGTTGCTCGGCGGTGCATTGCCAAGTGGCCCCGAATTAGACAAGTTTAGACATGAGGATCGGCTATTGCTTTCACCCGCAGCCATCTTGGATGGTGAACACTGCAGGCTTTGCTGGAATAAACATACACAACAGCGCATAACCAGAAATACTGGCCAAATGACTGCCTTTCCACAAGAGACTTGAACATCATCGAACCCCTTTTAATTATTTTGGCCTTCCTGTCTGTAATTAATTTGAGTTTTCATGCTTAGGATGTGACAGTTTTATTCTCTAGCTGACGATTTATTGGAGAGGAGGCAGGTGTTCGAGGAAATTTGTTATTTTAGACAGTGTAAATGTGGAAAGTAGCATGAAACTGAAAGCAACTTTTCCCACACGTCACAAAATGAAGTGTTTTAATTCAATTAAACCATATGAAGCCGATAACAGTTACTACAACTGTGAATAGCAGGCTACAATTCTACAGGTTCTTGACCGTTTTTCTTTATTTTTTTTACTTTAATATTATATTTATATTCAATAGATTTCATTTTGTTTTCTTTTATAGAATCTATTATGAGAATACCTATAACTTCGAGGGTCCCCACAGTAATTAGTAATAAATAAGAATAAATAAATAATAATAATAATATATCCTATAATGAATATTGTTTTTCATAATTTTTTTTTTTTTTTTTTTTTTACATTCAATGAAAAGTAAATTACTTTTCAGATGTATTTAAATATAAAATCTTCTAACAATAAACATATTTCATGTTTCCTCCTAACTATTTTTTTCTTGAGTTTCAAGACAGGCACAATGAAAGTTCAGTGAACAACATTTATGAATTGTGTGTGTGTGCCACAAACACGTTATCTTTGCTTGAAGATAACCTGTGTAATTTTGGCCAAATTAAAGATTGTGTAAGAATCTACATATGTGGTGCATGCAAAATGTAACAGGTCACAAACATTTTAAAAGGTTAAAGTAGAAAAATTCTGAAAATTGAGTATTGTATTTCTTTTTTTTTTTTTTAAACTGAGATCACAGTTACTAGGTTCTGACAAAATGTTAGTTGCTACAGTTTATTTAAAAATATGAATTAATTTGAATGATTTTTTAAATTGGTTTGAATAAATTATTCAATGACACTCATAAAGACTTCACTTGTTTCATTAATGAATGAATCACTTGTCGCCACCTACTGGTGTAATGATGTATTTTATACAATCTAGCCTCAAGTGATTTGCTTTATTTTGGTCGCTGACATCAGTAGACACCGTAGACATCAGTGTTTGTATCCAAACTTTTATCCCAGTACTTCTGTGATAATTTAAATTACTGTAAAACAGAAATAACGATACTGTTGAAAAGTCTGTGAAGCAAGGGGAATGCAGGGGCACCGCGATGCAACCTCAAAGGGCACTTTTCACTTTCACAATCAAAGTGCATGCCACTGCGTTGAAGACACATTGCAGCACTTCCGTGTTCTACGTCAGAACGCAGACTCTGTACTGGCTGGCTCCTGCATCACACGTATGCGTTGTGGTGCTCATGTGAACAGCGTCGGCCAATACTGAGCCGGCTTTTGGATGTAAACACGGAAGCACTGCACTGAGTTGAGTAAATAAAATATAGAAAACCTTTTAATTTCCTTAAAAAAAATGGAACCAATTTGAACCTGGACTCCGTTCCCCCGTCTTACGCCCCATTTACAGCCCTGGGTGTATACAAATAAATAAATATTAAAATATTTGATTAATTAACTTGATGGAGCGGTACAAACACCTTTTTTATTGCTCAGATTAATAATGTTAATTTTACAAGTACAATGACAACAAAAGTAAATTATTTAATTTGATATAAAATCAATTATTTCTCCCACAGAATAAATGATTTTTGCATTACTATGACACTACAAAACCATAGTAAAGCTATAAAGGTGCTAAAGTAAAACCGGTTAATTTTGTAGTTACTATAGTTTTACAACAGTTAAATTTCATAAGAGGTTAATTAGACATGGAAATCATCAATAATTATTAATTTAAATTCCAAGGATTTAACACTACCTTATCATGAAGTCCCGGAAATGCTAGAAACGTAAAGAAAAATAATTTATGTGAGACATCTCAGTTTTAAAGAGAAGTCAAGTTGGTGTGATGGAAGAAAATAAAGGTTGTCTGTCTGTACGAAAATACGACTTAATGAATTGATTTAAGTTTACTCAATAGCAAAACTGTTGAATATAATTCTGTAGTCATAACAGAAAATTGACAAATGCTTCTAGAACTATTACCAAAGATGGAAAGCGGCTTTGATCTTATCCATAATAACAACTTTATTTCCAGCCATGCGCAATGCAAACGAAGCACGTTGCTGTTCACCCCGCCTAACAAACCCCACAAACCAATCAAAACCGCCAAGGAACTGTCAATCAAACCAACGTTTGTGGCGGAGCTAGCGTGTGAGTTAAGAAAACAGGCACTAATTTAGGTAAGTGGTAATACTGTGTATTAACCGCACGAACGATACTGATAAATACAAACAGATAGATGTAAATATATATAAATAAACTTTCGAAATGAAGACGCAATTTATTTAGGTCATCTGAGCTTCAGCAGAGGCTAGTTAGCCAACTATGCTACTTTAGCTAATAATAATAATAACCGGTAACGCAAAGAGAAGTCATTTTTAAACATTAATGCACCAAAAGGTTCAACTCACCTGTACGTTTACATCTTTTATGTAAGCAAAACACGAATAAGCCAGCAATCGATTTATATAACGGCTGTGTTTCCAAATAAAAATAAATGATGCCTATCTTGACAACATTTTGCGGCTGTGCCGCCCAACAGTGTTATTTTAGTATCATTGGGATACTATAATAGGTTTCGTTAATATTTTAAATTATTTATGTTTATATTTTCCATGTTTGTTAAAGTTTTAATAATTTTTGTCTTTTCTTCTTTTCTTTTTTCTTTTTTTTTTTTTTTGTCTCTATAGTTTTTATTCATTTTTTTATTCGTTTATTTTACTTTAGTACATCAAGTTAAACTAAATTAAAACTAGCCCCTGGTTTCACAGATGAGGCTTAAGCTAGTCCTGGACTAAAATGCATATTTGGGCTGTTTTAACTAAAAGCAACTTGCACTGATATATCTTAAAATATGTCACTGTAGTTGTTTTGTCTCAAGACACAGTAATGTTTTTTTTGTTGTTGTTGTTGTTGTTGTTGTTTTATAAGGCACATTTATAAAAACTACTTAAATGCCTTAATTGAACGAAGGCCTAATCCTGGCTTAGTCTAAGCCCTATCTGTGAAACCAGGCCGAGATGAAATAAAAGTTTAAGATTTTTAATTCAAATTTTTTATTTTAAGTTATGAAAATGATTATTGTTGTATGTTTGTTTGTTTGTTTTTTTAAACAGTTTTAGATTTAGTTAACTATAATAACATAGCTACCCGAATATGTAGTGGTTGATAGTGATCTAAATGTGCAAACATCACTGTTGCTTAAACACAACCAATGCATGTATGATATTATTGATTAGGTTTAAAAAAAAATAAAAAAAAATGCATCCATGAATTGATACTCTTTAATTCTGTGTCCCAGAATTCCTTGAACTTTGTTATGGGTGGTGTAAAGCAAGAGCAAACTGATGCTCCTGCATCTAAAGACTCTCAACACACTGACTCGGCACAGGATGAGGTAAGATCAGAACTTCTTCAATAACCTTGTCTATTATATCACAGAAGTACTTCAAACATGTAATTGAGTCACTGTAAAAGGTCAGCATGGTCAAGCACACTTATATTTTCCTAAAACACTCTTTCCAAATTTGATTCATATCAATTTAAATTAATTTGTTATAGAACCAGTCGACTTCACAGCCGGTAAAGAAGCGCGGCTGGCCAAAAGGGAAGAAGAGAAAGAAGGTTTTACCAAATGGCCCCAAGGCTCCGGTTACTGGTTACGTGCGTTTCCTGAATGAGAGACGTGAACACATCCGAGCCCTTCACCCGGATCTTCCCTTCCCAGAAATCACCAAGAGACTCGGAGCAGAATGGAGCCGTCTGGCTCCTAATGATAAGCAGGTATTATTATTATATTTGTTGTGAATTGACAGACAAATTGTTTCCTTTTAAGCTGGAATATCATCCTTCTGATGAAACTGAACTGTGTTTTTTTTTTTTTTTTTTTTTTATTTAACAGCGCTACCTAGATGAAGCCGAAAGGGACAAAATGCAGTATGCACGAGAACTCAGGGAGTATCAGAAAAGTGAAGCTTATCAGATCACATGTGCAAAAGTTCAGGACAAGAGAATAAAGAGAGGTGAAAATGCTAATTTTTTGGTGTTATTTTAGTACTTTTCTGGTCATTTCTTCCCATGTCTGTTTGTATTTGCCTATTTGTGCAGTATACTCTAATTTGCAATAAAAAATGTAGCAATGGTGCAAGTATTGGTTTTAGAGCGATGCATTTATTCTAATTCATTCATTCTAAAAAACAGAAGAGGTGGCTTCTGTCATTATCAATGCCAACAGTTCAGGATCTACAGGTTTTAAGGTAAGTGTACAAACAAAGCCTGAATTCCTAAATGTTTTCACCCCATTCCTGAAGTAGATACTTGGAAGACGTGGACATTGTTTTTGCAACCTGGCTAATGAAATTACTTCCTTCAGAACTCGGACTTCACAACCAGATTTGATGTCCCTATTTTCACAGAAGAATTTCTTGACCAAAACAAAGGTGAGTTAGGTTTTTTTAGAGAGCCAACCATAAACCTCAACATGGAAAGCAGTTTTCTTAAAATTATGCAATTCCCAGCACGTGAAGCAGAGCTGCGACGACTACGCAAGGCTAACGTGGAGTTCGAAGAGCAGAATGCAGTTCTCCAGAAGCACATTGCCGACATGTTCAGCGCTAAAGAGCGACTGGAAGCTGAGCTGGGCCAGGATGAGCTTCGCACCCAGGCTCTACAGCGCCACCTACAGGCAATCAAACAGACACTGGTCAGCAGCCTGGCCACTGTGCCCTTGCCAGGTTAGTACAATACAGTGTCCGTAATGCTAGTACCATGATAGATAATTTGTCGCAATGGGAAACAAATCTGTTTTTCATTCAGGCACGGGCGAGACACCATCGATTGGAACGCTGGACTCGTACCTGAGTCGCTTGAGTAGTGCTTTAGAGAGCAGGCCTCATGAGCATCGTGGTTTAGTCCTCAAGCTACAAGAGCTCTTAGCTCACCTAGACAGGTAAATATTGTGCAATACTGTGTGCTATAACACACAAATTTAGAACTTGAGTACAGATACCCTAATAATATATTACTCCAGTAAAAGTATAAGTACTTATTTTAAATTTTACCTGAGTACAAGATCTTGTATTGACAATGCAAGTCAAACACTCTGTAAAGTCTACTCCCTAAAGTCTTTCAATGAATTTAAAGTCTGGATTCAGAGGTGCGTTTTCATGTGTGAAAATGCTTCTTTGTGCTCTCTGAACCATTCTTTCACAATTTGAGCCTGATGAATCTTGACATTGTCATCCTGGAATATGGCCATGATGTGTCTTCCTACATGGTTGTTTAAGAAATGAAAAGCTACACACTCGTCAATTAGGGTTAAAGAACTGTTGCCAAACATATGACATGCTAGAAACATAATAATCACTGCAATAATGATCCAGTCATAAACTCTTAAGCATTTGCCTATTTAAATCCAAACAGCAACTTTTTTCTTCTTCTTTTTTCTTCTTCTCTTTGGCCGGGCGGTGTATTTCCGCAGCAATATTACGGACTTGTTAAATATCACTGTAGTAATATGTCTGTATTATGTAACACATTGCCTTAATCAGAAATGTTAATTAACTGGAACATTGAGTGATAATAATTCATGAGAACATGAAAGAAATTTTACAGCTCATTCAGTCAAACTGACAGATAAATATTATTTGTAGCACAACCTTCAAGGGCTAGTTCACCCAAAAATGAAAATTCTGTCATTAAGTATTCACCCTCATGTTGTTCCACACCCGTAAGACTTTCGTTCGTCTTCAGAACACAAACAAAGATCTTTTTGATTAAATCTGAGAGATTTCTGTCCCTCCAAAGACAGCTACGCAACTGACACTTTGACGCTCATAAAGTTCATAAAGAGATCATAAAACTAATCCGTATGAATCAAGCGGTTTAGTCCAAATTTTCTGAAGAGACTCGATCGCTTTATATGATGAACAGATTTAATTTAGGCTTTTATTCACATATAAACATTGATTAGCGAACATAAACTGAAGCTCAACTGAACCTGCTTGATGTGCGAGAACAAACCTCTTCCGGAAGCTCAAACGTGCTGCATAACACACAAGAATGAACCTCATTGGTTCTCGCACGTCAAGCAAACATGCTTGATCTTCCATTTACCACAACTGAAGTGTGAGTTGATGAATGTTTATATGTGAATAAACGCCTAAATTCAAGTGTTCATTATATAAAGCGATTGTGTCTTTTCAGAATATTTTTGGACTAAACCGCTCAATTCATGGATTAGTTTTACAATCAATTTTCAAAATTTTTGAAGTCAAAGTATCAGTTGCGTAGACTGTCAATGGAGGGACAGAAATCTCTCAAGATTTCATCAAAAAGATCTTCATTTGTGCTCTGAAGATGAACAAAAGTCTTATGGGTTTGGAATGACATGAGGGTGAGCAATTAATTTTTGGTGAACTGTCCCTTTAAGATTTAAAATGATTTGTTTCAATCTTTTAGTTGAACTTCCCCAAACTGGAAGTGCCACCCATAGTCTAAAATGCCGTAGGCTCATTGGGAAAAAAGGTGGATAATGAAAAATGAATAAAGTTATTGATAATTCAATTGTGCAACAAGTGTAAATAAAATATAGTATTTTAAATAAAGTATAGATACTAGAAAAATGTACTTAAGTACAGTAATGGAGTAAAAATACTACTGCATAAGATCATACTATCTGGTAGTCATCTTTTCTTCTTCTCCTTTTCTCCTCATTTTCTTCCAGTGAGAAGCTTTGAAGGGTGGGATCGAAAGGTTCTACATCAGGCTGACTAAAGTATTCGGAAGGCCTGGGACCCCCACGATCTGCCTCAAATGTGTCTGCCTCACAAGGTGCAACAAGAGCCATGCGGTTACGGTTTAATTGGATATTTTCACAAGGCTAGCTCGACCGATAAGCTAATTTGTAACACTGGTGCTGGCGGATTCTAAACTTATTGACATTAATCACCTAATGAATCATATTGCTGTTTTGACAATTACAGCAGATCATGGGAAGACTAACTCCAGAACCACAGAAATCATGGATTAAAGATATTGTAATGAAATGTAAAGTGCAGCATTTTACATTGGTTATCCTGAAGCCTTACTGCACAGAGCTGTGGATTGCAAAAAGCTCTTGCGCCATAATTTTTACTCTAAACATTGAGTAACATTCTTAGTCATAATGGTTTCTGAATTAAAATTCTTGAATAATGTTTGGTTTTATTTTTGGTAAAATGTTTGGTTGTATTCCCTTTTGAACAAAACTTATCAGTTGGCATTGCAAAGGGTGATGAATTCTAGCATTAAAATATTTCATGTGTCAGAGTTTACACTGCTTTAAGTGATGTACTTGAATTTTTTGACTGTATGAATTATTTTAATATGGGGGGAAAAAACTTGTGGTGAAAAAATATAATAAAATCAGGTAAGAATGCCTTTGCTTTCTTTTAAATGATTCCATTATTCTTCTGTGATTGAATCCATATCCAGTAGAGGGTGACATTGACCACAACATAAAGAAAAGTCCTATAGTCTGAAGAAAAAAAAAAGAAGGAAAAAAAAAAAAGGGAGTGTTCCCTTGAGCACAAAAACAAAAACCTTCATATCCTTTGGAATTACATTTTTGGTACATTGTATTTAACAATTTTTTTCCTCCGGGCTTAAGAATAGAATGTGAATATAATTCCAGTACAATTGCAATTTCTTATGTATACATTTTATATAAATTTTCTCAAAAAATTAGGAAAAGTCATAAAAGGAGATAATGTTATGGACAGACCACCTAAGTCACCATTCACTTTAATATAATCTTTTTTTGATAATAAACGTTAATGGAGACTGAGGCATTCACTGTTCATTTGTTTCACAGAATAAAGTCAGTCATAGAGTTTGGAACAACATGGCTGTGAGTAAATGATGACAATATTTTATTATATTTTTGGTTGAACTGTCCCTTTAAGTTAGCTGTTCGACCTATTAAAAACGGGCCTTGGAGTCTCTCGGACCCCAAAGCCTTTTTTTTTTTTCTTTTTTTTTTTTCAGACTTATTTCTTTTCATTAATTGCCGACCGTATCGGAGCACTTTTAAATTAAGTACTGCTCCACACTTCGGCTGGGTTCTACTGGGTTAAATAACTAGAAAGGAGTGGAGAGGCGTCCTCGTGCTCTGCTGCTGTCACAGCATTGCCCGCGTGCACAGCTTGGACAGTGACGTCACGGTAGTAGCTATCCTCGCGGCGGCGGTGCTGAACAAGATGGCTGTGCGTCGCGTTACGAGCGGCTGAAAAAACAGCGCTAACATTCACACAGCCCGACTAACAGCGGTTTACATCGAGAGGGTGATTGAAAACGCCCTCGGATTGACTTACCTGAAGGAATCCGAATAGTAGCTGCTGTTATTTTTGTATATTTTGGGCTAGAGTTTGATAACGGGAAGGGGAGGTTTCTCAAAAAAAAATAAAAATCCCATAAATCGTTTTAAGAACAGTTTTATTATCCAAACTATCTCAAAAGGGCGCGGATAATAATAAATAAAGAGATGTCACTGCTGTGTGTTGGAGGTAAGTGCATTCTTTCATGCTTGGATGCATTACTTATAGGCTACTAGCTGTTGGTTATGCGTTACATACATGGATTGTAAATCTTTAGACGTAATATGGGTTAAAGATGATATTGTAATAGAAAATACTGTCTTCAACAAATCACCTAATACTGCTTTTGATTAAAATGCATAGTTTTCATGCGCGTTGCGTGCTTTCAAGAATCAATAATCTGATCAAGGATCAATAATCGGTTAAATATTCGTCTTGAGCGGAGTTTAATATTATTATTGGTTTGTATTCATGTAACAGAAGCTGAACTGTAGGGTTACAGACAGTGTGAAATGTGAGGTATCCTCTGTGCAGTGGCTCCATTTTTAGTTTTATAACTTACTTCGCTATTGCTTATTTACATGTATTTATTTATTGTATACAATGTGCAGTTTGTTTATAGACATGAACTAGAAATGCTCAGGGAGGGAGACTGGTGTATTGAATCCACCCGTGTTTCAAATGCAGCCAGGATTCAGGGGTGTGTTCCCTTGATATTCCAAATGGAGCTTTAGTTTGCTCCCCCTGCTCAGATGGGATCTACTTTGATGTATGATACATCTATTTTTAACTGTGTTTACTGTAAGGTGGTAAAATGGCATTACAGTTCAAAGCATTCATGACAGACATTACAGGTGTCATTTTCTTTGTTGTAATTGCTACATTTATTATACTTATGTACATTTACAGATATATGAATAAAAAATTCAAAACATTTTAAATCTTTATATGGTCTAAATCGACAAATGGACAGATATATAGCAAAGGCCCCTTTGTGTAAAACTAAGTGATGCATTTTTGCCCTGGCCTGTAATGATATAATAAAATATTATAATATTTTATTAGCAAAAGCATAAAATAATCACTATTGACATTTTTTAATTTATTAATATTGTATTGATTCATTTAAATTTTAACAATGTTAATTACTTTTTTAATTTAAATGTTTTAAATAGGCTATTAATAAATTCATATTTTTAAAAAATATTTTAATATTAGAAATGAGGAACAATGAGACTGATGGCTGATGTCATGTTTCTTAATATTGGCTTTTGTTGCAATTATAATGTTAATTTGTTGTATTTAATTTTTATTTAAAAATTATGCACAATGACACATTTAGCTGAACTTTCATTTTTTTAATTTTAAGAATTATACATGGTATTTCATATTTTAATAAGTGGAAATTAGCAATAACCAAAATTAAAAATGCCGCAAAATTCTAGTTTATTGTTGTGCTGATCAGTTTTAACATGCAACCTAGATTTTAGATTTTGTTATATTAGGTGTCCCTGGGTTGTCTGAGAGTATGAATAGGGACGAATGTCTTTCACATGCACTTACTGTTCACATTTTTGTTCTGCCATGTGCATTGGGCCACTTGCCCGTGTTCGCTTGCCTTACTCAGTTCTTGATTGCCATTTAACGCAAGATGACATGCAAATCAGATTGGTCTGTTGTAGAAGATCTGTTGTAGGAGACTCAGAATTCTGAACGATACTGTAAGCCATGTTTCTTTGAACACATCCCACACAGACATTCTGATCCATGGCATGTCTGCCACCACTCTGTAATTAAACAGGCAGCAGATTCACAACCAGTGTCCGAAAGTGACAGTGGGTGTGTGGGTGTGTGTCACATAGACTGGCATCATTCTTGGCGCCTGCTGCAGTAACCTGAGCAGATGTACAGTAAGGCTTGCCTAATTCCCTCTGGATGGGTTTTGAAGTTAAAAGTCTTGAATTCCTCTTACATAACTCTTACATGTTATTTAATGTACCTTTCTAAGCTGCATTTAAAATATCTGGTTTGTTTAAAGAAAAAAATATTCTAGGCTGTTATTTAAAATCTGGAAATCATGACACAGTATGGAATGAGCAGATTAAAGGAATCACCAAAAAAGAAAAAATTGTCATTATTTACTCCACTGACTTTTCCATACAATCAAACTAGTGACTTTTAGTGTATGGAAACGAGCAGCCTGGGTGTTCTACTAAACATCTACATTGGTGCTTCTCTAGGAAAGAAAGTAATACAGGCTTTCGAAAGGACACAAGGATGAGTAAATTATGAGATTTTCATTTCATGGGATGAACTCTGCCTTTAAAGGACTGGGGCCACAGATTGTTTTCATATGAATAATTTAATAGAACTGCCTATTTAACCTCCCAGATATATGACTGAATTGTACTTAACACTAACAACAGTTACCATGTATAATTTAGCACTGTTTTAGTGATAGCCTGTTGGCAATGTATAATAAGAAAATATTCATATGCAACTGCAAAATCACAGACCTTTACCTAATTTATACAATATTTATTTAATATTTACATTCATAAGAAAAATAACACAGAATCTTGTGGTCTGATGGTACGTATACACAACAGCTTTTTTCCTTTGCGTTTTTTTTGCATAATGTTGCATAATTGGTTGCCAATGTTCACACACAAAAATGACTAAAAATGCTGTATTACACATGCCAGGCCAGTAGTTGGCGATATCACTTTGTGAAGAAACACTACGTGCCTATAGACAGAACACACAGCATGCCTGTGCATGACGTCACCGTTTTCACAAATTCACGTTTTTGTCATTTACACAGAGACAACAATGGTATCATTTTAAAAAATGTGCACTTTGAAACCCGTTTTCAAAAGTTTGCGTTTTCAGGCCCATAAATAGCCGCTGTCGTGTAAATGAACGGTTTAAAAAGTTTATAAAAAGTTCTCCGTTTTTAGTTGAAAACGGTTCCGTGTAAATGGCCCCTAAATAGCCCAAACCCTTTAGTACCTCAAGAACTTGCTTTTTAGTCAAATGTAATTTATAATATTTAGTAAAATGTGACATTTTAATGCTTTAAAGCAGTATTGTTCTTGTTAACTACAACCATTAAAAATAATTTTCCTTAATTGAAATAGGGCTGCAATAAAATAAAATATAAATATTAGAGAAAACTTAAAATACTTAAAATATAAATGTTTCCTTGTCAATTACCTAATATTAAAAAAGTTTACAGCCTTCTGTGTTCAAGTTACGAAGAAAGTGTAAACTGGCGTGGCATCAGTTAAGCTTTTTCTGTAAGTTGAATAGGGAAGGCGTAGGATCTAGCGTAAGCTTTTTGAACTGCAAGAGTTTTACACTTTCTTCATACACTGAATACAGAAGACAGTCTGGCGGAAGCTAGATATTTTACTTCATAACTTGTTAAATATGGATTTTTTTTTAAAAAAATTTTACACAAACGCATCACTTCGCTTCAGAAGGCCTTTATTAACCCCCCGGAGCCGCGTGGAGTACGTTTATGATAGATGGATGTGGATGGAAGCACTTTCTTCAGCTCATACTTGTGACCCCTGTTCGCTGCCATTATAAAGCTCGGATACGTCAGGATATTTATTAATATTTCTCCGATTGTGTTCATCAGAAGAAGAGAGTCATATACACCTAGAATGGCTTAAGTAAAGCTTGGGCTAATTTTCATTTGAAAGTGAACTAATCCTTTAAGTACTAAAATGACTAAAAATTAAATACTTAATATACAAAATACTTAAATTAAAGTAAAAGTGAAAACGGAAAATATAAAAACGTTAATTCAAAATATGAATACTATAAAGTATATAAGTAATAGGTATTTGACCTGATGTCATTCAGATTTTTTTCCCTGCATTTATGCTTCTCTCCAAATTTAACAGCTTTAATTCCATCAAATTTCAGCATGTAGATAATTAGTTTTAAGATTGCAGTTCATCACTGATGGATTGCTTTAAACACCTTCATGAAAAACCCAAGCTTTCTTTGAAGCATGTTTTAATATCATCCATTGATGCCAAGCTTTTAATCCCCCACCCCAAAAAAACCCTTCTCTCACATTCACCCTGAAGTGGTTATTTTTAGTGTCAGAGTATAGCTCGCTCTGCCCATGCTTGGCTACACAGAGAGATTAATGGAGCGCGAGAGGAAGAGGGAAAGAGATAAAGAGGCAGCACACGTGCATGCCAACCACATGGCAGGAAATGGTGCGTGGGAGCATGAGAGAGGAAACCCTGGCAGAGATAGGCGGAGGCAGCGGCGAATCGTGAGTGGGAACTTTGAGCGGAGGTGCAGCAGTTGATCGTTTCGAGCCTGTCATACCTTGCGTTCCATTCTGAATCGCTTATACCTATGCCTAAACTCTTCAAAGGGTTTACCCTTCGGAATGAGAGCTTCGAAGGGGTGAAGGCTGTAGGGCAGTGGTTCCCAACCCTGGTCTTGGAGTACCCCCAGTCTCCTTAATCAAACATACATGATTCAATTCATCAGGTTTTTAGTAAAGACTCCAAGACCTCAGACGGGTGTGTCAGATAAGAGAGAGATCAAAAATGTTCAGTATTGGGGGTACTCCAGGACTAGGGTTGGGAACCTCCCTTCAGTGGCAGAATTCTCCCATTTAGAACGCAGCCATAATGGACAATATTTTCCTGTCGGTCATATGGTGCACGTCCACTAGAGCGGCAGAACTGTGCTGCTCAAAACACTAGAGTTGTAGTGAAAGTTTATAATCTGTTTGTTTCAGTGCATGGCCAATTTAATCATCATATATACAGTATACACATGATTACAGCTGGAAAGATTCAGACTTTATTTATGAATGCCCACAGTGAAGATACGCTGTACACTTTCATTAATCCAGTCAGTCTAATCAAATTGCAAGCATCCTAACTTCATTAGAAATCAGAATGAAGCATAATATGTAAACAATATGATTTGCGTACTAAATCCAGCAGAAACTCCAGTACAATCGGCAGATATTTAAACACTCATGATGACAGATGTCATTACCTGCATCTCCCAGCTATTGGCTGCCACTTGGCATTTTCTGCTTAAAAGGTTAGTTCACCCAAAAATGAAAATTATGTCATTAATTACTCACCCTCATGTCGTTCCAAACCCGTAAGACCTTCGTTCATCTTCGGAACACAAATTAAGATATTTTTGATCAAATCCGATGGCTCAGTAAGGCCTCCATTGCCGGCAAGACAATTAACACTTTCATTGCCTATAAAGCTACTAAAGACATATTTAAAACAGTTCATGTGACTACAGTGGTTCAACCTTAATGTTATGAAGAATATCAAAGCGTATCAAACTGCCAAAGTCATGTGATTTCAGTAAACGAGGCCTCGTTACGTGATAAGTGTTTCGAAATTTCAATAGTTCACCACTGGGGGGCGTGACTTTGGCAGTTTGATACGAGCTCCGAACCATTGATTCAAAACAAAAGATTCGTAAGGCTTTGAAGTTTCATGAAGCAGTGTTTTGAAATCGTCCATCACTAGATATTGAATATTGAATAAAGTCGTTATTTTGTTTTTTGGCACACAAAAAGTATTCTCGTCACTTTATAACATTAAGGTTGAACCACTGTGGTCATGTGAACTGTTTTAAATACGTCTTTAGTAGCTTTCTGGGAATTGAAAGTTTGTTGTCTTGCTGGCAATGGAGGCCTCACTGAGCCATTGGATTTTATGAAAAATATCTTAATTTGTGTTCCGAAGATGAACGAAGGTCTTATGGGTGTAGAATGACATGAAGATGAGTAATTAATGACAGAATTTTCATTTTTGGGTGAACCCTTTAGTATTTTTACAAAGTTCAACACTCTTGGCCAGTGCTTTCTCCTATATGAGCATGGTGTTCGACTTCAATAGGAATTGAAAAGGCCCGCTCTGCTGCGCTCTGTGCTAGTGAACATATACAAAGTTCTGTCATAAAACTCTGCATGGCACAGGCTGATAGGTCCTTAACTCAATTCTTATTCTCTATAGGGCACAGCTGATTATTTCCAGCTGTATCAGTAGCCAATGAGCTCACTGCTCAACCTTTAAATACTTGGTTAGCATTTGCTGTAGCAGTGGCAGCATGCTTTCAGAAACCCTCCACCTTCCCCAGCTCCACCTGTATAAATCTGTTATGGGTAATTCATGCATGCTATATTGTACAGCAACAGTGTGTCGTGTATGTATTGGCAGTAGCAAATTCTGTACTTGCTATGCAGCAGCAGCAGTGTAGCAGGTCTATTCTGCCAAGGCCAAACATATCAAAATTGTCATATCCAGGACCATTGCCATGCCAAACACTCTGAGAGTTGTCATCACAGAAGTACCATTAAGCGGATAGTATACTTCCGTTTTGACTCGAACACTTTTGATAGCATATGTGTACAGCCTAATGCATACCCTTTCAAATTACACAGGTGTTCGACCTATGCCGAATAGAGAGTTTCATCCTTGTTTGGGTTCTGCGCTATTTCTCTGCAGACGTTATGAATGATAAAATGTCGAGTTTCAGGTATTTCTTAACCGTCTCACACAAAAGCTCATCAATGTAGGCATCTAATGTTGTTACAGTCTAAAATATTTGTTTGTGTTGTTCAGTTTCTTCCATTTCTTTTTTGGCTGTGAAACAATTGCCTAGGGCAGTGTTGCCCACTTGTGGATAAACTAATTAGTGCAAAGTTGCATGAGTGTACAGAGTATGTGTGATTAGAAAAACTGGGCTGCATATGTATAGTATGCACATACTATGCTGATGATGGGTTTTAGATGATGTTGACTGTACTCATACCTTAGAGTACAAGAAAAAACAAGCATACTTTGGCATTAACCCTGCTATTTTTTTGCAGATAAACTAGATTTGATTCATTATTCCTAATATCAACACAAAACCCCAGTCAGAGTCAATCTGGAGAGAGAGAAAACACCAACTACTCTGGGCGAACTCCACTCCCCGCACTTCTTCCTTTCTGTACTGCTCACATTGGCTACTCTGATCTTGAGCTATTAGCACTCTTGGTACATCATTCAACCCATCACATTTCAAGGTTTTGGATGCTAGTGTCCCCAGTAGGCTTCTTAACCACTGTAGCTTAACCAGTAAAACTTTCTTGGTCAGTCCAGTTTATCAGACAGAAAGATCATGCTTTTTAACTAGCTTCAACTAATTTTGATTAAGCTGATCTGCCAGTTTAACTAGCACCAAACTCGTACTAACATTTCCTCTTCCCTGCAGGGAACTGATTCGCCCCCAAACAAGTAATGATTCGCAGTGTGTTGGCAAACACATTAATGCAATGTGACCATTTCCATTTGGTTTGCTTGTGATATCATCAGTTTTTCAAAAGCCACTGACTCATATGGTTCAGATTCGGTATAACTTAAAGCTACTCTCAGCAGTTAAAAGTGTCAATCGGTAAGCATTTTTGAGGAAGTGAGAAATTCTGCACTGAATTTATAGAGGAACGTTGACTGTTAAGGATTACAGTGGAAGGCTCTGAATTATTTTAAGGTCCCCTTAACTAGAGGATGCTTCTACCACACTGAGTAGGGGAATATGAATTATGAATGGGGCCGTTGACGTCATTTGGCTTTGAAAAGGAGCTCAGTTGGAAAACAGTTTTTTCTTTTTTCTTTTCCAGATTTCCCCTAAGCGTAATTGACAGTGACTGCCTCTCTAGCTCTCTGTGCAGTTTCATAACCACTCAAATTGTTCATAATCTGTAAGAAACTTGTGTATTGGAGAATTTGTTTCTTTGCTGAGCTCTCTGATTCTATTGCTGCTTGACATGCTTGCTGGTTTTAAAGCTTTTATAAGGTTTTCATGTGTATTTCTCTATAACAACATTTACAATAAAGTACTGCAGTGGTACCATGATGGTACAGTGATGGTAATTCCATGGTATATTGATATCAGGTAATCATAAATTCACCCTGTACTGTGGTACTGAATGATTATCATATTTATTTACCATGGTACCACTATACAACATATCCACAAATCATGGTTTTCATGTCATGGTACTGATACCAAAAACCATTGCAATACCATGGGGCCATGTTCAAAAACCAAGGTAGTGCCATGGTACATTTTGGTCCTTTTTTGATTGTTTGTTACTATGGGACTGTTTCCAAAAAAAACAAACAAACAAAAAAAAAACATGGTAGTACATTTTTGTTTGTTTCCTACGCCACTCCTGAAAGAAAATAAATTGCTGCAAACTGGAGTCTAGGGCCTTAAGGAATCCTTCTTGCACAAATGCAAATGTGCTGACATTGAATTTCAAATGCGCTGCCTGATATGTAAAATGTGATTTTTTTTAATACCTATGTTTATCACTTATTTACATACACGTCTCTCTCTATTACAGTGAAGAAAGCCAAGCTTGATGGACCGCAAGGTAAGCCTTATGTCTCACTGTAACTAGATTTCCACACATGTATCCTATGTATTGTGTTTTTGCAACAGTCTACTAAATAAAATGTTATTTCCATGCAGAAAAATTCAACACCTACGTGTCACTGAAGGTTCAGAACGTGAAAAGCACCACCATAGCCGTGCGAGGCAGTCAGCCATGTTGGGAACAGGACTTCATGTTGTGAGTTCCACTTCTCTTTCTCTTAGCAGTAAACAAATGGCCAGTAAACATAATGCAAGTAAGCAAACATGCTGATGCAAATGTCTGGCCAATGCATTGCAAAAGCAGGGTCCTATTGTACATACTTAATGTGCTTGCTCTAGTGGCAGCACTGAGAAATGCAATGCATACTTGATTTGAATTGGGCTTAGACACATTCCATAACATATTGTGTGAACTGGAGATTGTGTGTCTAAACATTTGTGTTCACGAACTTGCGTAGAGTATGTTTTGAATCTTATAAGTAACAGTTGGCATCCCCAAGGTAGTGGCAGTCAGGTAGTACCCCTAATGGTTTCAACCTCTAGGGCCCAGATGTTGCCTAGCACTGAATGCAATAAATCTTGTCTCATAAACTCAAGATAAAATATGTGTTGTGATTGTCCTGGAAGGGTAGATACAGTAAATGAGCAGGCATAAAACATGTTAATAGTGGAGCTCACTAGGCAAAACAAAGCAATTATTAATGCTCATACTTAGCATTATGGGTTTGTTCTAAATGAATGATACCTCAAATCTAGACACTTCATAAAGAATTTGGAATGGGACTAGGAAGCAACCACCTAGTAATGTCCTAGCAACCACCCAGAACACCCTAACAACCAATTAACAATGCCCTAGCAACTCCCTGCAATACTCTAGCAATGCCTTAGCAACCACCTTGGAATCCACTTAGCATACCCTAGCAATTGTCCAGAACACACTAGCAACCACTTAGCAATCAGTCATAGCAACACAATCACAAGCAAGACATGGTTTTGCACATGCAAGCTCCGCTTGCATTTTCTTGAGAATTTAAATGTCTAATTTAGAGGTTTTTGAGAAACAAAAAGCAAAGAATATTTTAGAAGAAAGCATTTGGTTGACACTGCAAAATTCTTGCCAAACTCATCTTGAGTCATTTACAAGCCAGATCTGCTTCAGCTCCTCTTTATCTCACTATGCAATGTCTAACGCAGCGCCACCACTGTCCCCAAGATTATCCCCTGTGGTCTGTGAGAGGAATTGGTTTTGAAGTCAAAGTTGAGTCTATTATTAGGATTTGATGCAGCTTTATTAAGTGTAGTCCTGTGGAGCTTTACTTTCACTGAAGACGCCCAAGGCACAGTTGGCATTGTTGTCTGCACCCTGTTTGGTTTTTCTTGCTATGTTCTGTTTCTTTTTCCATTAATATTGTGCTTTTGTTAAAATAGATCTTCTTTTTGTCCTGTGCTATTCTCTGGGGTCTGGTTTTTCAGCATGTCTAATCTAAATGAAATTGCGGAGTCATGCAGTTTCTCCACAGTATTTCAAAAATGTGTATTAAGCAACTTTTGCCATAGGTCTCTTTATTTGTAATGTGAGTTTATTATTAACTGAAGATATATAAAACCTTCCTAACAGAGTGTAGTATCCATCTCATCATATATGAATTTCTCTGTCCATCTCTTACACTTCACTCCATTTTCCAGTGAGATTAATAGGCTGGATCTGGGCCTGACAGTGGAGGTATGGAACAAAGGACTGATCTGGGACACCATGGTTGGCACATTGTGGATCCCTTTGCGCAGCATTCGACAGTCAAACGAGGTACAGCCCAGATGGCCGGCCTGGCCCCCAACAGCTTGCAGCTTTTCTCACCCTCTGTAGAGCTATATGTGGAAATCTGTAGCTGATGCCTGGCATTGGCTTTCTTTGCAAATATGTTGCAGAAAACATTCCCTTTAAGACTCTGTGTGTTAATATTTGTTAACATTTCTAACTAGTTAAAATTTATTTTATACCGGCACCTGAGGAATCTTTCGACATTGTTGGCATAAAATGTTCACTTTCAAGGACAGTGTTCCTGGAGCAATCTGGGATTAAGTGGCTTGTTTAAGGAAATAGCGGTGATAGCTCAGCCTTTTACAAGGCTCAATCTTGCAACTTTTCAGTTACCAACAAAGATCTATAACCACTAAGCTAAATTACCCAGAGCAGGTAGAGTTATGTACCTCGGTAGTTGATCCAACCAAATGTACAGACAGCTTTGTCTCTGATGGCAGATATACCACTGCTTCGTTTACTCTTGTGTTGTAGGAAGGTCCAGGACAATGGTTGACTTTAGACTCCCAGGTCATTATGGCTGAAAATGAGATTTGCGGCACCAAAGATCCCACCTTTCATCGAGTGCTTTTGGATACACGATTTGAACTCCCATTAGGTATCTTTGCTGTTGACTGTTTTCTCCAGTATTGTATTTGGTCAACACTTGTCCTAAGTTTTGGTGCTAACTTACATTTTTTATACTTCCAGATATACCGGAGGAGGAAGCCCGATACTGGGCCAAGAAATTGGAGCAGCTCAATGCCATGAGGGACCAAGATGTAAGTCTCCTCATTCAACTCCAGTCTTGTTGTGTTTACAGTCCTCCCCAGAGCCCAAGGGCAGAACATGCATTAATTGGAGTCTGTCAGAGAACTGCCTGAGACCTGAACAGAGTTTTTTTACTTTGTCTTCTGAACTACTGACCTAATAAAACAAAGATTTTTATCTGTTCAAACTGGCTTGCCAGTAATTTCTGTTTGCTCATTTTGCAGTACACATACCAGGAGGAGCACGAGAGACCACTTCCAATACCATCAACTCAGTGCTGTGAGCTTTCAAGTGCAACTCACACTCACACTATAAATTACTTGGCCCCTTGGTAGTTTAATGTGTACAGAACCTCATTAGAGGACCAATAACCCCATCAGCAGGTCCAATATGAGACTGCTTTATCTCTGAGCACTAGATGGATGGCTTATCATCATGGTGCAAATTTTCTGGACAGTATTCAGCAATATCTGAAGCTTGGGTGGGTTAAGGAGGAGCGGCTTGTTAGAGCAGCTTTGGCTTGCCAACAGGCCATTTTTTTAGTACTTCACATCAGAGCTATTAACCATTAGTACTTAGTGTGCATAGACAAGGTCACTCTCCCACATTGCTGACATCCAAATTTACATCCATGTCACACCTGGTAATTTCACAATTCAGATTTATAACAAGCTGCTTGTTCATGGTCAAACAGAGGCATGTGTTCCACAAAGATGTATATTCTAATTTCTGTCTTGACTTATTGTTCTCATAGGTAACTGGAGTCTATGGGGGGACCAACAAAGTAAGTAAGCTTTTTTCATGGGATTTCTTTCAAAACAAAAAACAAAAAAAAAATATGCAAAAAAACTTTCGTTGATGCTTGCTGGTGGACTTTGTTTACCCAAGTATGATTGGTTTGTGGATCAATATAATTTTGGTCCTGGAACATTCCTATTAAAAAAATCAGATTTTAGTGTTAATCTACACAATTTACATTTAAAATCTGCACTTGCTCCTCAGATGATGATCCAGACAGTGCTGTGGACGATCGAGACAGTGATTACCGCAGTGAAACCAGCAACAGCATCCCACCTCCGTTCTACACCACTTCTCAGCCCAACGCATCCATGCACCAATACCCCATCCGACACATGCACCATGGCTCCCGCTACAACGACATGAACGAATACGACTATGATAACCAGAGAGCCATTAGGTAAATTTTCCCAATTCTTGGGTACAGTATTGTTGCTAATGCTAGTCACTTTAGCATTTATTAGTTGGTAATAGCATTCACTGTCTCTGTACAACTTTCCTCTCTTTTTATCCCTGTGCCTTGATGACTGTATACAAGGATTTGATGAGCAGTCATTGTATACACCTCATGGGTTTGGAGCAACACTGGTGTCACTCTGTGATTTGAATGCAACATTCCCCCTCAATTGCTCGTTTTGGCCCAGTTCACTTCAAAACGAGATCTTATTTCCTGTGCATTTTGTCTTACAAAAGTGTTATTCCCGACATTCTTGCATTGCATGCTAGAGACTTTGTGCTCTAAGACTCTGGCCCTGTCCCAAATGGCACCTTAAACTCTCTGGGTCCTTCTCCAAGTCAAGTTACCATACAAAATGTTGAGTAATAGCCCCCTAAGAAATCTTTACCAAAAGAGAGGCATAGCAGCCCCAAAGTAGCTTATGAGCAGCCTTTGGAAAACTATAACAAATGGGCCACCCAACTGTCTCATGTACTTCACGGATGTGTGCGAGAGAAGGCCACGAGACTGCAAATCAACATCAAATGCGCCTACTGGGACAGGGCATCTTTCAAAGCCTCTTGAATCCTTTATAAAGTCTTATTAATGGATA
This sequence comes from Elopichthys bambusa, assembly GCA_037101425.1. NCBI lineage: Eukaryota > Metazoa > Chordata > Actinopteri > Cypriniformes > Xenocyprididae > Elopichthys > Elopichthys bambusa. The sequence goes on along the minus strand of CM074433.1, from coordinate 8,875,612 downwards.
GATCCTGATCCCAAAGTGATACTTTTGATATGAGTCTCTTAGCAGCTTGGTTAACCATTGCCTTAAGTTGGGTCATTTTCCTTCCAATGTGACCTGATAAGGTGAGATGAAAAACGAATAAAAAAAGACATTTCTCATGCTCCTCCTCTTCCTGCCTCCCCATCCCCTTCCCTCCCACCAGACGCTATGATAGTTTAGACTCCGCCACCAACGGCCGCAGCGATCTCGATTCGGCTTCTGGCTCAAGCAGGCGGACCAGCCGCCAGTACTCCTTAGACAGTAGGCACTCGCTCTCTGATAGGTGGGTCTCTGTAGCTCCTACACCTCCACCCTCTTCCACCTCCTCCTCCTGCTCTTCTTCCTGCTCCAGCCTGTGATTCCGTCCCGCTGTGATGATGTCGTGGAATTGGACTTGTCTGGTCCTGTGGTCCTCGCTATGCTTGCCATGCATGCGCACCAATCCTTCTTTTACATACATGGTCTATTGATATATATATATATATATATATTTTATCTATATCTCTTTGTATATGTCCTCTATCATGATTGCTGTGTACCTGTTAATGCCCTGTCACGTGTTATTAGGTAATTGACCCATACACCTCACAAGCTTATTCTTTTGTACCATGTAATCGGAATTTGGTGCAATTATGTGAAGTCTGTTATTTGGCTGCTTTATCCCTGACAGAGTTAGAGAATAACACTGTAATTCCAAAAGCCTAGTATACGCTAATTACATAGCCTTTAGACACACTATGCTGTGTGTGGGCAGCAGGCGGGACCATGTCGATGGCTGTGACAGAGTCCAGGGGATGTACATATCACTGATTTACCCTCTCCATGTCTCACGAACCAAACCTTTCTGAAAGCCAAAATGTGTTGTGTGGAGGACAGGAAATAAAGCTGTGTCTTGGGAATTTATGGGTTTGTGTGCTAGGGAGTTAGAAAAGGTGACAAGGATATATGACTAACTGGCAGAAAGGCTTGACAGAAGCGTGATTGTATGTGTAATTGTGTGTGTATGTCCCATGGCTCTCGTATTTCCTCTAGTCTGAAGTCCAGATGCTTTTTGGCTCACAGCCTATTGCACACCCCATCTCTTTCGCTTCTTGTTCTTCGTGCATTACTAAACCTTACGTCCCATAATCGATAATGTATGTGTGTGGCAGTTCATCTTTTCTTACTCATTCCATTCTCTCAGTCTCTCTATAAATAATTGGCTCATTCTTCAGTGAGGATAAATAGCCTTTCTTTAAGGTGTCACATGAAAATGCTAGACCTCCTTTTCTGTAAGTTCAGTATCTTTTTTCTTTGTGTTGTTCTTTCTTATATCCGCCTGGACGAATTTGTCCACTGACAACTCTTCCCACTGCCATCTTATCTTAACGGTTTTTTTTTTGTGCTTGGTCTGAGATTGTGAAACAGCTCTTTTTGATTCCATATGTTTTCCTTCTACTCCCTCAAATGAGCCTCAGGACTCTGTCTTATTTTCTCTCACCACCTTACCTGCACTTATACATCCATTAATAAGCAGAAATTATTTTCCTGCTGAAGAAAACATCTTAAACCAACCCTAAATTTGTTTGCTTGTCTTAGCTGGTTTGAGCTGGTCTACCAGCCTTACTTCTGAGAGACCAGGTAAAACCATCTTTGGCAGGTTTAAGCTGTTGTTTTCAGCGGGGAGAGACTTCTATTAGCTGACAAGTGTAATTTTCCTCTGTGGTTGGTTGTTCCTGCCTCAAACTCTGTTTTTACGACCCTTAAACCTGTATATCAGCAGTCGCCCACCTTCTTTCTCCCATGACTTAATATAACTGACAGTTCTTTACTCCCGCAGCCCCACCGGCAGTAGTCACTATGCTTCCTCGGGTGAGCTGAGTCGCGGCAGCTCCCAACTCAGTGAGGAGTTTGGCCCAGAGGATGGTGAGAGCTTCCGTGGTTCCGGAGAGTTCTACGATGAGAATGACTCCTACCATTCCTGCCATTCCTCCGTTAGCTATGGTAAAGACTCACCCGGCTGGGACCCGGATGAGCCACAGGGTGTCTACAGTGATGATGGGGAGTACAACAAAGATGGAGGTGAAGAAGGTGCACTCTACGATGAAGAGGATGCTGAGATCTATGAGCAGGAGGAAGGGGAGTACCCCTATGAGGAGGAAGAGGAAGGAATTGTGTATGAAGAGGATGAAGACCTTTATCCATTGGATGGTACACTCAGTGAAGAGCAGGAGCCACCCTACACTCCTACCCCAACCAGTACCGCCCCAGCATTGGCTCCTGAGGCTCCCACCAGCCGTCCACCCCTGGAGAAACAGGCTTCCATGCACCAGCAACAGCCCCCACAATCTCAACCTCCGTTCCAGACCATGGAGCCTAAACAAGTTTCACCACCCCCACAACAGCCACATGATGTCTTTGCCAAGGTACCTCGTACCTCAACCCCACCCCGGGTCTCAGAGTTGGAGCCAGAGAAGGTCCCAGTGCCTCCAGGCAAGCTAGCAGCACATACAGAGGAGCCCTTGCCCACCTCTTCCACTGAGATCCCACCTGAAGCAGAACCAGAGAAGAAGGAGGCTCCTCCTGAGAGGTAAGCTCCATGTGTCAAGTCCTTGAAAGCTTGGATAAGGTGTAGCCTTTCATGACATTTTGCTGGATACAAGTTAAATATAATAATTTCACTATCTTTTTCCAGTGCACCAAAGCTGGAGCCACCTGTGGACCCTGCAGTAAGGGCCAAAGCCAACTGGCTACGACTCTTCAATAGGGTTCGCCTTCAGCTGCAGGAGGTGCGTGAGGTCTGAAGTTGTGAAGCCTGAAATAGATTCTAGATTTGTTTGATCAGCTTCTTCCAAGTACATAGAAATTCAGTAACCTTTTAAATCAAAGTTTGCTAGCTTATGCCTATTTACTTGGTTCTGTTGGCCAACATTTGGGTCACAAGTCTTTGGTTAGTTCTGCCCTTTGTTGTTGTCCTTTTTCTTGTCTGTCTTCTCCATTTCATGTTACTTTTTTGTCACTTATTTTTCAGTTTTACATTTTACTGTTATGTATGTTTACAAAACGTTTCCGTTTTGAGATCTTGTACCTGGCCCCTTTTTGTGTTCCACCCCATTTGTTTTTGTTTTTGTGTGTTTTTTCTTTCAGTTTTTTGTCATTGCCATAGCGATTGTCTTGCTCTTCCCTGCTTTACCGAAGTTGGACAAGCAGTCTGAAAGGTGGGTGTGGCAATGTGAGGGTCCAAAGTAAACAAATTTTTTGATCGATGGCTACGGCGTGTTTTCTCCGAGGTAAACATGGAGTTATGACAGAATAATGATGATTGAGATAAAGATGTCCAGAAAATCCGATCTAATTATGAGAGAGGCCTGCAGCTGACGTCAATGAGATCGGCCGACTGCAAGCTCTTTCTGGGTCCAATCAAAACAGACAATGGTCTTTTTTCTGTAATTGGAATTATATCTTTGAAACTACATCGTGAGGTCTGCATGGATATTGAAAAGAAGTTTAATATGGTTTAGTGGATGAATTAAATAGAGATATATGGAGCTCTGTCACTGATCCCTCTGTTGTTCGCAGGCTCGAGGCGAAACTCCAGGACTTGCGTCACTCTTTTTGCAAGCAGGGTGAGTGTCACCAGAAGATTGCAGCCCTTTTTCAGACTATATAAACATTTAAATATTGGAATGCACCTGAAGCATTATGAATCTCTATGGAAAATAATCTTTTCCAAAAGATTATCACTATTTTTTTAAAGAACTCTATTTTTCAAATTGATAATAATAATATACATATATATTAATAAAATGCATTAACCCGTTTGATCCGCAGGCCTGGAGGTGCTCTCTACAGCATAGACAGCATGCCTGACCTACGCAAGAGGAAGGCCATCCCTCTCGTCCGAGACCTGGTGAGTCACACCCCCCCGCTTAAGTACGTCAGAGTTTCAACCAAAGCATTGCTGGACCCAACATCACCTTCCTAACTCTTCAAAAGCTCCATCCATATATGTCAGCATGGTTATTTTGGGCAGCAGTCCGTCAAGGGTCTGTAGCTCACAGAAGTCTCTATGGCACATCTGTTTGAGTCACGAATACAGGGTTAGACATTATTAGAGCATTACTCAGCTCCATTCACCCTTTAGACTGATGAATCTCCACCAGTCCAGTCAGCCTCCCGACTGCCTCAACGTCTCCTTTACAGTACCATTAATTTTGGTCTCTGTATTTCTTCCTGAGCTGACTTCATTCCCTGCTAACCTTGTTTCATGCCTATAACCTACTTTGAGAGCTTGTTGAACTTTTCCGCTTATTGAAAAAAGGTTGGGTGGCAATAACATCAAACATCATTGGTTTTTGCATTGATAGAGGCAATATTAAATCTAAATTGAACCTATTTACTTTATTAATACATGCTTCTGGTCTTATTGTGCCCATTTGAAAAAAAAAACATTTTTCACCAAAAGCGTAACTTGCTTAGTAATTCAATCTAGTTACAGCCAACAAAATATATTCATGTAGTGCCATTTAAAAAATGTAATTGATTGCATTGAATGAAATTAAGTTTTAAATTATTGCTTAAGAGTTATGTTGCATCACCGCATGTTAATTAACTACATTTTTTACTTTCTGCAAAACGTATCATTAGACTGACAGGACAGTTAGTTATGTATTGATTAAACAAAGCAATGAGAGCCAAAAAAATCGTTCAGTAGCTGACAGCTGTCATGTAGGTCTGGCCGTACTTATTCAGCCAAGAATGCTCCTGGCAGCCTTCATTGGAGGGCTGTCAGAACATGCAATGCCACCAGGCTCTCTTTGACTCTACAGACTGGAAGATGAGGGAGAAATTACCATGCTGCACGAAACAGCTCCGCAGTTTGTCGGTTTTAATCCAGCTTACCGTCACCGACACTGACTCTAAGAGTCAGAAGCCAAAGTGCTGACTTGATCAGAATTAAAACACTTGTCAAAAACAGTTAATCTAAAAGACAGAGTATCCCACTCTCTTTTTTATTTCTCTCTGCTCTTTCCATAGTTATCTTCCTCATGCATAATTGTTGTACAAGCACTTTTCGAGACCTCTTTACATAAATACTTTATTGTAGTGGTTGAGTCAGTAGTTTTATTAACCCTGGTTGTGCAGTTGTAATCTGATGCATGTAATCAAATTAAATCGAATCAAACTTCTAAAATATTTTTTTAAAATTTATTATTTCTTTTCCAATGCCTCACCTCCTGCAGGCAATGGTGAGTACTACCTTTTTCAGCACTCCTGGGTAAAATACTTCCATTTCAGCCATAAACAGTTTTCTGTTTCATTATTTATTTTGTTTTTATTTTGTTCTTACGTTGTTATATTTTAAAATACCATTTGCTTTGTCATAAGTAAGTTTGACAAAAAATACTGCTAAAAACAGTATTCAGTTCGTGTCATATATTATGAAGCAATCAAATATATTCACTCAAAAATAAATAAATACACACATTTTATTTTGAGCCCTACATGTTTGTTTTCTCTTGTAGTCTCTTGTCCAGAACTCTCGAAAAGCAGGCATCACTTCTGCTATGGCCTCCAGCACACTTAACAATGAAGAATTGGTATGTCAACCAGCCATGTTTTCTTTCTGGATATTCACATTTCGCAGGTCAGAACCATTTTCCATTTACCTGTTGATTTGTTCAATGATCTTGCAGAAGAGTCACGTCTATAAGAAGACCCTGCAGGCTTTGATCTACCCCATTTCCTGTACCACACCACACAATTTTGAGGTGTGGACGGCCACCACGCCCACCTACTGCTACGAGTGCGAGGGGCTTCTGTGGGGCATCGCTCGACAGGGCATGCGCTGTACCGAGTGTGGGGTCAAGTGCCACGAGAAGTGTCAAGATTTACTCAATGCCGATTGTCTGCAGAGTAAGATTACTTATAGAGTTTCTTTTATTACTCTCAAATATTGTATTTATTTAAATGTAAATATACAGTATTTATAATATGTACTACCGGTCAAATGTTTGGTATATTATTTTTTATTTTTTTATGCTCACCAAGGCTGCATTTATTTGATCAAAATACATTAAAAACAATAATTTGTCAAATATTGTTATATTTTAAAAATAACGGTTTTCTAATTTAATATACTTTTAAATTTATTTATTTCTGTGATGCAAAGCTGAATTTTCAGCATCATTACTCCAGTCTTTAGTGTCACATGATCCTTCAGAAATCATTCTAATATGTCATATTTGGGGCTCAATTAATGTCAATTATCACTGATGCTCAATTATTAATAATGGTTCTTATTAATGTTGAAAGCTTTATATTTTAACATTGATGCTTATGCTAATTTTGTTTATTTGGAAATATTCGTTGATGAATGTAAAGTTCAAAAGCAGCATTTAACCCTAACAAGAAATCTTTTGCAACATTATAAATGTCTTTACTGTCAATTTAATGCATTCTTGCTGAATAAACGTGTTTATTTTTTACCTTTTTTGTTTTTTTCTACTTAGCCCAGACTTTGAATGGTAGTGTATTACGGTTTCCACAAAACTATTAATCAGCACAACTGTTTTCAACATTGATAATAATAAAAAAAATATTTCTTGAGTACCAAATCTGCATATTAGAATGCTTTTTGAAGGATCATGTGGAGTAATGATGCTGAAAATTCAGCTTTGCCATCACCGGAATGAATTACATATTAAAATATATTAAAACAGAACACAGTTTTTCTAAATTGTAATAATATTTCACAATATTGTGTTTTTTTCTTTCTGTATTTTTGATCAAGTAAGCATAGCCTTGGTGAACAAAAGAGACTGTTATGCTATGTTTTCAAAAACAAAACAAAAAATCATGATTATTCCAAACTATTGACTGATAAATATAAAATATATTTATATCAACCTTATCCGTCTTCTGCAGGAGCGGCAGAGAAAAGCTCTAAGCATGGAGCTGAGGATCGCACGCAGAACATCATCATGGTGTTGAAAGACCGCATGAAGATCCGTGAACGGAACAAGCCTGAGATATTCGAGCTGATTCAGGATGTGTTTGCAGTCATCAAGGCCACGCACGTGGCACACATGAAGCAGGTCAAGCAAAGCGTCCTGGACGGAACATCCAAATGGTCGGCCAAGATCAGCATCACCGGTAATGACCCACTTCAACCAGCACAAGGTTGTTATATGTCATATTGGTTATCTTAGTATTAACCCCGTTTGTCTGCTTAGTGTTATGCGCCCAGGGCCTGCAGGCAAAGGACAAGACCGGCTCAAGCGACCCGTATGTTACGGTGCAAGTAGGCAAGACCAAAAAACGAACCAAGACTATCTACGGCAACCTCAACCCTGTATGGGATGAGAGCTTCAATTTGTAAGTGGACTATTTTTTGAATCTTGATTCATGTATATCAAATACATTTTATCGAGAATCAGTGCTCATGGTGATGCAAAAACATCTCAACAGTGAGTGTCACAATTCTTCCGATCGGATCAAAGTACGCGTGTGGGACGAGGATGACGATATTAAGTCTAGAGTCAAACAGAAGTTCAAACGTGAGTCTGACGACTTCCTCGGTCAGACCATCATCGAGGTACGAACTCTGAGCGGTGAAATGGACGTCTGGTACAACCTGGGTGAGTAACCAAGCCCAATTTTTCTTAGAAAATATTGAAATACAGTGATAAGATAAATGTAATAATATTTTATTTGCATTATATTTACGCTCAGGTCAAGCTGTAATGAAATGCTTAAAGATCAGACTGTTTCAACTTCCCGTTTGACCTTTAGAAGCGAGACCAAAGATTATAGAACAATTAGTGTGATATATCATTACATGGGTGGTCACATATCATGACTTTTTTTTTTTTTTTTTTGCAATTTATCAAAGCGATTGACATGACTTTTTTTCTGTTCCAAGCTCAAATATACGTATGTTAGTTCGCTTTTTTGTTTACTCTCTTGCTAACATAGCAATGTCATAAAATTTCCGCTTTGTAACGCTATCTTTGAAAGAGACTTAAAGGGATAGTTCACCCAAAAATGAAAATTAACCCATGATTTACTCATCCTCAAGCCATCCTAGGTGTATATGCATTCTACGTACGGTCGTCGGCAAGAAGCTAGTTTTTTGAATTTATAAACTTTTAAACATGGATATTTTTCTTAGAAAAATGCATCGTTTCACTTCAGAAGGCCTTTATTAAACCCCTGGAGTCATATGGATTTTTTTTTTTTTTTATGGATGGATGCATTAATTTTATAATTTTTATAAACCTTGGAGGACTGAGGATATTTTTAAATATATCTCTGATTGTGTTCGTCTGAAAGAAGATAAGTCATATACTGTACACCTAGGATGGCTTGAGGGTGAGTAAATCATGGGATAATTTTCATTTTTGGGTGAACTATCCCTTTAAAAGTTGTATTAACCACATACTTGTGTAGTAACATTGCAATATAGCTCATTTGGTTTCAAAATCTTTTTTCTTACAATTTTCATGTGATTTAGATTTATTTATTTATTTTTCTGTACATTTTTTTGCAGTTTTCTTTTTTCATATGATATTTGTGCAATTTTCTTTTTCGTATTTTTTCGTTTATGGTTATATAGAGCGGTGCAGGTATGATGTAAGAACTTAGAAGACTAATTTGCCGCTGGTTCCTCGAGATTTTCCTATTTTCCTACTCATAAATTTAAAAACCCCATAGGATTATCTCGAGGGAAGCAGGGGCAGGGCTTTGACATCATACCAATACCACTCCACATATATACATCTAATCCACACACACACACACACACACACAAACACACACACACACACACATTCTTTAATTTTCATGATTTTTGTACCACTTTCTTTTTTTCGCAGTTTTCCTTGTGATTTTCTTTCTTTTCTTTGATTTTAAAGTTCACCAGCTTAATTTTGCTTCCTTTCAGACAAGCGTACAGACAAGTCTGCTGTGTCGGGGGCCATTCGTATGCACATCAGTGTGGAGATCAAAGGAGAGGAAACTGTAGCTCCGTATCACGTCCAGTACACTTGCTTGCATGAGGTCAGTCTGACACTACTATGATCATGTTTGTCAATCTCATTTTCCACCTACAATAATTTATTAACAAGCTAAATAAGTCTGCTGGAGTATATCAAATTAGTCCTTAGCAAGTACTTAGCATGTACACCCTCTTTCCATCTCTCCATAGAACCTTTTCCACTATTTAACGGACATCCAGAACAACGGGGTGGTGAAGATACCAGATGCCAAGGGTGATGATGCATGGAAGGTTTACTTTGAAGAGACGCCCCAAGAAATTGTCGATGAGTTTGCCATGCGTTACGGAGTGGAGTCCATTTATCAAGCCATGACGTATGATTATCCTCATAATTTTGACATTGATGTTTTAGTTGTTTGCTTAGGTACTTACTGTAGGTACTTTTTGTACCTTCTTGTTTCTAGACACTTTGCCTGCTTGTCATCAAAGTACATGTGTCCTGGAGTGCCTGCGGTCATGAGCACTCTACTGGCCAACATCAATGCTTACTACGCTCACACAACCCAGGCCACTAACAATGTATCTGCCTCAGACCGTTTCGCTGCCTCCAACTTTGGGGTGAGTGCTTAAACCAACCATGTCGCCACATAGCGAAAACTTCAGCATTAAAGTGTTTGTGCCAATAATTTGGGGTGGTTTCTTGTGTGTTCTCTGTAGAAAGAGCGATTTGTCAAGCTTCTGGACCAGCTCCACAACTCTCTGAGGATTGACCTCTCTATGTACAGGGTATTGTGACTTTTTGGGGTTTTGTATGTGTGGCGTTCCCAGCCAGTGAAATCTTCCAGTCGGACAAATTAAAATTATTAGTCTGAAGCGACTTCATAAAGTAATATTAAAAAGAATAAAATATTTGAGGAAATGAGTATTGATGACACCCCTTCTTGTGTCCCTTAGAATAATTTCCCAGCTAGCAGTCCTGAGAGGCTACAGGACCTCAAGTCTACTGTGGACCTACTAACCAGTATCACATTTTTCAGGATGAAGGTTGGTTGTGAATCCTTGATGCTGTTGACAGTGTAAATTTGGTCATATAATGAAGCACTATTTGGTGATTTGTATCACTATATCATCCTAAAATATTAGATAATTTTCATGTGATTTTCATATTTCTCTATGATTATTTCATATAATTCTTTCAAATTAGATTTGTATGATTTTCTTTCATACAGTTTTCGTATGATGTTCTTTTCTGTAAGGTGTTTTTTTTAATGATTTTCATAAAATGTTCTTCTACTTTGCAGTGTTTTTTCTTTTTATATGATTTTCGTATGATTTTAATTTTGTTCACATTTTTTGTATGATTTTCTTTTCTGTATGTTTCTCTTTTTTAAGATTTTTGGGCAATTTTCTTGCTTCATATAATTTTTGTATGATGTTCTTTCATAATTTTCATACAATTTTGTTTTTCTTTGTGGTTTTTCTTTTTTTTATAATTTTCTTAATATTTTCTTTTTCATACAGTTCTTTGTCGTATTTTTTGTTTACAACTTTTGTACATTTTTCTTTTTTATACAATTTTTTTATGATTTTCTTTTCTGTATATTTTAGTGCTGTCAAATCGATTAATTGCAATTAATTAAATAGACAAAAAAGTTTCTTTTTTTGTTGGACAATTTTCAAGTTTCATACCATTTTTGTACAGTTTTCTTTTAAATATGTGAGTTATTTTATGTTTTTCATACAATTTTCTTTTTCATATGATTTCTGTATTATTTTCGTACCACTTTCTTTTCAGTTTTTTGTGTGATTTTCTTTTTGTATTATTTTAAAGTTTATCTTCAATATTAAAAGTTTTGTTCATAGCTGAATTATCTATCTGAATGGATCATGAACCCTTCTCCTCTAGGTCCAAGAGCTTCAGAGTCCTCCTCGTGCCAGCCAGGTAGTGAAGGACTGCGTGAAGGCTTGCCTCAACTCTACCTACGAATACATTTTCAACAACTGCCACGAACTGTATAGTCGAGAATACCAAACAGACCCGGTGAGTCGACACTCCCTAGCTCAGCAACCCTGATAATCCAGAAAGCTTTATGCCTCGGGAGCATCCAAGTCATTTTATCAGTGCAATTCATCTCGCAGCTTTTGTTTATGCTGCTTTGAAGATGTTACAAATTCCCTTCATAAATATCAAACACTCTTCCTGTTGAATTAAACATCTAACCCTGGGCTACTTACTATATTTTGCTGCAAAGCTTTGCAGGATTGTTCCATATCTTGTTCCCCTAGAGTGGTTGGCATATTTTTGCTTGTTTGCTTGCTGGCTGAAAAAAGCCATTCCTGCTGTGCGCTTAGTAGGGTAATTTCTTCCAGAGGTTGGCAGATTATGAAACGACATAATGTGCTTTAAGCTTCCATTAGATTTCAAAATTAATTCTTTCTGTGCAGAACAAAAAAGGAGAGGTTCCTCCAGAGGAACAAGGTCCAAGTATCAAGAATCTGGACTTCTGGTCCAAGCTAATCACCCTCATTGTTTCAATTATTGAAGAGGACAAGAACTCTTACACCCCCTGCCTTAACCAGTGAGTCCAGCACCATGTCATTTCCCAAAATTTCCCAATGTACCTTCATAATCCTGTTTAGGATCTTAATATTGCTTGCTCTGGTCCACACAGGTTTCCCCAAGAGCTAAATGTCGGAAAGATCAGCGCAGAGGTAATGTGGAACCTGTTTGCCCAGGATATGAAGTACGCCATGGAAGGTGAGTCTAAGCTCAGGGAAATGTATTTTATTTATATGGCTCTTTTTATAATACAGATTGTTTCAATGCAGCTTCACAGTAATAAACAGGAAAATAATAATCAATGATGCTATGGGACAGATATGGGACAAATTCAAATTCTGCTATAAAGCAGCTCATTATTCAGCTCAAGTCAGTTCAGTGTTGATTCAGTTCAGTTCAAGAACTGCGTAAAGTTCATCAATTATGAAAAATTAAATTCAGCCATAAGCAGCTCTACAGATGACAATAGTGTCATCATCCAGCTCAATTCCTGATAGTGTCAGTGCTGTCAAATTGATAATATTACTCAATATTAAGTCCCAACCTTTTCTTGATATGTATCTTGCTTTTGTATGGATTGATCATTCATTTTCATTCAAAAGTTTCAGCTGTAGGTCTTGAATTATCATAACTTGACTAACAGATTAGAATAAAAAGTTAGAATTTTAGTTAGAAACTCAAGCATTGCAGGGTTTCTCACTGATAGCCACTTAAATTTCACACTTGGTGAAAAGTCAACATGTGGTGGAGTTCTTCTCATTTGCTGATTTAGTAGGGGTCCTCAACTCTGCATAGATGTGTTATGTGCCTTTAAATCTTCAACTGCTTCATGAAGAGCTTTTGTCTTCACCTCACGGCTTTCAGAGCATGAAAAGAACCGCCTGTGCAAGAGTGCCGATTACATGAACCTGCACTTCAAAGTAAAGTGGCTTTACAATGAATACTGCAAAGACCTGCCTTTCTTCAAGAGCCGAGTGCCTGAATATCCCGCGTGAGTGGCATCTCACACACAAAAATTACATGAGTCAGTCACACTCAAAATGTCATTGTGACCATGGTATGATGGGTAATAAAGCTTTAGGTGGTGATGTTACTCTGCAGGTGGTTTGAGCCATTTGTCATCCAGTGGTTGGATGAGAATGAGGAGGTGTCTCGAGACTTCTTGCACGGAGCCCTGGAGCGTGACAAAAAAGATGGGGTGAGATTTATTTCTCTTGCCTTTTGGTCCCTATTTTCAGTGCCATTCGATACAGGTTCAAGAAACATCATAGTTTATAAATCAATAAAAATATCTATGCTTAACCTACAAAAAATAAAAAAACTAGAATAATATTTTTATTATTATTGTTGTTGTTGTTATAAATAAAATGTATATCCCAAATTTTCAATGTGGTGTCAGACTATTGTACAGTGTAGAAATATATAAAAATGTATATATAATAAAATTTAATATTTATATATAAATTATATTATATATACATTTTTCTTACTATTTAGTTTCCAGCTGTAATAAGTTACAGTAACAACAGAGTTCCTGCCTGTAGCCAGACATGTCAAAATTTGATAAATGAGTGCCCTCGAAGCACCTCAGCATGTTCCTGAACCAATAAGCACGCTCTTTAGTTCATTAGTTCCACCGAGCCCCCTTTGGGAACCTGCCACAGTCTCACCTCAACCCAATTATTTCCAGACGAAAGAGCTCACACCTGACGTCTGGTCGCAAATTGCTTGTGCGGTCTCTTGCTCCTTCTGTTCTAGAACTTTTTCTGACTGCACATCCAACTCTTTCTTTCCTACAGTATCAGCAAACTTCAGAGCACGCTCTCTTCTCCTGTTCAGTAGTGGATGTCTTCTCGCAGCTTAACCAGAGCTTTGAGATCATTAAGAAGCTGGAGTGCCCAGACCCACAGATTGTTGGACACTACATGAAGAGATTTGCAAAGGTCACTAGACACTGCTCTTTTTATACAGACACTACTCTTTTTATTTTAATAGTTTCATTATAATTTCATTTACTTTCAAATTGACAATGTCAGTGAGTAAAAGTCAAGTGCTTAGCTGAGATTTTGGTCGCAAACTTTTGTTAGCGTGATTGTAACCTACTACAAACCAAAATCAGTTTTGGCATTATCATTGTAAAAAATGAGTTTGTACCTGGTTTAAGAAGAATGGATAATATGAAGCAAATTGTTACATAACAGTTAACTTAATGCTGGAATACACTACACAACTTTTAAAATGCATGATTGACTAAAATACACGTTTGAGCTGTTTTAACTGAAAGCAACTTGCACTGACATATCAGTATATGTCAGTGCCATTGTTTTGTCTCGAGATGCACACCAGTAATGTTTATTTTTCTAAGGCACGTTTATTAAAGCTAATTTAAGGGTTAGTTCACCCCAAAATGAAAATTCTGTCATTAATTACTCACTCTCATATCGTTCCAAACCCGTAAGACTTTAGTTCATCTTCGGAACACAAATGAAGATATTTCATTTGTGAAATTTCATTTGACAGAATGCTGTCGGATTTCCTTACATAGACTGCCTTTGCAAATGACACTTTGACACTTTTCTTTTCAAAAAGCTCATAAAGAGATCGGAGAACAAATCCATATGAATTGATGGGGTTTAGTAACCAATGAGCTTCTGGAAGAGGTTTGTTCTTGCACGTTATTCAGGTTCGGTTGAGCTTCTGATCAATGTTTACATAAAATTAAGCCAAAATTAAATCTGTTCATCATAACAAGCAAACGATTCTCTTCAGAAAATTTGGACTAAACAACTCAATACATATGGATTAATTTTCCAATCTCTTTTATGAACTTTTCGAAGTGTCAAAATGTCAGTTGCAAAGGCAGTCTATGGAAGGAAATCTGCCAGCATTCCGTCATCAAAAAGATCTTCATTTGTGTTCTGAAGATGAACAAAATTCTTACGGGTTTGGAACGACATGAGGGTGAGTAATTAATGACAGAATTTCATTCAATTTCAATGACAGAATTTCTGTGCAACAGTCATGTAGTGAATTCCAATCTTTAGCAACATTAATACTGACCTTCACTGTTAATCTGTAGAATAGTTCTGCATTGTCATGGGATTTGTTTTAACATGATCTCTTTACCCCACAGACCATTAGCAACGTTCTGCTCTCTTATGCGGACATTATCTCCAGGGATTTCCCCAACCACTGCACTAAGGAGAAAGTGGTAATAGTCTAAAAAGCCCTGTGGAATCAGGTTTATATTTTTGAAATAGTTGTTTAAATCCAGAATTTAACCTATTCGGTTTGTGTTTTCTTTGATTCTAGAATGCAAAGGATGGTGCTGTCAAGGTCTGTAAATTTGACATGGGTAGAATATGCCATGCAGCTTTTTAAAAATAATAAAGAGTCTCTGAACTCTTTTTTTAGTGGGTTAAGGTAGTCTAGTTGAATTTCAGGCCTTTTAACACAGTGTTTTTGCTCCACACAGCCATGCATCCTCATTAACAATATCCAGCAGCTCAGGGTACAGCTTGAGAAGATGTTTGAGGCCATGGGAGGTAAAGATGTAAGTGAACCAAAAATCTGCCAAAATGTGATTTAGCAAAGCCTAGATTTGCAAAGACTTACAACTTTCTGCGAGCATGGTAAAGTTCTGGTGGTTTTGACCATTGCTTAATATCCCTTACAGTTGAATGTTGAAGCTAGCGACATTTTGAAAGAACTCCAGGTGAAGCTCAACAATGTTTTAGATGACCTTGCAAGGATCTTTGCCACTAGGTGAGGTACCAAGGGATCAGGAAGAAATTGCTTTTTTGTTCTATTTTTGGAGTAACATCTGTTCTCCACCTCGTTCTCCCACTAGCTTCCAACCAAACATTGAAGAAAATGTCAAGCAGATGGGTGACATACTTAGCCAGGTGAAGGGGACAGGGAACGTGCCAGCAAGTGCTTGCAGCAGCGTGGCACAGGACGCAGACAACGTCCTCCAGCCCATAATGGACTTCCTTGACAGCAAGTAAGATACTAATCTTTAGATTTAGACATCTTCTTGGAAATTTCACACTTCTACTTCCAATCTTACCTTTTTTCCTGTCAGCCTCACGCTGTTTGCCAAGATCTGCGAGAAGACAGTCTTGAAGCGAGTGCTGAAGGAGCTTTGGAAGCTGGTCATGAACACAATGGAGAAGACAATTGTTCTGCCGCCTTTGACTGACCAAACGGTAATGGGCTGTTTAGAACTTCATTAAGAACAGATTTTTGAGACATACTACATGTAGAAATCCTTTTATATAAATGTGAAGATTGTTTACAGCATTGTATATTCTGGTATGGATCATGAAGACTCGCGACTGGAAATGTATCTCCTCTTGCCCAACAAAACATATCCCTTTCCCAAATCAAATCACCTTGGACGAAAGACACATCTTTCCACTCTAAAAACGTTGGGAGTGCACCATATCATTCAAGCACCTCTCCAGACTGCTCTCTGGTCCTGTAGTCATACATTTGTACATTTCATGTATATTAATCTTGACTAAAAAGTTTTATTAACTGTATTTCTATATATTTGAATCCTACTTAATTTTTGCGAGCATTTCTACAGGAACAGAGACAACTTACTGCTTTTAATTTGTCTTGATATAACTGTTATTCTTTTTGTATTTTTGTTTGTATTTGTTTATTTTGACAAAAGAGACCCATATCAGTTGTATCAAAGATTGAACATTTGGATGGGAGACATCTCCCTATTGGCCTAGTTAACCTGTTGCCAACTACTGTTATGCTAAATGCAAAAGGACAAAAATTTTAGTAAAAAATTACTCAAAATGTCAATTCTTTCAAAATTTACTCATTTGTCAATCCAAATTGGTACTTTATTTCGTCTATGGAAACAAAAGGAGATGTTTGAAGTATGTTCATGCTGTTAATTTTTCTACAACGAAGGTGCTTTGCGGTTTCAAAAAGGACATTATAAAAGTGGCCCATATGACTTAAGCACTTTATTCCAAGTCATACAATGGTTTTGTGTAAAGAATGAATCAAAAATTTAAGTTTGGTAAACACCAACTTTGAATATGCATAAATTTTAATGAGGTTTGAGAGCTGCAAGTTAGGAAATTTTCAGTAAATTACTCCTTAAATTTCAGTCTCAATTTGCTCCAGAAGTCTTGAAATATAGAGCATAAGTCATATGGGCTACATTTATTTTGCTTTATGTCCATTTTGTAACTTAACAACCCTTGGTCCTCATCTACTTACACTGTATGGAAAAGAGCAGCTTGAACATTCGTCAAAATTTCTCCTTTTGTGTTTCATGGATGAAACAACGTCATACAGGTTTGGAACATGCTGAGAATGAGATTTTTCATTTTCGGCTCAATTATTCCTCCAGACTGGACCGGGTTTAGTCCCTCGGGCAAGGACAGACCTTGGGACTTGCCGTAATATTGTATCAGGCCCGAAGCCAGTTCTGTAGACTGAATGCTAATGCTTATTTTGATTTGATGTGGGGCTCTTTGTAGCTTCACTGACCCTTCTCTCTGGTTATTACATTCTCGCTCTCCCCCCGCTCCACCTCCACAGATGATAGTAAGTACCAGAGCACTTTTGTCTGTGCGTCTGTATGTCCCGCAGTCCGTCCACGCTGGGTGACCCCTTCCCATCACCTCCTTCTGCTCTGTGTGGCTGCCATGTCCTCCCTTCCTCTTGTCCAATGCATCCTTATTCATTTGTCACGTCTTTCTCTCTTTCTCTCGCTGTCTCTCTCTTCTCTTCTTTGTCCATCTCTCTTTTCCCTGGCCACCTCAGTGGTCTGTATACCGAGGTGGCTGCAGCATGGTGCATTTCCTACTTGACTTGGACAAGGCCCTTTTCCGATTCCCACCCCAATGAAACTACCAATCTGATGTCCGCCCCACGTATGACTGCCAACCCCTTCCTCTACTCATTCTCCTGGAAGCGACACTCTTTCGCTCCCAGTCTGGTGTCCGTGGTAGGTCTGTTATCTGGGTGACGTTAGCCGGTTTCAGGTGGTCCACCCTCCCCGTCTCTGTCACCTGTTTGAAACCTCTCCTCTGTGGGTTGTTGCTTGCGTCTGATCTTCACCTCAGCTCTCAAGCCTCTCTTTTTAGTCTCTGCAGACATTATTCTGTCAATCTGTCCTGGTATTTGGTTTTTCGTGTTGTTGTATCAAAATTGGCCCGATCGAATGCCAAGGTCTCATACTGATGTCTGCTGTTCTGGCTTATTGTCAGAATTTTTTGTATTTAACTCCAGAAAAAAGTATTTTAACAATATAGTCTAGTCATCAGTTGTTTGTAAAAACTGTCATTTTACAGTGCAAATATTGTTTGTTTGTTTGTTTTTTTGCTCTGCCTGTTTCAATCCATTAGTTTCCATATGGAGATGTTTTCATAATTTTCTTTTCAGAATTGCCTTGAAAAGATTTCATAGTTTTCACCTTTGCTTAGTTTAGTTGGTCTCTTGGAATTCAAAGAATACCATACAGAAATCTGATTTAAATATTAAATTAATGAATATTTACTACTTTGCTTTAAAGGGACAGTTCACCCAAAAATGAAAAGTCTGTCATAATTTACTCACCCTCACGTCGATACAGAAATTTTTCCCATCTGCCGTAGCTCTCAAATCTCATTTACATTTGTGTATATTCAAATATGGCACATCAAAATTGTGTCGCATCAGTTTTAACGTCAATGAAGTCGGGGGTTTTCAGTCTTTTAAATTTCAACCATGTATACCCCCATCCTCTAATAATTATTATTTTTTTATTTTATTTTATTTTAAATATGTGTAAAATATTATTTGGGAAATATTTAGTTTATATTATCTTACACAATTACATTTGTTTCTACTCACTATAGTACTATAATGTTAAGGTTTGGAACTGAATTATTTAAAAAAAAAAAATAATCATTTTAATTTTTTACATTTTTTACAAATGTTTTCTTTAAACCTTTTAAACCTTATTTTGCGGCGTGAAACACCTTTTAGCAAATAATGAGCAAATTATGACTACTTTTATGGCACTTTTTGGTCATTTTTAGATGCAGCTCCAGTCCCCATTCACTTTAATTGTATGGAAAATTGTGGCATGAACATTCTGTAAAACATCTCCTTTTGAATTTCACAGAAGGAAAAAAAAATTAAACGAGTTCGAAATTACATGAGGGTGTATAAATAATGACAATTTAAATAATTCTGTCTTTTCATTTTTCATAATTTGTTTCTTCCTGAAGTTTTGTGATTGGCCTGTTAGTCAGTTACTGGATAATGGACACTGTCAGCCTATTAAAGAGCACCAAGATCAATTCTCAAGTTAATTACACTGTCCTCTCTTCACAGGGCAGGGTGAAGCTTGCTTGTCACAGTGATGTAAGAACTGAATCCCCTTTAGCTCAATGTGTCCTGTCTCTCTCTCTTTCTCTCAGTGTCTTCTTTGTGTGACTTGGGTCCCCCTGTTGAAACAAACCGGTGGAAGCAGTGTTTTTTTTTTTTTTACCCCTTGTTTTCAATGCAGTTGTGGGTTTCCCTATAGACACCATTTATAGATACCTACAGTATGCCCTTATGAATCCTCACATAGTTCATTGCAGGTGCTCGGACAGTCCGTGTTAAATAATGCATGCATGACAGTCGCTTTAGACTCTGATGTCTATGCTGGTCTAAACGACTATTTCTTTTTACGATTTCAGAAATACAAACTATTTCTGTATACTAACTATTTCATTTTCCTAGAAGGACTACATTGTACACATTTGTATAATGTTATAATGGTATAATAAGGTGCACAAGCCTCATTCACTTAGTGATATATCCAAAGATTAGAGTATCAGCCAGTCGTAGATACTAGATATATCACCAGAGTGTTGTTGTCCGGGCTGTGGACCTACTGGTTTTGTAAACCTTTCAACTCTTGTCTCTGTCTTATGTATGTAGCTAGTTTACCGTCTCATGTTGCACAAACAGTTGTGTGTCGATGCGTGGCTGTGTGCAAGCGTGTTTGGGGGTGGCTGGGTGGGGCACGCTGGGATTGTACGAGTGCGTGTCTGACGTTTAAGACTGTTTCTGACCTCTGTGATGTGGCATTTCTGTCTACAACCTTGTCGATCTCTGTGACCTGACTAATGTCCCCTCTTCTCTTCTATACCTTCTTTCTTTCCTTTTTTTCCTCTTCTTCCTCCAGGGCACTCAACTCATATTCAATGCAGCCAAGGAACTCGGTCAACTTTCCAAGCTTAAGGTATGTGAGTTTGTTACAAAAAAGGTGCAAGGTAGTATGTTTATTTTTATTTTTTACAGAATTTTTCATACTCATTCCATTTTACTCCATTTTCTGAAATGCGTATTTGTAGTGGCCAAAAATGACATTTTAGTAACATTTTGAAAAAATTAAGGCTATAAATATTTATATATTAATATTTATAAATGAATATTATATTTTTAATATTTAAGTATAAATATTTTTTACAAATTATTTTTATTTTATCAGTTTATCATTACATGTTTTAATTCAAATATTTTTGTCTCTTCATTGTCATTGGTAAAATAAAATAAAAAAACGTTAGTTTAATTTTGTATATGCAGTATAACAACCAAATTCATTATTAATAATTGATTCTTTTATTATAAATTTCTTGAAAGTATGAACAGTGTGACATAACCCAGGATTATGTTAACTCAGGTTTAAATGAACCTGGATTAACAATTTTAATTGTGAAAAGATCATTGTATTTTGTTCTTTCTAAAATGTTGTCCTTTTTGTAGGAGCACATGGTTCGTGAGGAGGCCAAGGCACTGTCCCCGAAACAGTGTGCAGTGATTGAGTTAGCACTGGATACCATAAAGGTGTGTAAACAGCTGAATGTCAGTGTAAAAATAGTCTCTTCCACTGGTTTGTGATGACGACACCATTAGCAATATTGTGCTTTGCATAGTGGGTCGCTGAATATAGTGGAAATATATAACTATAATTACCTTCTTACTTCTACACTGCATATGAAAAAAACTGTGTTTAATTGCACTACATACATCATATCCTTTGTATTATTCACTTTATACTCTCAGTCAAGCTTTTGCCCTTTGCCACATTCTGTGGACTGTTTTTGCATCTTGAGATGTAGAGCAGAATATAATATAGACTTTTTTGATGTTAAAAAACTCTCTTCTCCCCCAGTTTAATAAGCAGAGAAGCCAAATTTTTCTGGGAAACAACATCAAATCAGTTGTCTATGTAGCGCTGTCAAAACATTGCTCTTGTTTGTTTGAGCATCCCGAAATGCCGGCTACAGCAATATTGTCTCGAGCATTCTCTGTTGTTTTGGGGTTTCTTAGCAATATTTTCATGCTGGAGGTGTGGGACTGAAGAAAACATTCCTTGAGAAAAGTCCAGACCTGCAGTCTCTGCACTACGCCCTGTCCCTCTACACTCAGGCCACAGACAAACTCATCAAGACCTTCGTTCAGTCCCAGAATACACAAGGTAAAGTTCTTCCAGATATCTAACTGGGTCTTTAAATATTATTTACCTATTTCTCGACCTCAGCACAACGTCAGTCTTTAATAAAATTAGGATATATATAAACTTAGTATTATCAACATTATATAATCAACATTAATCGCATCCAACAAAAGTTTGTAAATATATGTGTCTGTGTGTGTATGTATATATATATATATATATATATATATATAAAATAAAACATTTTGTTAATTAAAAAAAAACAAAAAAACATTGCAATTTTTTTAAGTGTTTAATCTGGTCTCCGTCTTTCTTTTTCTCCCTCACATACTTTGGGAATCCTGACACACTTTAGGTCGAGACGCCCCTGGCAGAGCCATTTTAATAGATTATCATTTAAAATGTAATTAGAGTAAATGTCACTGCTTCATTTAAGTATTTAAACACATATGAAAGCAAGTGTGTGTGCAAATGTGTGTATGTGTGTGTAAAAAGCCATAACAGGTTGAAAATGGACTGTTAACATTTGCTGAGCTTTTTGGATTGTCTCTTTCTTTTTTCTTTTGCTTTCTTTCTTTCCATCTCTCAAATCCACATCACTATGTGCTCTCAATTTCTCTCTGTATTTTTCTGCGTGTTCTCCTTCTCTTTCACCAGTTCATGGAGGGAAGGGTGTAAGGTTCACCCATAGTGAAGACGTGTACCCAGAGAAGGGTACGTTCACGTGGGGCCCGGTGCCCTTGACGACGAAGAACTAATCAGTGATCCACCCGAATCAGATCATGCACCTCCCATTCCAACGGGCCAATCGCATGACCCACGACCACCCATTTCTTCCCACAGAAAGGGCCTTGCATGTATGAGTACCTGGGAAGAACATGCTGTATGTTTGCATACATTGGTCTGAAATGTATCTTGACGCAGCAGCAAAAAAAGCCCAGGATGAAGTGTGTTTTGAATGGCAGTGAATGAGGAATGCACGCATTTCTGCAGTGCGAGAGGCGCATGTGTGCACTGCGGATGACAAGCCGCGAGTGTCAGTGAGTAAGCGAGTGAGAGACCGTGACGAAACGTTATTTTCCAAGCGCTGAACCACGATGTCGAATGTAGAAGTGACATTAATTGCGACAGACTCAGATTGTCCGTAGGCAGGGTCTGTTCTGTTGCTCTGCGTGATTTTCCCTCACGACCACGCAACGTGGTTTCCCTGCCTTTAGTCTCATCCCTTAGGCTCACTATAACAAGACAACCCTCCCTCAGCCACTCAGAGTTCACTCCTGGGGTCAGGTGATGGGCTTTTCTGCCAGTGTACATCACTTCAAAAAGGCCGTAAATTGGCATTTAAGGGCCCCCTAAAAAAATCACGTGGCTATATGTGATTATAACTTGAGATGTTATTTATGCTTTAAAATCTTAGATGCTGATATGCTCGAGTCATATTAATGTTTATTGTAATAGATTATTTGGTTAAATGTGTCTTATTCTCTGAAATAACAGCATTTTTGATATAGGTTAAATAAGTGGAAGAAAGTTTGGGTCATATTTTTATGAAAATATTGCATAATGCAACAAATCTTAATGAACCTAAAAAAATGTAAAATGATTATAATACATTTTCTAAATATATAATATATAACATTTCAAATTGATTATTATTATTTTTTATTTTTTAGGTTTCTTTTATATTTTTCATTATATATATTATATAAACAATAAAAATATATACTGCAAATATTTTATTAACTTTTTTTGATTTTGTGGTTAAATATGACCCAGACATTTATTGATGGGTTTTGTGAGATTTACCTAGATGCTGTTTAGTTAGAAGTAGTCATGAAGTGCTGCATCAACAGCCATCAGCATCACCATTAACATGCCACTGTTCACGTTTTTTCAAATCCCTGCTTGCTCAGACAGTTCCGCTCTGACGAAACTGCATCATCGGCCTGTTTCTCTGACAAGCGCACACATATAACAGACGCCGAAAGCAAGGAATTCATTTTTTAATTATTATTTGATTGCAGCTGACCTAGATTCTGTGGAGAGATGCATTAGTTTTAGGTGTTTATGTCAGATTTAGTTGAATGTGAAAAGTCAAAAGTGTTTTAAAAAGTAAATTAATCAAAAGAACCAGTGTGAAAGATTTATAGGCTAAAGATTTCCATGAGTGTGAATGCAGATGTGTGGGAATGGAAGTGGTTTTCCGCATGTACCTGCCTGCATTGAAACCAAGTGAAGGACGATATCACATGTTCTCCTTGTCTTTTCCTTCCTATGAATGACTAGACCAATTGAACTGCTCTCCCCCCTCCCCATCATGGTTATAAACCCTTCATGAAACACCAGAAATCAAGTGTGACCACACTGCATGTTTGCAGATGGTACACTCATGATAATCTGAAGAAACACACTTCTCTTTGTATTGTAAACACTTTGTTGCATTACTTTATTTTGGTTGTCTGTGTATTATAAGCTAATTTCATTGATTATTTCAAGTCTTGACAGATTTTTACATAGACATGAGCTTGTTATTTTTGTTAGATAGCTAGCTGTAAGAAGCTGTTAGTGCTGTACACAGACACTGGAATAAAGTGTACCCACTTTTTTGCCTGAACAAGCCTCACAAATTCAGATTTAGAGATGTGTTGCAGGGATCGCTTGTTAAATCATTTTCAGAGCTTATTTGCCTCTTGCACAGTACTATGAAAGTTTTAAAAGTTCACAAATCTATCACCCCAATTAAGTAAAGTCAAATGTATTCAGCTCAGTGTTTTTGAATAGTGTATATTAGCTCTTATGTAAAACAGCAGCTTAATCTTATTAGCTAATTTAAGATTCTGTGGGAATAAAAAAATCCACATTTGAACTCGATCAATACATTAAGCTCTGAATTTGTATTTATTAAGTGCTCCAATATGAAAGAACTACCTGAATTCCTTTTCATATTATTAATGATCTCTCAAGCCAGGTTCAACACCATTACGCTGTTTAAACCTCTTTATCATCCAATAGCTCAAAGCATACATTGCCTCTGGATGACTCTGTGATTACTGAATTCATAAAGCAAGTGATTAGAAATTCCATTGAGCCATACCGATGCAAATTATCCTGCCAGACCAGATATGGAGTCTTGACTTTTCTCGTCTTGTCTGCAGGTACTGGTGTTGATGATGCAGTCGGTGAGGTGTCTATCCATGTGGAGATCTTCACTCATCCAAACACCGGAGAGCACAAAGTCACAGTGAAGGGTACGTAGTGCTTCTTGATGTTTAACTAAAGCCTGTTTGCATTCCTTCTGTAAACGTTGGAAAAAGTTGCATCTGTTAAGGTGAAACTAGAAGTTTGCTTTTGGAACCCTTTGAAGAACCTCTAGGCACCCATTTGAAGGTGCCTCAAATATCTTGTCTACTCAAGGAGGTGCTCAAAGTCTTTCCTTTACTGTAGGGTCCTGGAGGAACCAGTGATGACAGTCTTTAGAGTTCTTGCAAGAAATTCTGGGTTCCATTTTTTAGGTTCCTCAGAGAACTGCCCTTTTTTTAAAGGGTGCCTAGAGGTTCTCCAAAATGTTCTCCTTCTATGCTAATCTGAGGAACCTCAAATGCTTAAGTAGATTCATTTTCAGTGTAATGGGAAGAATGTCTAAGACAAAAATGAAAAAATATGAAACATTGCCCAGGTTGCCACACTAGCGGAGACTTCTATATAACGGCATTGCTGGAAAAAACGTTGACAGTATAGAATTCTTGCAGGAACTTTGGGGTTCTGTATTGCAAGTTCTTTAGAGAACTTCCCTATTTCAAAGCATGCCTAGAGGTTCTCCAAGGGTTCTTCTAATACGGCAATCTAAGGAACCCAAAATAGTCCCTCATGTAGCTCCATTTTTGTAGTGTAATGGGAAGAATGTCAAGGAGAGCCAACACTGTAAAAATGAGGTGTGTGAGGCACTATTTCGGTTCCTTAGATCACCTACTGGAAAACCTCTAGAAACCCTTGTCACATGCCTCAAAACCTTCACAATCTTTAGAGATCTTGAATTGTAAGTATGGCTTCTATCTTATAAGTTCCTCTGAGAACTTTTTTTCAAAGGGTGCCTAGAGGTTCTCCAGCATCGTCAGAAAAAAATGGAACCTTTAGGGGCATAACAACTTGTCAGTGGGGCAGTACCCATAAATGGGACAACTATGTACCTTATCTACCCATTAAAGGTGAGTATTAGTACTTTAGAGTCGTACTATGTACCCTTAAGGAAAAACTAAGAACATTTTAGGGGTAAATAAGATACAATGGTGTCCCTATAAGTTAGGGGTGCCCAAACCTGCTCCTGGAGAGACGCTGTCCTGCAGAGTTTGGCTGGGTCCGAAATCGCCCCCTATGCCCTTAAATAAGGGACTATTTGAGGGAACAGCCATTTGTAGTGGTGTCCTAAACCATAGTGAATGTTATCAAGTGCACTCATTCAGTCCCACAACCAATGTATGCTCAATGGCTAGAGAATACCCATAATCCACTGTCAGAGTCACACGCAGAATGAATTCCCACATAGCGCCAGAAGATGGCACCCACAGCTGAATCATCCATCCATTTTCCAAACCACGCTGGTCCAATGTGGTTACAGCTTAATACCATACAGGTATAAATTATTTTTCAGTTGATTATTAATTTGTTTAATTATGGTTTATACATAATTTCCATGAAGCTGCCAGTTTGCTAAGTTTCAAAAGTGGCAGCCCTTCTGGCACATTCAGTGTCCGAATTCACTCGTTTTCATTCACTCCTTCAATTGGACTATTAGTGGAGCAATGTAGGAAATAGTGAATGAGGGTATAAGGGGCAATTTTGGACACAGCCTTTAGCGCCAGCCGTAATTAAACACACCTGAACCAGCTAATCAGGCATACTAGAAACTTCCAGGCAGATGTGTTGAGGGAAGTTGGAGCCAAACTCTGCAGGCCAGTGGCCCTCCAGGAGCAGGTTTGGACACCCCTACTTTAAGGGTACTGCCCCAGTGACAAGCTTTTTACCCCTGAGACTGAAGAGTTCCCTTTAGTGTGGTGGTTTAAGGAACCCCAAATTGTCCCCCAAGTATCTTCATTTTTGCAGTATAATAAGACACATGTAAAGGGAAGTCTAAGAAATTTGAACAAGTCAGTGTATTTTATTTTAGTGGTGGCTGCGAATGACCTACGTTGGCAGACTTCTGGAATTTTCCGGCCCTTTGTGGAGGTCTACATCATTGGCCCTCATCTCAGCGATAAGAAGAGAAAGTACGCCACCAAGTCCAAGAACAACAGCTGGGCTCCAAAATACAACGAGACCTTTACATTGTGAGTGGCATGCACTTTTTCTTTAGCTTGCATTTTCATTTCTTCATACTGCCGTGCCATCTATGTTACAGTTCCTGAATAAAATGTAATCCTGGTGTCGTTGCTTCTTTCTCAAAGTACGTTGAGTAATGAAGTGGGTCCAGAGTGCTACGAGCTGCAGGTGTGCGTGAAAGACTACTGCTTTGCACGAGAGGATCGCACCGTTGGCATGGCGGTACTGCAGCTGAAGGACGTAGCACCGCGGGGTAGCGTAGCATGCTGGCTACCGCTAGGTAAACGCATCCACATGGACGAAACCGGCCTGACCGTACTGAGAATCCTGTCCCAGCGCAACAACGACGACGTCGCTAAAGAATTTGTCAAACTCAAATCCGACCAGCGTTCTGCTGAGGAGGGGCGGAGCTAAGACCAGGAAGTAGCGAGGCATGGTAACTTTGGCAAAAACACTGCCCCCTAATGCTCAGATGTTGCACTAGCGCATAGAAAAAATACACAAGACATATTTATCTTGGTTCTTCACTTTAATGACCAACCGTTTACGTGACAAAGCAGTTATATATTTGTACTTTGTGCACTGCCATTAGACCTGCCAGGAAGGGCTTGTTTAACAAGCACAATTTGGCACATGAAACAGACACAGGATATTGTATCTCTTAAATACTTGATGTTTGTGATGTCCTTGATTTTTATAATGCATATTCCAAGACAAAAACCTGCCAAAAGGTACTTAAATACAGCACATTTATCGATTTATTCTGCAAAACATTACATATAATTATCAGTGCACACGTCTCAAAATATAAATCCAGAAAATATTATTATATTTCTAATAATGATGATAATAATAACAAAATATTATATTATAGTAGTTATATTAAAAATAATTTATATTATTTATATTTAGATCTTTTGTTTTCAAATGCATCTGTGAAATATAACCAGATTAAGGCATGTAAACATGACATACTTTTTTTTCCTCTCATATCAAGCAATCTGTAATGATGTCGAAAACCTCTTTAGTGAGGCCTATTGTCAATCATTCCTGCACCCTTCAAAAGGTGTCTTAATGTCAGGGTATTGTTTCTCCACTATGT
The DNA here is from genome assembly GCA_037101425.1 of Elopichthys bambusa. Lineage (NCBI taxonomy): Eukaryota > Metazoa > Chordata > Actinopteri > Cypriniformes > Xenocyprididae > Elopichthys > Elopichthys bambusa. The sequence continues at coordinate 8,848,170 of CM074433.1, read as the reverse complement.
ACCACCATTTCACCCCCTAACCTCCTTATTAAGGACCAAAACCCACTATGGGTCAGACATTAATGTTATGCAAATGTTTAGAAGCACAAGAAAATTGCGAGAAAAAAAAATAGACCTACAACCAAATACACCTCTGAAAGCAGAGTGGTTGCTTTTCCTGTAGTATGAAAATGTCTTTGGTGTGGGATGAAATTATTTTTTCTGAGACATCACTTGCAGGAAATCCTACGAATTATACTTATTGTAAAGACTATGAGATACTAACACTTTGCTTTTACTAAAGTTGCTTCGCACATTAAGATTCAATCACAAGGCCTGTCCTGTCTTTGTGTATCTAATATGTTTTCAAGTACGAGTGCCTGTGCAGTTTATCAAGTGTTTGTCGGCATGATAAGGTACTACCGTTCATACGATGTATATGTGCAAGTCTGGATTGACAAACACTGCTTATATTAGACACCAGAGCTGCCTGTTTCAGTGAAGCAGACCCACCCTTCACTTTATAACATCACAGTTAAATGTCATACCACTCCAGATAATTCCATTCAAAATGGGGCTTTTTCCCCCTCTACAAATCCACTAAAGCAATCTCTGGTTTCACACCTCAAAAGAATCACAGCCACTGAGAATCACTCCTATAGAGTTGCCATAGTAACCGCTGATGAATCCTGCCATTTTACTGCCAAACCATCCACCATATTAGAAAAGCACAAGAGAGACGCTTTATAATGTGGGTTAAACACTATATTCATTCCTTCCTGCTGTATTGTGCTAAACCATAAAAGACACAAATGAACTGCGCTATTGATCAACTTAGGAAAATCTGAGATGAAATTATCTAGAGTCGCTTAGTGAATTTAGCCATTAAGCACCTTGCGCTACAGCAATTTTTTTTTTTTTTTCTCTATATTATTTCTCTAAAATCAGTCTATGCATCAGTCAGAATCATCAGTGGTCAACAGCCTTGGATTGTTTACATCGCGAATGCTCGGCACAAACCGCAGCTGCAAACTTCACTGGTTTCGTTTTACATACTGAATCCTTTAGTGTTCATCGTTGTAATATTGAACAGTGGGGTTCTATCACAGGAAATGGCATTAATGAATGTTGAAATGACTGCAGACTGGAAAATAGAATCTGTAGCAAGAAAGTACTTTAAATTTGAATGATAGGATTTCTAATGTTAAAGCTGTGTGTTGCTGTCTGTGAATAATAATATTACAGGATAGAGTTGTGAGTGAGCATGTAGTATGAGACAAAGCACACACAGACACAAGTGCACACTGCGCCCAATAACTCTACATGCACCCAAACAGCAACTCTTTGCCTGTATATAAGAAGCAGTGCATGTTGGGAAAGATTCTTCTTGTGCCAGCATGTATCTTTGATGTGATATTCAACTGTTGTATTTATTTCTCTTATTATTTATTTATTTTATTTTTGGCATTTATTTTGATATTTGGGTATTATTTTCTATTTTTGAAAGGCTTGTGAATATATAAATATGTATTACTGATGTGTAGTGGTACGGAGTACTAGCATGAGAGATTTTTTTATACAAAGATGTTTCTAATTTTTGTTTTTCTAAATATGATCGTTCTTATCGGGGATGGAGGTAAAACATGCCAGCCTTGGTTGGTTTCTACTTCCAATAAATGGTTAAAAAATACATGCAAAAGTCTTTTTGTTTTTGTTATCTTTTTGTTATCTATCATTCTCATCGAATCGGCCTGAATGAAGACAATGATAGCGTTAATGGGAAGACTAATTAAAAAGTAAGTAAACAACTGTCATTTAGATATCACCGCTTTATGTCATGTCAAAATCAAACTTGAAACGGACTGAAAACATGATGACTGCGGGGGTTTTTAGTGAGGAATCAGCTTGGTGAAATTAAAGGTACATCTTCGTGTCTGTGACCACTGACCAGTGTGTACAAGCTTGATGACTGCTGAAAATAAATTGACTATTAAAAAGAAAAGCTGAACATTAGTTCACAAATAATATATTATTATTATTATTATGGAATAAATGTAAAAATGCGTAAAAACACTAACTTGATGAAATTTATATTCTTAATTACATTACATTAAACTCTTAATTATATTACATAGAATTGTATTTGGTCTCTCTTTTTTATGTAATGTTTATTTAACCAGGAAAATTGTGTAACAGGGACATAAATTAAATTTACATTTGATATATAAAAAAATTGCCTCCTCATTTTAAAACACCACCGCACACCGTGCGTGCGTGCGTGCGTGTGTGTGTGTGTGATAAACAGATTAATGGAAAAAATATATTTAGGAAAAAAGAGTAAGGTTCAAGACAAAATTTGATTTTATTTTGCCTGACATGCAAGTTTAAAAACAGTTTTTTTTCAAGGGTGAATTTACTTTTTTTTTTTACTTTTTTTACGTAAGGAGGGAGGAATGGCTAATATTTTGGCTTTATCAAGCTAACATAATTAAACATTTACAATGGGCCCAAAATAGCATGCTAACATAATGTATACAAAATGCTCAGACATCATTTTAAAGTTGTTAAGGCAACAAAAGCAAAAATAAATGCATTTCAGGAGGTAAAGGAACACCCACATTCAAACTCTGCGTAGGAAGGAGATCTTGAGGGACTCTGGGATTTCGAGTTGGGCGGCACTGACTTGTGGTGGTGGCTGATAAGGGAACGTGACGGGGAATACCCGTCTGACATCCATCAGAAGCTGTGGAGGTTGCCCCTCAGAGCGCCCCTTCAGCAGCCCCTGGGAAACCCCACAGAAAAGCAGCTTTATCATTCCTGGACAAAACCCTGATATGATATTCCGTTCACAGTCACATGATTTCACTCTTACCTGTACTATACGGATGAAATTGAGCGTTACTCTCTCTTCAAGGTCACTCTGAGGTGTATAGAGGCTTAAAATCTTTACAATCTGTGAGAAGATTTTTAATATGTTAATAAATTATAAATATAAATAAAAATTATATAAATTGTGTATATATAATTTATAATATGTATGTATGTGTGTATATGTATATTGAAATTACATTCATATTGATATGTGTGTGTGTGTATATATATGTATATATATATATATATATTTGTCATGTATATATATATGTCGTGTGTAAACAATTTATATGTATATAAATATGAAATAAATTAGTATTAAATTATTTGTAAAAATTCTATACATTATGAAAATATTATTTTTTAAATGTTTAGTAATATATTAATTCATATGTGTATGTGCATATATACAACGAAATTAAATTTATATTAGGTTTTAAATATACATATATATTAATAAACACTTTTTAATTTCTTTTTATAATTTGTTATTGTTAATGGCTCTGTATGAAATCTGCAACACACAATTCACTTGCATCACAAGACACAAAAGCTCAAAATTTAGAAGATAACATGCAATTGTCTCAGCATGTCAATGTAATAGGCACGCCACCTGCTGGTTGGACAATGCATTGCAGGTTTGGACCATGGCTTGTCCATCTGCTTCAGTCTTCTTGCTCATTTGAAGAAGTTGTGCTGCCTGTATCAGAGGCTCCAGAGCGGCCACAGCGCCCCCTGTCTGCAGTGAACGACTCCGTAGCCACTCCTCCAGTAAACTCACATTATACCTATGATATAAGGATATAAATATCTGATACAACTCATTCAAGCAGATGTTGAAGACAGAATTGTGGTGCTGACCTGATCTGGAGGCCGCGGTTCCAGCAGCACATGTCCTTGCGCAACAGCAGGCTGTTGAGGGTGGTGGCGGCCAGCAGGTACATGAGCTGATGGAAAGCTTGTTCCAGCAGGGCCGAGGGCAGATCCTGACGGGACAGGGCTGTGTGCAGCGCTGACAGTTCCCTCAAGACTGCAGACATAGTGGTCCCCTCTGTACTGGCAGGAGGCCGGGGGTCCGAACCCGCGCGCTTGCGAACGCCACTCAGATTTACAGATGAACCAGCCAGACCAGGGATGGTCTCACTTTCAAGCATTGCTGGGACTAAAGTTAGGAGATGGGTACACAATCATTTATATATATATATATTATATTAGGGGTGAAACGGTTCTCGGTAAAAAATCGAACCGTACCGTTCTGCACACTCTGAACCGAGCACTTGCACCGCGGTTAATCTCGTGTCTGACGACGCATGCGCATCTATAATATGGTTTGTAGAAAATGAATAAAACAGACAGACAGAGTTGGGCTAATGTATGTTTCTGTCGATGGATACACATTCTGGCTTCCCCTAAACTTCGTTCAGTGCTAGTGCTCTATATAACCAGTCATTTCGCCATCTGAACAGCACACGATGCTATCTGCGTTTAAACTAAACTCATTTAAGCCTTGCCAATTTAAACATTCGAGTGCAAGGCGCGAAAGAGAACTCACGTGCGCGCTGTGAGAAGAATTGTGCACTCATCCAGCGCGCAAATATTGAGGTCTTGTGCTTGAACTGACAAATTCACACAAAATTATATCAACATGGCCGTCTTGGTGAGTACCATAGCAAGCATAGTCGGTTATGTCAAGTGAACTTAAACATTCGAGAAAGAACGCATGTGTTCAGTATAGGTGTACTGCTCCCTATATGTCTTAAAGAAACAGCAGCCTTTACATTCCTGCTGTCTGAATGTGTTTTTAATGTTATTCAAACAACAAAAGACAAGGAAATCACTCATTGCTCATGACTAAATATTAACTTGATAATTAATAATGATTGATCTTTATGTAATGTATAGAGTGAAGATTACATGCAATGTTGTTTTACATTTTATTAGCTACTTTATTCCATTTCTGTTCCTGAAAACTGGATACATGAAAAACCTGAAAAGCTTTATTCATTTGTATCTTTGCTTTACTGTATTTATTTGTGCCGTTTGATTATTTGTTCATATTTTCTTTATTTTTATTTGACAATAGTAATTTTTTACCTGAACATAGCACATACCGAACCGTACCGAAACCGTGATACAAACCGAACCATAAGTGATCTGAACGGTTGCACCCCTAATATATATATATATATATATATATATACACACACATACACAGTATATTACTACAAGGTCACTGACAGATCTATGTGAGAGGTCTTTCTATTTATATGTGTGTACCGATCATAGGTTGTAGATGGCTCTCAGAGATGGACAGCAGTTGCTGATAGGCCTGAATACACAGATCACTAAGCGCTCGGACAGACTCCTGCACGTCCGTCACCAGAGGCACCAGCTCTTCGCAGCCCCTCACATCCTTCACGAGAATAGGTTCATATATTTAATGGATCAAATCATTATTATATTTCAATTTTAAGTCTGTAATTTCTGCAGAAGGTTAAAAAAAAAAAACTGAGTGTACAAAATAAATATTTGAAGTAGGCTACAAATCCATCACCTGTTGGGGAGAGTGCTGGTTGAACAGGTCTTTGAGCAGGTAAGCGTTCTTTAGCCACACAGCCGTCGTGTCCAGATCATTGCCATGTTTCTACAACAAACACATTGTTATTGTTTACAATTATGACCAATTAATGTCTTAAAATCTACTGTCTTAAAAACTACTCTACACACATCACACGTTTCATAGATACAGAATAATGTAATTCTGTATTCTTAAAGGGTTAGTTCATCCAAAAATGAAAATTCTGTCATTAATTACTCGATCACCCTCATGTCTTTTCACACCCGTAAGACCTTCGTTCATCTTCAGAACACAAATTAAGATATTTTCGATGAAATCCGAGAGGTATATGACTCGTCCATAGACAGCAATTTAACGGACTCTTTCAAGGTCCAGAAAGGTACTAAAGACATTGTTTAAAAAGTTGGCGTGACTGCAGTGGTTCAACCTTAATTTTATAAAGCAACGAGAACACTTTTTGTGCGCAAAAACAAAACAAAAATAACGACTTTAATTCTGGACTTAATTATGTCAGAATTTTTGTCGCTATGACAATACTGTAAACAATAATTACCTGTAAAAACTTTATAGCTCAAACACATGTTTTTAAGCTAAATGCTAAAATTACATTCCTTACATTTCTGCTTCTAAATCCTCCAAAAATGGCTCCATTCTATGGAATAAAAAAGGTAATTGCGACTTTTTAATCTCACAATTCTGACTTTTTTCTCTTTTTCTCTTGTAATTCCGAGTTTATAGCTATGGAAGCTTATTTTGCCATGGAAAAAAAATATTTAAAAGATAATTACGACTTTCATCTCACAATTCTGACTCTTTTTCTCACAATTGCGATTAGCAATTAGCAATTGTGAGGGGAAAAAAGTCAGAATTAAGGGATATAAGATCACAGTTCTGAGAGAAAAAAGTCACAATTGCGAGATAGGCCTGTAATCTCACAATTAAAAGTCCTCTCAAAAAGTCTGAATTGTGAGATATAAATTCACAATTCTGACATTCAAATGCAATTATATATTCCGCAATTCTGACTTTTTTCCTCAGAGTTGACATAAACTCGCAATTCTGAAGAAAAAAGTAAGAATTGTGGGATTAAAAAGCTTCCATACCATTCACAAAGTGCCTCACCGTCACCTCGATTTTTTCTTTCTTTTTTTTAAGAAAACTAAATAGTTTTGTGCTAATCAACATTAGGCTGCTGTCTATTGGCAAATAAGGGATAAGAAGCATAAACTGATGGCATGTAAAGATATAAACGCTTGTTTAATTAAAGTTAGTTGTTCACCTTCATGGCAGTTTTAATAGCGCTAACAGCAGCACTGCAGAGCCCCTTCACCCGTGTCTGATCACCGCTACAGTCCGCCTGGCGTACGCACAGAAACAGAACCCGAGCCGCCAGTCCAGGGGACAATGACAAAACACCCTCTGCCCTCACATCTGTCACAGAGAAATGTTAAATCCCGTCAGTCAGTTTGAATAACCGTTTCAAAAGTAAACCAACTGTTGTGTGTCGATGACCTGTTATAAGGTGTTTGATCAGCTTGCTCTCATCTCTTTTCCTGCACTCAAGTAGTCCGCTGAGTGTCTGGCTCTTCTGAGGGGCAGGAGATGTTGGGTCCTGAGACGCAGCTATGGCTAGACCTGAGTGTTAAATACATTTTAAACAGACATTTTATTTAAACTTTTATTCTAGCTTCATGCATTCTTTTTTACCAACACTTGAATGTGGGTATAAGTTTCATAAAAATAGCAACATTTTGAACAAAAAGCTTAGAAAATTGCGGGGTACAACATGCTTATTGCTTGTTTCTGCTCCTTTTTTGCCTGTGTTTTGAGCTGGAGATTCTCTACTCTTTCAGAAGATGCCGTATAACAGTGAAAACACGGAAAGCCAGAAAATTCTGTCAATGGCGGGGAAAGAGTTAAAAAAAATGCTTTTATTCAGCAGGCATATAATAACTTGATCAAAAGTGAAGTAAAGACATATATAATGTTACAAAATATTTCTATTCCAAGAGTAAAGTGCTGTTCTTTTAAACTTTCTGTTCATCAGTTTGCACAAAAATACTAAGCGGCACAACTGCTGTCAGAAATGTTTCTTGAGCAACAAATCAGCATATTAGAGTAATTTCTGAAGGATCATGTGACACTAAAGAAAAAAAAAATCGGAACCTGTTTAAATACTTTTTGGACCCACACAGACCTGCATAAGACAGGATTCTCCTGAGGCTGACAGTGTGTTTCAGTTCCTTGAGCTCTCGACGTAATCGGACACATTCCTGCTCTCGAACCGCCACCTGCTCCATTAGTTCCTTCATACACATACATAAAGAAGCAAAAAATGACAGCTGAACAAAGTACAAAGAACAATAAATGGTAGGTTCAGCTGAAACAGGTACATTTATCTCAGGATCTCCAGGTGTATCTCTGTCATGGGCCTGCTGGAGTTTCATCCTGAGATCTGCAATCTCCTGCTCCCACTGCGCTCTCTGAGACAACAGCTGCGTCTCTAGAAACCTGGAACCGTAAAATGTAGTGCCGAAAATATGAAGTCATTGATGACTTTATAAGGTTTCAATGTGTTAGTCTGATGAATGGAAAAGAAACTGACTTGTTGGCCACCCGTACAGCATCGTAAGCATATCTGAGATCCTCGCCCTTCATCCTCTCGGCTGTGTCCTTCGCAACGCTCATATCCTCCATTAGGATGTTCTGTGAGTAAATATTGTCATTTTATTATTGCAAAATATTGGCTTTTTTTATAGAAACAGACTTTTAACTTTTGATTTAAACTCTGACCAGAGGTTGCTGATGGCTCCACGGTCTCCTGTCGGTGGGTGACGTGACACTGATCCTCCTGACCTCTTCGGGTGAAGGGAAGACGGGCGAGCTTGAGAACGGCGTGGTGACGGGCGACAGAGTCTCCAAAGACACAGTCGAATCTGTTCGCCTATGTCCACGTGAATGCTGTGAGGGAGCACACATATATTCTTGCTTTCATTTAAGATTAAATTCAATGTTAACACAAAATAGAAGTGGTAAACTAAAATTATTGGCTACTACATTCAAATGTTTTTTTTTTTTTTATTAATATATATATATATATATATATATATAGGTGCATCTCAATAAATTAGAATGTCGTGGAAAAGTTCATTTATTTCAGTAATTCAACTCAAATTGTGGAACTTGTGTATTAAATAAATTCAATGCACACAGACTGAAGTACTTTACGTCTTTGGTTCTTTTAATTGTGAGGATTTTGGCTCACATTTAACAAAAACCCACCAATTCACTGTCTCAAAAAATTGGAATACTTCATAAGATCAATAAAAAAAAAAGGATATTTTAAACAGAAATGTCTATGCACTCAATACTTGGTTAGGCCTCCTTTTGCATGAATTACTGCATCAATGCGGCGTGGCATGGAGGCAATCAGCCTGTGGCACTGCTCAGGTGTAATGGAAGCCCAGGTTGCTTTGTCTGGTGAGTTTGGCCAATCAAGCACAGTAACACCATGGTCATTGAACCAGTATTTGGTACCTTTGGCAGTGTGGGCAGTTGCCAAATCCTGCTGGAAAATGAAATCAGCATCTCCATAAAGCTTGTCAGCAGAAGAAAGCATGAAGTGCTCTAAAATTTCCTGGTAGATGGCTGCGTTGACTGTGGACTTCAGAAAACACAGTGGACCAACACCAGCAGATGACATGGCAGCCCAAATCATCACTGACAGTGGAAACTTCACACTGGACTTCAACATGGTTTCTGTGCCTCTCCACTCTTCCCCTAGACTCTGGGACCTTGATTTCCAAATGAAATGCAAAATTTCCTTTCATCTTAAAAGAGGACTTTGGACCACTGAGCAACAGTCCAGTTCTTTTTCTCCTTAGCCCAGGTAAGACGCTTCTGACGTTGTCTTTGGTTCAGAAGTGGCTTGGTACGTGGAATGTAACAGTTGTAGCCAGATTCAGTCCACTCCTTTTGAAGCTCTCCTAAGTTCTTAAATCGGCTTCGCCTGACAATCTTCTCAAGCCTGCGGTCATTCCTTTCACTTGTACACCTTTTCCTACCACACTTTTTCCTTCCAGTCAACTTTCCATGAATATGCTTTGGCACAGCACTCTGCAAACAGCCAGCTCTTTCAGCAATGACCCTCTGTGGCTTACCCTCATTGTAGAGGGTCTTGATGATCGTCTTCTGGACAACTGTCAAGTCAGCAGATTCCCCCCCTGACTGCTGTTGGGATTACTGACCTAAACCCAGTATTTATACCCTGAGAATGGACATTTAATAGAACTTGAAATTAAATATTCTAATAATTTGAGATACTGATTTTCTGATTTTGATGAGCAGCAAGCTGTAATCATCAAAATGAAAACAAAAAGTGGAAATATTTTACTCTATGTCTAATAAATCTAGAATATATTTAAGTTTTACTTTTTGAATTAAATTACAGAAAAAAAAAAACTTTTTCATGATATCCTAATTTATTGAGATGCACCTGTATATTGTCATATTTTCAGATTTGTACATGTACAGGGACGTCATGTACCTGTTTTTTTATTTTATACTTACATTGATTTTATTATAATATATTTATATACATTACAAATTCTCGCAGATGTACCTCATTGGTGGCGAATAGGCTCATATCTCTTAGGTTTTCGTATCTTTGCTCTAGTCTCGTGAACTCTCTAAGTAAACTCTGGTATTTCCTCCTTTCCTCTTCCAGCTCTGCTCGTACTGATGCATCTGCCTGATCCACAGACTGCTGGCGGCTCTCTAAAACATGCAGGTTATTCAACTTTTTACTTTATACATATATTTTATATAATTTTTATGTTTGTTGTGTATATTTAAATACAATAAAGGGATAGTTCAACCAAAAATGAAAATTCTGTCCTCATTTACTCACCCTCATGTCGTTCCATACCCGTAAGACTTTCCTTCATCTTCGGAACACAAATTAAGATATTTTTAATGAAATCTGAGAGATTTCTGTCCCTCCATTGACAGTCTACACAACTACCACTTTGACGCTTCAAAAACTTCATAAAGAGATTGAAAAACTAATCCATATGAATCAAGTGGTTTAGTCCAAATTTTCACAATCGCTTTATATGATGAACAGATTTAATTTAGGCTTTTATTGACATATAAACATTGATCAGTGAACATAAACAAAAGCTCAACTGAACCTGCTTGACACGCGAGAACAAACGAAAAGCTCAAACTTGCCGCATAACACATCAGAATGAACCTCATTGGTTCTCGCACGTCAAGCAAACATGCTCGAGCTTCTGTTTACCACAAAGTAGTTGATGAATGTTTATATGTGAATAAAAGATTAAATTCAATCTGTTCATCATATAAAGAGATCGAGTCTATTCAGAAAATTTGGACTAAACCGACTCAATTCATATGAATTAGTTTTACAATCTCTTTATGGACTTTTTGAAGCATCAAAGTGGTAGTTGCGTAGATTGTCAATGGAGGGAAAGAAATCTCTCAGATTTCATTAAAAATATCTTCGTAAGTCTTATGATTTGGAACAACATGAGAGTGAGTAAATGACAGAATTTTAGAACTCTCTAAAATGAGCCATAGTCTGCTATTTTATTTATTTATTAAATGAAATACATGAGTTGAGATGAAACCGTAGTGGTTCGTTTCACAAGATATGGCACAAATTTAATCCATTTACCCTCCTGAGCTTTTTCCTGATCCTGTAAACGAATAGCCAAATCATCCTTCTCTTTCTCCAAAGTATCTCTCTCAATTCGGAGAGCTTGGATTTCCTAAAGTAAATGGGAAGTAAACAAACAAAACTGGCGATTATCAACAGAACCAACTCCCTAGCAAGAAAAAAGAGTTTAAAATAAGTGGCTAATGTTAACTGTGTATGTGAAACATGGTTCACCTGTGTAAGCTGGAGAATCTCTTGGGCGGCCTTCTCCTCAGCTTTCCTCCTGTCCTCCTCCTGTTTGTCTGCGAGTAAAGGAGCATTGTTTGCATTCTCCTGCAGTTGGATCTGGAGTTTGAGGAGGCTGGACCGCAGCTGTTCCAGCTCAGAGCTGTGAGCTTCTCGCTCGGCCTGAAGAGTCTCCCTCAGTGACGCACTTTCTCTCGCCTGAGAGAAGAAAAGCACACTTGATTCACATTGGGTGGCCATCTGTCTAGTTTTGAAATACTATGTTCGCTCACCAACGCAGCCTTGAGCTGGACACTCAAATTTCCTCCCATTAAAGTCACCATGAAATCAAAATGGACAATTCTTATTTTTTTAAATGAAATATTACAGTATTTATTCTAAATGATTTATCTAACCTTATTTGGCATACATTTTAGACACAATATTGTCAATATCAACTTTTGTTTTGCTCTGTTCTGCCAACAAAAATAGTTCCAAACAGAGTCAAAGCAGAGTTGTTGCCTTTTTTCTCAGCAGATTCTCTTCCTGAATAATTAAGCATTTTTGAATGAATTAAAAGATTCAGTGTCCGTTTGGACAACACCATTTTCAAATAAAAACTGAAAAGTTTTAATGCGTTTTGGCTGTTCATTTACATGACAACAGTGTTTTGGGGGCCTGAAAATGAAACTTTTGAAAACGGGTTTCAAAGAGCAAGTTTTTTAAAACAATACTGTTATTGTCTCTGTGTAAACTACAAAAACGTGAATTTGTGAAAATGGTGACGTTTTGCTCATGCATATTACATGTTCAGTCTATAGTGTATAGGTGCATAGTTTTTCTTTACAAAGTGACATCGCCAACTACTGGCCTGGCATGAATAATACAGTGTTTTTAGTCATTTTCGCGGATACATGTGAACGGGGATCGTTTTGTGGAAAAAAACATCATTACACAATTGCTCAATGCTTTCTTCCACTTTCTCACCTGTTGGTCGGCTTTGAGCTGCAGCTGCATGAGTTTGACTTCCATGCCTTTATTGAGTTCCCTGTATTTCTCTACCGAGCGAGCCTCAGCACGCAGGTGCAACAGCTCTTTACGTGCCGCCCGCCTGCGCACGCAACACTGCAGGAGTACCACTGCAGTTTTGACGCGCCTGAAACTGCACCGGGCCAGCCAACCTCGCACCTGTGCCTGCAAAAACACCACCGCCCGCTCTGTCAGCATCTAAAGAGAGAAGAGATTTATAAAAAAAATCATAAAATAATGTTTACATTAGGCAACAACATTTAAACACTACTAATTTAGGCCTACTAAATGTCTTGACTGAATGTAAAATGTCAAACTGTTATGACCTAAAATTTCATCATTATATAATCAAATACATGTTAAGATTGAGTTTAAACTTAAACACTGTACAGATTGTGCACTATATTTCTTGATAAATACACATCATGAAAAGCAAAAGTTTTGTTGTCTTAAACTACTGACTACAACACATAAATCATCTTCACATGAACCGTACAATCCTACACAGACCTCAACACTTGACACATAAAACACAACAAGGGTAACTTTTTTACGGTAAAATTCATTTTAAGAAACACTAACAAACACACATTTTAAAGCACTTTACCTGTCTATAAATGCGACGAGCCTGGGTGCCTCTGATGAAAGCCTGGATTTTGATGGTGGCCTCTCTTATGGTCATATAAAGCTGTCGAACAGCCAGCATACGGTATGTTTTCTGAATGATTAAAGCAGCACGTGTATAACGGAGGGTCCACGCCAACCTAATGGTGTTAGGTAACATTGAAATATATACTTCAAAATTGGAGTCCCAAACATGTAGAAACACCTATTAGAAAACCTACATAACTAGAATGGAACCTAAAAACCTACAGTACATAGTGTGCCCTTTAGGTAACACTCTAACCCACCTTCGGGCTAGGGTTCCTCTAGTGTATCGCTGCAGGATTAAGGTGGCCCACCGGAGCCGCTCATAACGCCTTTGCTGCAGCCATCCTCTCACCAAGCTTTGGATCAATACCGCTGCTGCACATAGCCGATCTCCTCTTAGCTTCTCCAGTACTGCAACTTGTCCGGCCCGAAAGAAGACCTTGGTCTTGCCAAAGCAGTACTGCTCTGGATCAGGGATAAGGTCGAGAAGGGCACTCCGGCAGGAACACCGTACATCATCCTGAGAAACAGAACCACGTAGCAGCACCCGGTAGCGGGTGAAGAACTCCTCGTACGTCCACCTGGAGTACGGACGAAAGAGTCAGGGATGTAATAGGGAACTTATGCTTCTTATTTGACAGACTTATAGAAGAGTACTTGCCTGGAGGGGTAGCCTGCAGCACTGATTCGGATGGTCTCCAAGACTCCACACGCTCGCAATTGCTGCACTGCTCGCTTGGGATCAAATCTGATATGGAGAGACGAGAAAAGGTTACTCAAACTGTCATAGATATAAACACATAGGATATCTTTTTTTTTTTTCTTACAGAAAGGGCTGTTTGAGGTCATTGGACTTTATGCAGCGGACATAATGTGGGGTGGTGCTGTTCAAGGTGTCCATCAAAAGGTGCAGGGATTGACGAAACTAGACCGACAAAGACAGAATATGTAAGAAAAGGTTGGAATCTAAGACCTAAAGAGTCAGAGAACACTTTAAGGGCTTTAGATGGATTTGAGCATGACTGGTAAACCACTGGAAACAGGACATAAACCAGGACAAGCAGCTCACCTGAAAGCCCACAGTTAATTTGTGCTCTCTGTGAACTCTTTTTCCAGAACGTACGCTCCCGTTTGCAAGAGAGGAGTTGGAGAGGGATCCCCCTGCTGACTCCTTCTGGAACAACTCTGCAACTAGTTCTGACTGGGAAGGGTATGGACAGTTGTGAGGAGGCAGATTGAGTACAAAACTAAATCTTTCAAAAGCCAATAATTAAACTGTTCATACAATACCTGGCTAGCTCTCAGTATATTGATGGGCTCCTCAAACACAGTGTCTCGGTTCTTGTCTAAAAAGCCGTCACACTCGTATTGAACCTAATGCAAAAAAAAATATTATCATTATTATTATATTATCACAAACATTGAAAGGTTTTGTGCCACCATTTGCCAAATTATTCCCAGTAGATGTTTTCTGACCATATCAGCAAAATGCACAATGATGAAGGCAGAGTTGGACATGCGCGGTTTACGAAAGTGGGGGCTGTGGTTCAGGTGCTGGTCGTAAACCTTCCGAGCCCAGTTCTCATCTGAGCCTTTCGGCATCTAGAACAGAACGAGAATGTGTTTTGTACTTTGGTGACATGATAAGAGGGATGCAACTTGTGTTACAACATGTAGTTTCCTCACTCTGCATTCCTCATCCAGAAGATCAAGTAGGCCCAGCTGGCCTTCGATGAGCGCAATGCATGGCTGGTTATCGCTAAACTCAATACGGTTCCAGGGAAGTTCCTCTCGCAGGTACTCCTCTTGTTCCAACTGAAACACATGCTGACAAGGACATGCCACATACTTAAAACTTAACTTAATGAACAAAGTTGAGTCAACAAGTCAACTAATGGCTAGTCAAGTTCTAGTCAAGTAACACTTGTACAGTATAGCTGAGCAATGCTTCAAGCAGGAAGTCATGATTCGCTAGGCAAAAATATCTGTAAAAGACTAGGTGTCAGGCACCAATGAATGCCAAATCCCAATATCTGGAAACTTACCCTGTTGAACTGCTGTTGGAGTTTCTCATTGGCATAGTTAATACAGAATTGCTCAAAGCTATTCCTGTCAAAAGTCTCAAACCTATAAACGATCAAAAAAAAGATTGACAAAACAGTCCTACATGTACATTTTTGTAATATTATTGATTATTACATACAAAATAACTCTTACCCATAGATATCAAGAACTCCTATGAAAGATTTGGGCTGTTCCCGGTGTGCTCGTAAGGATGAGTTGAGTCTCTGCACCGTCCATGTGAATAGTTGCTCGTACACATGCTTAGCCAGAGCATCCCGTGCTTCATTGGCCTGCTGGCCTGTCGTGGGCTTCACAAGCATCTCCCCACCCACTGTTAATCGCCTATGACATAGCCATTGGGCCATCTGAGCACCTTCCACTCCCAAAAGCTTGGCAAAGAGAGCCAAGGACCGGTCATTGGCCTGTCAGTGAGGTGAATACAAAATTTTGTCCATATTATCACACACTACTTGTTAGCAAATTAGCAAGGACAGCACTGCTCCTGTCCTTTATATATACAAACATCAAAAGATTCTTCACATTTTTATTCTGACTCTGTTTTATTCTGAAATGTACACAATAATAGGAAATGGTGTTTGTACATCAATGTAGCTGCTGTCCCCACCACGACCACTGGCTTGTATGTTGACATTCCCCAGATGAAGAATTGCTGCCAGTATACGAAATATCTCCATCTGCTGGTCTGGTTGCACTCCTGCAGGGGTGAACCACAAATTTTGTAAAAAGTTCATAATGTTGCATTGAAGGAATACTATATGGATGTATTTTAACTTACCAAGTATAGTAAAGGCATTTCTTGTCCGCTCCAGCTCGACAACATCATCTGTGCCTGAAATGTGTGCATCTTGCCCTTGGTTGGTGTAATGGAAGTTCTCCGTAGAATCTAGTGAGATGCAGTAACGCATGGTGATTCAACAAAAACAACACAACACAAATAAGCATATTCATGCATGTATACTTGAGTGACATGTTTTCGGGACATCAATTTAGGCTTTACCAAGTTTAAGTGTCCTCAACTCTGGCAAATCCCTGGAAGCACAAAGCTGATAGAAGATGTGGTAGTTTCTCTCTTTAGCTGCCTGTTCACGTGTCACAAAACAAATCGCATCTCAATAACCGAACTTGATCATTAAGTCATGAGATATTCACTATATAATCAAGCAATCACCTGAAAAACAACTCTTGATTTCTCCAACAAGTAGGTCCTCATGTTTGCCCCAATTATATCCCCTTTACGACCAAATCCTATCTCAATATACTTCCCAAAACGGCTGCTGTTGTCGTTTCTGGTTGTTTTTGCATTACCGATTGCCTGTAAGGGGTTAAAATAATAGAAATTAATTAAATTATTAATAAACAGCCTCCTCCTACTTTACCAGAAAGGCCATAAATAAAGTTTTAGTACCTCCATGATGGGATTGGATGCCAAAACTTTCTCCTCCACACTGGTCTGCTGGGCCGCACCACCCACAACAGCAAAGTAACGCATAGTGTACTTAGCAGATACAGTTTTACCTGAGCCTGATTCTCCACTGATTATGATGGATTGGTTTTTCTCCTCTCTGTACATATAATTAAATCCATGTTAAAACCATATGTTTTGATTAAAGTAATGTAATACAAATTCAGAATGAAAGTTTATACTGTATACTGTGTGGTACCAGGGTAAAGTGATGTTATCAAAGGGTAATACCATGGTACTTTGATATATGCATAATAATTTGCATAGTCCTTCAAGGTTATTTAAAGAATACCATGGTCTTTGTCCCAAAAAATATGGTACTTTTTTGTAAGTGAACTATTCTTGTTATTGGCTTGCTCTTGACCTGGTCATAGTGCAGTACGCCTCTTCAGCCACAGAAAAAATATGCGGCTCCATATCAGCCATGTCCTGGCCACTGTAAGCATCAATCACTTCCTCTCCGTAGATGGGTAACTGTTCATATGGATTTAATGCCACCAACACAATCCCTATTAAAGTATGAGAAAGTTGTCTAAATGAAATTAATGTATTTTAAAACATGCAAGGCCATCATTTTCTTTGCACTATTCACACATCAGTAAACTCAGTACTTGGTAAAAGTTCTTTACAGTAGCCAATATAACAATGAGTGATGTTATTTGAATCTTTATGCCTTGAACTTTACACCCAGTAAAATGGAGGTTAATGGGTAATGGCTGTAAAAACTTGCCACTGTTTTCTGCTGAATTTAACTCACCGCAATAGGTATATATGCTACTGTAGTCGAGAAAGCGCACGCGCAAGTTGTGAAGTACCGCTGGCTCATGGAGGAAGGTTAGAGCCGTGAGGTCATTCTCCCCCTCCAAAATATCAGGGTTACCTAGAGGGGGAAGACCTGCCGGAGGCAACACTGGATACTCCACATCCTTATTTAAAAAATATAATAATATAAAATATTAATATATTTATACGCACACACACACACACAGAGTTAGTCTTGGTTAATTAGTTTTTAAAGGAATGGTTGTACTGCTCAAAATAGAGAAAATGTTGTGTGTTTAGAAATTGTTTGGACACTTTTTGTTTGTCAAAGGTTAGTGAAACATCTTTCTGCAAGGCCTCAGGGTTTCATATGAGTATCATATGTGTGTATGTGTCTTACTCTGCCATCACTGAGTTGGATTAAGATCTGTTGGTCTCCAGGATGGTAGTCATGAAGCAGCTGTGCAGACACCCACACAGCTTCTGGGTCTGGCACCCACACACATGCACCCTGACAGGCAACAGAAGTAATAGATACATATTCATACAAACCATAATCAACAGTATATGCAATGAAATAATAGCCAAAGTCATTTGAAACCAAAAAAAGTTTCATTTTTAGCTTGTATGTACAGACACACACTGTGTATGGCAGATTTATTTTGTTTGGTGTTTTTATCTTTATTTAGATAGGATAGTATAGAGAACTGACAGGAAGCAAAGTGGGAGAGAGAGGGGAACGCGATGGTGAAAGGTCCCTGAGCAGGGACTCGAACTCGTGTCGGAGCATTGCCCATAAGGCTAATGGCTCTGACACATTTCATACTTTTTTAAAATGTCCTTTTGTGGTAAGTACAAATGAAATTTGATTGTTTGACTTTTTTTTTTATATATATATATATATATATGCTTTTTGGAAAAAAAAGGAAAAACAAGGCCCATTCAACAAGCAGTGTTTCTGATCTCTTGCTATTCACTAATTAATATTACCCAAACTTTAAGACACCCCCAGTTTCACAGACAAGGCTTAAGCCTTATCCCAGACTAAAATGCATTTAGTCAGATGCACACCATGTTTTTTTTCTAAGGCATGTTTATTAAGGCTACTTAAATGTCCCAGTGGAACTAATGCCTAATCCTGGCTTAATCTAAGCCATGTCTGTTAAACCAGGCCATAAACAAAAGAAAAAAGTTCCCACTTAAAACTTAAGTTCTCCCATTTCAAGTGTGAAAATGGATGAAACTGCAGACTGGTTGACATTTCGCTGCTTTTCAAACACAAATTGGTACAATGTGCTTCCTGCTGAGTTTAGTGCTGACCCTAAACACACCTGAACTGTCTAATCAAGGTCTTCGGGATAACTAGAAACTCCAAGCCAGGTGTGTCAGAGCTAAAGTGTGCTGGAAGGTGGCCTTCTAGAAGCAAGATTGGACATTGCAGTCTATAGACTTGATTATGATAATGTCTAAAGGATGGGATATGGATACCAAGGAAATATTTTGAATGTTACATAACCAGCTCATGTGCCTGAGTGACTATCTGTCCCACCCCAGAGACAGTCTTTCTCCTCAATCAGCATAAAAACACTCGCAGCACCATTAAACATTAACACCAGCCGGTCTCCTCTGACACTGAACATAAAACTGATGTAGACATACAACACTAAACAAAATGAGACTAAAAATGAGATCTATCTATCTATTTATCTATATCTATCTATTTATCTATCTATCTATCTATCTATCTATCTATCTATCTATCTATCTATCTATCTATCTATCTAATCTATCTCTCATCATAATGACACCCAATGAAACTGCCAAAAAACATATATTAAAAAAATGATTAAACATACTTACCTTTGTGTAGAGCTCTGTGGTTGCCATCTGGCCAGAGAGTTAATTTCCGCTTTGACAGCTCAAAGGAAACCTCACTACAACTTCAGCTGTTCTCTTAATTTGTCTCAGAGAGAGAGTGACTGGCCTGGTGCCCTTTGGTCTGTTAAAGATTCAGCCATCATATCCGTAATAGTAAGTTAACAGTTAATCCTTGATGTAAGAGAGGGACATTTAAAACGACTCTGCATCTGAACAATTTCAAAGCAGCATAAAGTAGCGCAAAAAAGTGGATAGCACATTAGCGATAACAACAACAAATAGGTTGAACATAAAGAAATAGTCTGTATTAAAGACAAGTAAGTCTGTATCAACAACACAACAAAAAAGCAATAAAGATTTTCAACACAGGAACATTTTATTTTAAGAAATGCAGAAGAGAACATGGACGTCGTTGTGATGATGTGGGCTATGAACTAAACATTTTTTTTATTATTTAAAAAAACACTTTTCACCCAGCAAAATGTTTAGTTAAGTTGCTTATCACAGGATGCTTACACATCACTTTGTATAAATCACACGTCACAATTTATGAATCACCATTCACATTTCAATTCCAGGTTCAGACTGTGGAAATGTTATTCAGTGTCAAGTATGAACAGCTTATAAAGAAAAAAATCAGTAATTTTAAAGCACCAGATGAATCGAAAACATAAAATCTGAAAGAAAACCAAACCATACCTGCACACCATTAATGTTTATCAATTCTTCGTCCCCGATAAAAGATTTGGTATTAAGAAAAAAACATAAAAACTGAATTTGAACTGCATAATACTGATTTCCAACTTGAAATTGTGAAATTACGAATATTGTTAAAACAATACTAACAGGGAGAAAAGTCAATATTTTTTCACAAACATATTCCTTTCACAATTTGACAGAGATTTAAAAAATATTTTTAGTCACAGAGAATAATCAACAGATCAGTTTAGGTCAGCACCCGAACTGGAGGACTGTATTTTTGACTTGATTGTCGTATCTCCATATCAGATCCAAATACCCTCAAAAAAAAAAAACACGCCTCAAAACATTTAATGCAAAAGGCAGTTCAACTGTTACATGTTTCAAAATATTAAAAAACAATATAACAGAAAAATGTCTGAAAATCAAGCCAACAGTCTCTGTGAGAATCACTGGTGGGCGAATATGGATATTCAGCGAAGCTGGGAGATGGTAACGTGGTGTGTTGATCAGCAGAGCATCTGCTTGTGTTGGGAAACTCATGTGCAGGTAATTCAGACTCATTTGAATACCCTGTGAAAAAACAATAGTTGCTTATAGAGGGACATTTCAGTTTATGTGACTTCCTTCAGGAAACGAGTGGAAATACCCAACTGTCGTTTTTCCTCAACTACCTTTGCTATACTTCCTGTTTGTCATCATTACAATTTCCCTCTTGTTTGAGTGCGTCTCCCTCAGTAGATGTTTCCTCCACGTGAGCCAACATGTCAGCCATCAAAGCCTCTTCCAGTCGCTTCCGAACACTGTACACCAGCTCCTCTTGCTTTCTGTGACCAAAAAATTACTTACATAAATATCCCAAACATACATTTATCATATGAAATATAATAAACACACACTGTGTGTGTGTGTTCAATAGTCACTGCTGTGTGTGTGTGCACTTGCATGAGTGAAATGCAGAGCACAAATTCCGAGTATGGGACACCATACTTGGCTACACGTCACATCATTCACTTATACTGTTCATCATTCAAAGGGCTGAAATACCTGATATCCTCGTCTGTGACGATGAAAGCCTTACAGAGAGGCTGAGCTGTGTTGAGCCAGACTCCTGGGTTCTTCTCCACAGCGGCGGACAGCTGGCCTGTGATGGGAGCCGCACTGGTGTGAAGGGCACTGGCAATCGCTGACAACAGGGTCTTATCTGTGCACCCAGGGCCTACTCCTTCAGTGACATATGAAATATTATAGAATTAATTCATTTTAGTAGCATCCGTTGATTAAAACTCTTTTTAACATATTTCACATATCAGTATTAGTATTAAAACTACTTAATTCTGAAAAAACAGAGGTTTAAATTATTGGACCAAAAAACCTATGCACGTAATAACCTAGAATACTGTCTAACACTTGATGGCTGCTCTGTCAAGTCTTCGTTGTCAGTTAGGATCCTGGGTGCGCTCTTTGATACCAATCTTCATTTGAAAGCCACATTTCTAGCATCTGTAAAACCACATTTTTCCATCTTAAAAATATATATACACTTAATAAACTAACTCCAGTTGGTCCAAAATGCAGCAGCTACAGTTCTTACTAGAACCAGGAAGTATGACCATATTAGATTCGTTCAACACTGCATTGGCTCCCTATTAAACATTGCATACATTTTAAAATTTTGCTAATTACTTACAAAGCACTAAATGGTTAAGCTTCTTAGCACTTCAGTGAGCTCCTAATGCATTATAATCCATCTCGTGTATTGCAATCTTAAAATTCTGGCCAGTTGATAATATCAAGAATATCAAAGTCAACTGCAGGCAATAGATCCTTTTCCTATTTAGCACCCAAACTCTGGAACAGTCAGCCTAGTCTTGTTCAGGAAGCAGACACACACAGTTTAAATCTAGACTAAAAAACATCTCTTTAACCTGGCATACAAATAACACATTATCACATTTATATAATTCAAATCCGTTAAAGGATTGGCTGCATAAATTAGGTCAACCGGAACCGCGAACATTTCCCATAACACCTGATGTGTACTTGTTACATCGTAAGAACAACGGCATCTACGCTGATATTAGTCTCTCTGTTTATCCAGAGGTTACCGTAGTCAGCCGGATCCGGGCCGTATCCAGATCAGATGGTAGACCTGCACCTAGACACGACCACAAAACTCTTGATCCTGTCAACTAGACAATCCCAAGTGAAGACCTCGTTGACAAGACAGCCATCGACACAGATCCTCAGCAAAGACCACAAGAACCAGACAAGTCCTCTGCACAGACCTATGACGAGCTTCGTCTCCATACCAGCATGATGAATCCGATCTTCAAGCAGAAGGAACTGAATGAAATATTTTGAATGCTTTCGATCCACAATCTGATTTCTGACTTGTGATGCAGCCTGAACACCATGTTCAATCGTTGGCCAGAGAAGAATTGCTGGTCTTTACCACAGAACTGAATCAACACTGAACTGACTTTAGCTGAACAATGACACTATCTTCTTTTAGAGCTGCTTTACAGTCGAAATGGACTGTAAATGTTTGCATCATTGAATCATTTTCCTGTTATCACTGTAAAGCTGCTATATTAAACGCTATAAAAGTAAAGGTGACTTGTCTTGACTAGTATTATGATGCTACATTGCTAAATTACATTTTAAAGTCCCCCTGTAGTCAATAATTGTATCTCTTAAAACTCACCTTTGATCACCAAAATTACATATTTAAACATTTTTTCCTGTGAAAAAAATTCTTAATGCTTTAAAATAGCTTGAATGTAACTCTACACCCTTGCCTCATTTAATATAACATGGACATATGAATATGATAATTAGCCCCGCCTCCACTCACTCACACGAGCTCAGACAAGATCCACTCGATCAACTTACTGAGGTAAATGCTGCACAGTGGTATCGCTTTTTACAACATCGGACAAATAACAGTAATTAATATGATTAGTGTTTTGCTTAACTATGTTATCAAACAGCTGATAATGTGTTGCTAATGTTACACAAACCATTTTCACATTCACGAGACAGTTGCCTTCTAACGATCAGTATCTTTAGAAACGCTTTAAACAACTCAGAACATCAGTGGAGAAAGGCATATAGTTCATCATAACATTGTAATATGCATCATACACCTGCCATATTGCTAAATCTACCCGATTTTTCATATCAACAGAAAAATATACCGGGATAACCTTCTTTTGAGACTCCCTTGCGTGGTCAGTTAATGATATGCTAAAGCCCGCCGGTACGTCGGCATGATTGATTACAAGGTAGTTTGTGACGTCAGAAACACCAGCGATTTCATACGGCGGGTTTGAGACTGTCTTTGGTAATTGCAGTTTTAAACAGAAAATACTCAGCAATGGTGTTAACTTATGAATTTGCACATGGTTTGTCTTAAAGCATGTTAAAAACACCAGATAGACATATGAACAACATTACAAACTTGATTTTCACCACAGGGGGACTTTAAAATATTTTTAAATAGAAGACATATTTTAAATTGTAATAATATTTTATAGTATAGTATTACTATAATATTACAATAGTATTACTGTTTTTACTGTATTTTTGATCAAATTATTGTAGCATTAATGAGTGTAAAAGACTTATTTCAAAAACTCTTACAAACCCCTTTTTTATTTATTAAATAAAAATCAATGTAAGGTCCTTAATTCTTAATTACTTAAAATTTTATATTACAATTAATAACATAACATTGTTTTAATTAAAAAAAAAAGGTTGTAAAGCTCTCTCTACCTGTAAAGTTTTTGGAATTTGTTTGTTTTTAATTCTGTGCTTTTATTTTGACATGACCACATTGTCTTTTATTTTGAAAGTTAACTGTCTCTAGTTGTTTCTTACCCTGGCCTTAACTGTGTTCACCTGTTTCATGTTAATGCACTAATTCTTGAGTATAAATATCCCTGGCTACATACAAAGTCGGATACTCTCCTACTATATAGTACGTGAAAAACAGTATGTGACAAAAGAAGTAAGTTGAATTCACAGTACTCAAAAAATAGTTGGCAAAATGTACATACTACTTCTTATGAGATTCTGAAGTGTGCATACGATGGACACTTTACTATCCCATGAGTCCACAGGAGAGGATTTGTGAATGGCAGTGAAGCGACACAACTGACACTGGTAGGTCATGTGATGATGACAACATGGCATTCAAAATAAGTAAGAGAGTATGCGATTTTGGATGCAGCCTCAGTGGTTGCGCCATTGCGCCTGTTCTTTTATCTGCTGTGTTCTCTGGCTTGCTTTTGATTAGTTTTTGTTTGTTCATCTAGTTTTCTTCAGATTTCAGAAACTAATGAAAACTGACTTTTATTTATTCTTGCTTAAAATAAACACTTGGATTAAGTTCTTCATCTCGCTCAGACGTACCTTGTAAGCCTTTGGGGAGCTCCATTGTTTTCACCAGCTCCTCTGCTATGTCAAAGGCATTGAGGCCACTCAACTTCTTCTCCCAAAAAAGCTGTCAATGAAAATTATATTAGCATTGTACCACTAAGACAAACTACTAATAGTGGTGAATAAAACCTAAGAATTGAGGGTACGTTTACACAACAACGATGTACTAAAACAGAATTTTTTTTGTGTGTTTTTCGCATACAGACGATATCAAAACGATCTTGTTCACACTGATCCACGAAAACAACTAAAAATGCTGTATTATTCATGCCAGGCCAGTAGTTGGCGATGTCACTTTGTAAAGAAACACTATGCACCTATAGTCTGAACACGCAATACGCATGAAGTCAATGTTTTCACAAATTCATGTTTATGTAGTTTACACAGAGATGATAAATTTCAATAACTTGCACTTTGTTTTCAAAAGTTTGCGTTTTCAGGCCCCCAAAACGCTATTGGCATGGAAATGAACAGCCAAAATGCATAAAAAGTTTTTAGTTAAAAACGGTGTCGTGTAAACGCCCCCTTAGATTAGTATTACCTGTCTGGGCTGGTCAATGGCCTTCTGTGGGTCTGTCTTAACCTTATTGCTGGGGTGGTTGGTAACTTTTGTAACAGGTTGTTTGAAGATGGAGGCCGTCTGTCGCACTGGGAGAGATGTATTCAGGTCGGGTTTGCCCTATCAAAGATGGAACATTCTTGATTACCCTGATGAAAAACTGGGAATTGCTGATCTGTTACTGGTTATTGTTGCAGGTAGACCAGCTTGACCAGTAAAACTGGCCTGAAATTGCCTTCATTGGTTTTAAAGGGTCACCAGCCATGCAGAGATTATTTCTCAGCCTATCACTCTGCAGCTATTACTCTAGAATAATGAATATGAAAATGTTTTTTTACATTTATGAAATGACAATGTATTGAGTCCCCAGTTGATGCAAGTCCTCTCACCTTTGTCTGGCTATTGTTGTCATATCTGGGTCTCTGTCTGTTCTTGTTCAGTTTGCTCATAAGCATCTTGCCTGTGCGGAAATCAAAGGAGCTGAGATCCATGGAGTTGCCAAGGTAACGAGCCAATTGAGGCTTGCTCCGGAACTTCTTCCCAGTGGGGCTGGGGATGGGGAGCAAAATAGGACACATCTCAGAGATTTGATAAACCCCTTATGTATGCAAATTTGGAAAGAGAATGAGTTATGGTGACAGTAGTTGCAAACAGATATTAACACACCATATACGCAAACAATGACATGCAATACCAAACTTGGAACAAATTTTTAAATATCTCAAGCCTGTGATGACAAAATGACAATGCTATTAAATCATGTGAAGAACTCTTTCTGTCTCTTAACATTGACTATCATGATGGCAATTAAAATCACATTCAAAATGTAATTTTAATGATTCAAACACATATGAACTGATAGGAAGAAGTTCAAAATTGTAATGCAAATACCCTAGTTTATAAATATATAATTAAAATTGATTGTATTTAAAATAATTAAAGCCTAACTTAAAATAAATAATAGAGTAACTACATTTAAAAATGAACTGTGAATACAATCTGTAGGGGGTAAGATGAGCCATTTTTTTTTAAACTTATGTTGTCCTCAAGATAAGGGAAAATGAGGCAAAAGTACATTGACAGTATCTAAAGTAATTTCAGGATGTTTCCTATAATTTTAAATGATCAGAAAATATCTATGACAAAGGGTTTTAAAAAATATGGCTACTGTGTCTAGAGTTTTCAAACACTTAGATGACTACAAGCTCTGTAAGCTGTCCCTGTCAATCTACTCTGCCAAATGTTTACATTTGTTTCGCATAGTTTGAGATAATAGTAATACTGTTTGTCTAGATCTCAGTGGGCATTTCACATTCTTCACTTGAACAGTTGCACTTCTACATCTTAAAAACACCCTTGCACAGCCCTTTAAATCAAGATACTGTAGTAGAAGATAGCTGACACAGGTGTGATGAAGAAAATGAGTTCACTAAGTAGTCTGTATGATGATACCATGAAGATTTCGTGCTTGTTTCAAGTTCATGCACAAATCTGGACAAACTTTTTTGGGGAGTTTTAGTCGGTGGCTCTTCAAGCTTGTCAACACGTGCAAACATGTAACAACATAGATGGTCGTTTAATTGATAAAATAATACAATACCACAAACTATACAAACGACCTGCCTCCCCCCTCTCTCGCCTCTGTTCTTCCTCCTCTTCCTCACCTCTGCTAAAAAAAGAACAGTCATGTCTATTTGTGACATGTCGTTAATTAGGAATCCTCTGAAAATTTGTTTATTCAGACTATGAAACACAATTTGTTCAATTTCACAGTTAAAACCAATGGAATGGAGATCCAAATGAATCATTCTTCTGAATGGTTCTGCCAGAACCAACTTTGTTAGGTGGGTGAATCATAAACAATGCAAATTTCACACATTTCTTCAATCCAGTTAATAATTTAAATAAATAAATAAAAACAAGGTGTCATTTAGAGTGACAGCATCAAACTGGAACGCAAACAAACACATACAATTTCTCAAATGAATTGGTCAATCAATGAAACTTCTTTCACATGTCAGTAAAACAACTTTGTTCAAATGAATCTGACTTCCCAACACTATTGATAAGACGTCTGACTCAATTGGCGAATCGTTTCCTTTGAGTGTTTTAAAGAAAAACAAGTATATTTCTATGCCGTTTTGTAGTATAGTGCAAGTAGTGTGTTCACACACTGAAAATGACAGTGTGCACTTCAAATGCTTGGATGATTTCCTTCATTAACCAAAAAAAAGTGTGGAATGTTGGACACTTCATGCACTCAACTGTCACAGCTTTCCTTGCGTAGTGTATTGAGAGGGGCTATCAGACTCTGACAAAACTGGATGACCAAATAACCTTATAAAATTCATACACTACACGACTGAGTACATTTACAGTGCATATTTTTGGGACACATAGTATATAGTGTGTGTATAGTTCTATTACATATATTTAGTGCACTCTGACTAACCTGTAATATAACTTTTTGTAGTTGTGAATGGGGCCAACTGAATCATTAGGGGAAAAAAGAGCCAATTCAATTTGATTCACATGCTCAATTGACATGCACCCCCACCCCCTCCTGAAATAAAGCACACAAAATCCTCTCCACAGCTGGGCCTACTTTTACATGACAATCCCCCCTCTGTACTCAGTACCTAACATAACACACGGCTTTCCCTCCTCAATCTGAGCACTCCCACTTTTTACTCTCCCTGATGTCCACAGAGTCTCCTTCCCCTGACATGCTGATTATCTTACATGGTTTTAATAAAAGATACCTACAAAAGACCAGTCTACAGTGTCTACATTCAATAATGTTGCTTTGTCACTTAGCAAAACGTTGCGGCGTATCGTAGCCTCATCACTTTGGGCTCTTCTGCTCAATGAAGGATTCCTCAGCTTGGAAATTATGCTATATACTTATGGAGTATGCATCATACAGATGATATAATCTGTAGCGGCACTCACAGAATAATATATGTATGCGTATTTTCGTTGTAGACATTCATGCATCTCTTCGTTATATTACCACACATGCGAATTTTGCGTAAAGTCGATCAATTGTGAATGTAAACAATGCATTACCCGTAAAGCGGAGACATTTTGGCACACATTTTTTATCAAGTGACTGAATGAAATACTAGTGTGTTGGTTAAAAACTACGTGTCTTACGAGCATCGTTCGCTAAAATGACAATCGCGAGACGAAAAAGATGCTGCACCTGGTCGCTAAAACAACGTTAAATAGTTTATTTTGGGCCATTTCCATCTTAAGACAAATACTTCATTTTATCTGTGCATACATGCGTACAGGTCGCTTTGTTACTCTATTACATGAATTAGTTTAATCATGCTATACGCGTTTTCTTTCTTTAAGAAAGCACTGCGCAAACTAGTAGCCCGGCAAAGCGAAGACTGATCTATTCAAATGAACAAAAGCGATCGCTTTGCTCGTGAAACAGCATGACGATAAATGCAGACGCGGATCGCGATTTAATACGTTTGCGTTATTAAATCGGTTATACTTACTCATTTTTCTCCATTGCGCATTCTCTGTTGGTGTCGCCTTTTTTGTGAATGTTAAATCCCCCTCTCTTCCTCTATACTTTCACTCCCCTCCCCCTTCAATGAGACAAATGAAAGACATTATGCCCGATTAGGGTTGACTTAACGAGACAAAGCCCTGCGGTAGTCGGGTAGCTAACCATAAACCACATGATGACAATACAATGCACTGTTTTGTTTTCAAGTAGCTATTTGTTGTGTTTTTGATGAAATGCTCATTCTATTAATACAGGTCATTTCACTTTACATTTTATGTTGTAGGCTATCTGCTGTGAATTAGCTTTGTCGTGTACAAAAATACCACAGCAGTTTACCACTTATACCGTAAAACATAAAAATCGGTTGATCTTCAAACCATGTAAGATTTCAAATTCGTATATTTATTTTCAGTACCGTCCACTACTCTAAAATTCCCGGTTGTACAGTAGGTTTACTGTGCGAGTCCTGTAGGATTTTAAAAGTCCTACAGGAAATCCCACACAAACACGATCACGAGAATCCTGTGGGATATCGTGCTGGAATACGTGTGCAGGTTCTGCAGGGCTTTTCTTTTGGGGATTGCGTCTTTTTTTTTGTAAGGGACATTTTAGCGGAAACTATGGTTACCATGGTAACATTTTGTATGAGTAAGAAAGCAAAATGCCTCCTCCCAATTCTTAAATATATAAGGGTTGTTTTTTTCCTTCAACATGGAATCTACTTAACAATTAGTACAAATTATATGTCAGGCAAAACGATCAGATTTATATGGAAGCCACCACAGAATAAAATAAATAAATAAGGTATTTGCGACTCTTTCTCAGCAATTCCAAGAAAAGCCCGAATTGCGACATGTAAACTTGCAAATGCCAGAAATGTGAGTCTATATCCCACAATTCTTTTTACTTCAGAATTGCCGAGAGAGAAAAAAAAAAGTCCCAATTACTTATTTTATCTTATTCCATGGCACATAAACTTCAATAATCCACGCCGTGCATCACACGGAGAGGAGACGGCTATTTACATCTGCATTTACATCTATAAGATGTGTTTTTTGAGTGTTTAAGCATCTGCAATGTATCTAAGACGTTTCCTGTCAGATGTTAAATAGGAATTTACAAAATGTATTTAAGATGTTTATGATTTAGGATGTGACGTTTATCAGATGTTTTCCAGATTAAGGTTTCTTTAGCATCTGTGCTATCTGGGTAGTCAAAATAAATGTTATGACACGTGCATAGAGAAAGAATTTATTCACAAAAGTATGACAAAATAACAATTTTAAGTAAATACAACATATTTTATGTGCAAACTCAAACTAAGTGATGTGCCAAGCCATGAAACAGAATCATCTTTCATTCCCAGGTATCAGCCCTGTACAGACAGAATTAACTCATTAGCAAGACAGTTGTTTGCAGTCTGATTTAGTACACATTCAAATTTAACCCATTCGAGCACAGTAAAACATTATTCACACATTTCAGCACATAAAAATTAAATCTTAAAGTGACAATGTTCTTCAGTCTTTCTGGTTGTACGTCGCATCATCAGCACCGCCTACTGGCGGGTCAACGCATAAGCTTTTTGTTCCCGGTAGGAATACACAACAACCGTTTTCTACAGATCCAGGATACGGAGTTGGACAACTAGTCGTCATCATCCTTCTTGAATTTGCCTCTAATGTAGGGAACATAATCCAGAATCAGCCGCCAGTCTGTAAAATAGACAACAGCCAGTCCACCAACTGTACCCCATCTGACCAGCGTGGGAACCCTGGATTGCAAGGAAAGAAGCAAAACGCCACCTTGGAATTATAAGATTCTGTCTGCATTCTGAGCAGTTTCGAGATATTGAGCTTCAACGTTTTTGCCTTCCATAGAGCAAAAATGAAAATGAAAGAGACACTACATTTTTTGGAACAGGTCAAATGCAGATAGAACCTTTTCTAAAATTAATTAATTAATTAATAATCACTAATCACAAAAAAATCACTTTCCTCTTGGAATTATAAGGTTCTATATTGCAAACAAAGTTTACTTTTAAAGTTAAATTTAATGCTTTCTATGACATATATTTCATATTCTAGGATGAATAATTATTTTCTTGTTCAAGTTAAGCATAAAAGGCAGTGCTAAATATTTTGTCCAGTGCAGATGTTAATTTTAGGTAGGAATATGGTGGGTAATTAAACACATTACTGCAGGAACCATTAGTTTAAGTTTCTTTTGGTTTAGACAGAAAGCAGATACTGTGATACCAGGACTTTATTCTACAGAAAGTGGGACAGGTAAAATGGCTTTCTCTCCAGAGATCAGTATAGATTAAAAAGTTAGCTAGAAAGTAGTTTTAACAACTTTAAAATTTGAAATAGTTTTAGTTTTGTCATTTTAAAAGCTAGAATTGTAGGTAGCTAGGTAGGCATACAGAGAGACAGACAGATAGATAGATAGATAGATAGATAGATAGATAGATAGATAGATAGACAGACAGAAAGCATAAATGAGTCTATATAGCTTATAAATATTAGATAGATAGATAGATAGATAGATAGATAGATAGATAGATAGATAGATAGATAGGTAGGTAGGTAGAATTGAGTCTATATGGGCTTCTGAGTGTTTAAATTTGAATTTTGACAGTTGTGTTTGAACAGTCTTGCTCATTGGTCCGCTTGTGTGCATTCGAAGTGCTGATTGGCTCACAGATAGAACCTTATAGAACCAAGTTAGAATTCGACTTTGTAAGCGTATGAGGTCTCTGCGGAACAAAAGTGGGCGTTTTTGTATTTGTGGGTGTTTTCAAACTGGTGGGTGTTTATATATCATGCAATTAAAATTATCCCCTTCACCTGACCCCACCCCTAGATTTGCCCACGTCAGAGTGTGGGTAGGGGTAACGCTCTCAAAAACGCCCCTCTGTTTATGATCTCGCCCATCAATCATTAATGTCCTGCAGAGACCTGTACTTGCTTTGTAGATAGAACCTTTTTGTTTTCTAAATAAAAAGTTCCAAAATGTACTCAAAACTTATAAAAATAAAAAATAAAATAATAATTTGTCTCAGAATAAGATAAGAATAACTCAATTTTGACAAAAATGTCAGATAGAACCTTATAATTCCAAGGGACGAAAAGTATTTAAAACATAAATAATTACAAATAAGTTTATAGTTACATGCTATTCCAGAATTATAACAGTGGATACACATGCTAAATGGTAGAGGAGCTGCTCGACTCTTAAGTTAACATACCGTTCTTCTTGACTGTTCATTAAATAAAGGATGAACTTACCACGTTCTGGCAATAGAGACATATTTGGGTCCGATCAGCTTTATTATCTTTTGCATCTTGTCACTGGCCTCCTCTGTTCAGAAAGTAAACAAGTTGAAATGGCTGTTGCAGGACCCCAGGCTGCCCGTTATCAGCCTGATAGAAAATTCTGGAACTGTGTAGACTGCTCATTTGCATAAAACGGCTAGATATGGAGTGTACGTTAGTAAACATTTTAAAACCGGGCTTTGTAATGAAAATGGCAGAAAATACTGTTGATGTGCAGTTGACTTGAATAATGCACCAAATAAAATAAATAAAACTTTAAATAAAATAAAATAAAATAAATAAAAGCCGCGAGCACCTAACGTTACAGATTTACAAGCGTGTACAGGACTTTACCAGTCCACAAAGTTTACACGTTATATGGCTAATGAGTACTTCTAAGAAATAACTAAGATGTGTCACAACTATTCTAATATATTAAGAAACAAGCAGTTTGTGAGGTAGGTGGCATCATATCTTTGAAATATATTCATCCGTTTTGTTTGAGTAAGGTAGATAAACGTAAAACTGCTGTCTGCTATGTTATAACTGTTTTAAAGGCAATTTCACACCAAGAACAATACATATAACGTTTATAAATAAACAGCGTACAAATTTAAAGTTATCATATACAGCCAATCAGAATTCACCTGACTTTAAAGAGCGCGAGGATTTAAAATCTTCAGCGCGCGCTTATAATAAACATAATCGTTGGTGTGAGCGATATCCATCTTTATACCTATCGTTCTTGGTGTGAACGGGCAGCGTTATCTCTTCACTCCAAGCATTTCTCGCAAAAGACACGCAATGGTAAGACTTTTATTACAATGTTTTTTATTTAACTCATTTGAAGGTATACAAGATCCAAAGCAAGACATTGAAAAAAAATGTATAATTCTGTTATTAAAAATGGCACATTTATTGCTACATTACTGTTATATACAGGACAGTTCTCAATACCTACTTTATATATATATTTATAAAAACAAAGACGAAAAATAATAAAGACAAAAACCGGAGGCACTCTGAAGACAACAGCAGTATTGTTCATGTCCCTACTGCAACTGCAAGACACCAGGTTCTGTAAAATTCACACACATCTTAATTCTGATGGAAATCATGGCAGCAGTCTTACTTCGGCGCACAACCATTCATTCAAAATGTTCACTCAGTTGGACATTCAAGATGCTTCAAGGATAAAAAAAAGAAAATAATTTCAGACAGGAAAATCCATGATGACATGACAACACTCCTCCAGCATCTAAAGCATTAAGCAGGGGGCAAAAACAAGTCCAGCAACTCATATTTTATAGATACTTTCAAAATGAACATGCATTTGAAATTGTATCAGCTGGATAAAACAAGAATTACTTGAGAATAACAGTCTAGTGTTTCCGGACCCCATCTGATGAATCGACGAAGATCCTTCAATTTTCTGGTGTGCTTCACAGATTACAGGGAAAAAAGAAAAAGAAAAAAAAGTTCCAACCTAGTTGAGCCAAAGATGACAGGAATGACAACCCTAAAATTGCCAAAAAGGTACACACAGCATAATAATAAGGATGAACGACTACAATGTTTTTAAATTGCAGATTAAATACTATAACACAGATGCTTCCAGAAAGAAACAAAACAAATCCAAAAAGATGGATGAGCCATTTTTGCATTTTGAAATAAAACAAATGGTCAAGTTCACAATGAAAGTAAGTTTAGGCACTGACAAGGCATCACTCTCAAAAATGACAGTCTTGAGAATAAGAAGGCCACGATATATAAATGTTTGACAACTTTTTATCTTTATCAAGAATTAATATTATGTTTCCATTATACTTTAGGACAACCTAAGTTCAGTATCCCCCTTACGGTGAAATGTTATTACTCAGAAATCATATCCATTGTGGACATTTTGACATTTACACAGGTTATAACACCATTTTTTTTCCTACATACATAATTCAAACCATCGGAACATCATCTCACCTACATGACAAAAATCGGGTTGAGACGTACACCTTGAAATGACAATATGATCAACTAAACTCACAGTAAGCCAGTCTGATGGAGACGTGAGATTGTGTACATCTGAATATTACATTCAAACTGGTTGCATTATGTGCATTGGCGAGACTGAAATGATGGTGAACGTTGCTTACGCACTACACCATTGCCTAAGAACACTTCTAGTGACGTACAGTTCCCTGAAATCAGGAAACTATTGTGAGGTCTTAAACCTCAATGCGCCTTCAATCATCATTATCAAATCTCTTTATCGTGAGTATAGAGCTATTGGGGGGCATCTGGGATAAAATTAAGGGTGGGTTGCCTCACCCAAACCTTAACGTTTCTGAAAATATTTGAAATTGTATGGCGCATCTGAGCGTTCACTTGCGCTATAGACTCTACACTTCAAACTAATATGTTTTTGTTATTTAGAAATCTACAATGTATAGACTAACAAAAATATATATATTTATATATATTCTTACATTTTTTCTCAAATCGAAATAACATCCATAACATATGCATGAGGTGGACATGTGTACACTTTCAGACTTTTGGCAACAACGAGTCGATGCAAGCGAGTGATGATTGAACATATCCTGGTGAAAAAATAAAAGGGCTTACGAAAGGAAAGACGTGAAAGGTCAACTTGGCAATTTTGTGTTTGGAAATGCAATGGAATCCAAGCATTGTTGTCACTGAAACAAAAGCTCATGTTCCTTTATGATGCAGTTTCTTCCGATTGGCAGAACTTGTCAATGGCATCGTGAGAGCTGATGATGTGTGATGTTTCCAAAGAGATGAAACAGTCTGGAGAGCTGCGATGGCCCATGTGCTTATCTCCCTTTCCGGAAGAGCCCTGTCCCACAGAGCAGAGGCATGCTGGGAAACGCCGTCCTCAAAAGCACCACAGGTTCGCCCCACTTCTCATGGGGTTTGGTTACACAATGCATGTAAGACTGTACCTTTCAGTAGGGAATGACAAACCACATAGAAAAAAAAAAAAAAAACTTGCTCATATACAAGCAACTCCCAAACTTTTGTTCCACACGAGTAAGCAGTTTGTGTCTTATATAAAACGTAACAATTAGGCACAAATCCATGATTAAATTGACGTACGTCTTGTCTTTCGATCAAAACTCTCTGCAGTGGAAAAATGTCAGTTGTGGTCAGAACGTGTCTATTCCTATGATCCAACGTTGTTGGGAAGCAGAAAAATACAAAACGACTTGAGAAAGAGTTCTTCACATTTGTGCTGGTAATTGCGGTCTGGAGTGATCACGGACAAAATCTGCTGTGTCAGTTTTGGCGGGTCAGTTTGTGTGTCCAAAAAGTTTTGGAGGGTGCACCTCTTTATTTCGTGGATGATATGCTTTCCGAGTCACTATATGCACACAGAGAGGATGAGAACGGTGGAAGAGATTCAAGGTCACTTCTTCCAGGAGCCCCAAGAAATTTCACGATCTAAGGACAGAAAACAGCCATGTTGAGGGATTTCTATCAATGTTATCGTTAAATAAAACTAAATATTGAAATAATTTTCATTAATTGAAATAAAGCCGATATAAAATAAAATATTAAATGAAAAACTTGAAAAATTGCATTGGCAGCTGAAATAAGTGAACAGAAAGGGTTTGCATAACCTGTTACACAAAGTGAGGCCGTGTTTAAATGGACATTAACATACCACATGATCACATGTGACTGACAGAGTTGCGTCCATCTCCTCCAAGGCCTTGATGCGGTCCGGACAGCTGCATTTGAGTGTCTCCAACCACCCCGGACACTTTCTCCTCTTCACGTCGCTTCAAACAAGCTGCTTTGGGGTTTAGGTTGCGTTCTGGATAAAAATGAATGTAAAAATGCAAAATTAACAGCAGTTGGTTCACTTAAAAGGAAGTATTAAATTCTAGAATAGCTGTCCATGTAACAAAGCATTTTATTGATAAAATAAGTCTTTTAAATACATTTTAAAATGAATTTTCTGTTAAAGTATACAAGGCCAAGTAGACAAATTTAATATCAATCAATTTTATCATAGCCAAACATATTTCACAATCTACTCAAGTCCCAGCCTATAATTTCCCCATGAATATTTATCATCACTCAGAAAATATCACATACAAGTAAATGCTGTTTTATGTTGTCTTTAGATACAGACAAATCAATAATAAGGATGAAAACACATACCACGGACTTGTTGCTCAAGGTTTAGTATCACATTGACGGCCTGGTGCAGGATGAGCAGTTTGGTCTGGGGTTTATCGTTGCTCAGGTGCAGCTGGCACATGCGGCCCAGCTCTTTGAAGGCCTCGTTGATGTCACGCACGCGCAGTCGCTCTCGTGCGTTATTGGCCACTCGTCGCTCCTTCTCCCGCTCGATCTTCACCTCTGCCGGCAAATCCTCGTCATCTTCATCTAGACTGTAGAGAGACGTAGACAAAACATTTACATTTCAGGTTTTTTTTTTTTTATTAAGACAAATTATATTTTATTATATATATATATATATATATATATATATATATATATATATATATATATATATATATATATTTAAATTATATTATATATTTTATATATATATTTTATTATATATATTTAAATTATATTTTTATATATATATATAGACTGTTCAAAAAGGTTTTTTTTTTTTTTTTTTTTAATTTAAAGGGAAGAAAAAAAAAATTTTTAGACCAGGTGCCTGCTCAAGCATATTAGGTGTAAAGTTCTGTACAGTCAAACCAAAAATTATTCAGACACTAGATATAACTTTTTATATATTTTTATTAGTGGGTGCAGGACACTTTAGTTCATTTATGTAAGTGAGGATGGCAAAATAAAATAAACTGTCACATATTATACCCAAAAAATTCTTCATACAGTGAACTACCAGTAAAATTGATAAAAATTTCAGACCAAAAATTATTCAGACACTTTGACCTGACCATGTTTTGCTTAAGTGTTATCTGACATAATTAAGATTCATTTTTTTCTGACACAGTTTAACTCTGAAATTGTCATATTTTATTACTATTTTTTAAACTATAGTGAATAAATTGTAATAATGAATGAAATGTTCAAGGTGTATGAATACATTTTGGTTTGACTATATAAATTATAAATATCTTAAATGCAGTAGTACCAGTAAAATGTTTGGTCACACCTGACATAAATGTTTTCTTGTGATACATACCTTTTGATCTAAATGCTTATGCATAAATGTGTGCAATTAGTTAAACACTCTATAGTATAGTATAGTATATTAGTTATATACTCTACTGTTCAACTGGTTCACTATCTGGACCAGAATACAAGAAAACTAATGCCGTTCAGCATCCCAATATTCAGCAATATTATTAATCTGACTGCACGGACACTAGTGGATGAGAACTGAACTAAACTGAATGATGACATCACTTTTCCGCAGAACTGTTTTATAGATAAAATGAACTAATTTAATAATTGATGATCTTTACAATGGAACTGAATCAACACTGAACTAACTTCAGCTGAACAATGACACCATTTCCTTTTTAGAGCTGCTTTACAGCTGAAATGAACTGTTCTCATCATTAGATTATTTTCCTGTTATCACTGTAAAGCTGCTTTGAAACTATTTATTCTAAGTGACGACTTTTACTCTGAAACTTATCACTTATGCTGCTGGTTATGGTTTACTTTCACTGCCGCTTGCGCTGCCATTTTCTGCAGGTGTTAATAAAGACCACATTTAATACCTCATGGCCATATGTGTTACCACAGCTGTAGAATATTCAGTCTAAACTGGATGATGCCAGTGGATGTGAACATTCAAACCAGTTATATAAAGAGTTGAACAGTTCTCTCTCTCTCTCTGGTCACGCTTCTTATTGTAGTGGATGAGCATTCACCTACCTTTATTTAATATACAGTCAGTTACAGATAAAGAATAAAAAAATTTTGTCCAAACTTTTTACTGGTAGTATATAAATATCAATAACCCCTTTTAGATCAAGAGATGAATGTTGAATTAAAAGATTTAAATCCCCCGAGAAAAAAAAAAAAGAAAAGAAAAATAGATGAAAATTTGCTTTGTCTGCTGATTTTACAGCGCACTGCACATTCAAAGAGATACGATTCTAGTTCATACTCATGAAAACATCACATAGGAGAGAGTCCCACCTGTGTCAAAATCAATTTATAGTGTTTCAATGGCTTTGAAAACCAATTGAAGTATATATTCATTTTGTATACAATAACATTCAGACATTTAATGTTTTAAAGCGATCAAGTGAGTATCCGGAGTCTTTCACAAACATGCACTCTATGGTGGGAGATAGACTTACTCTTCTCCCTGGTCTGATAAACTTGAAAGGACTTGATGGGTAAACACCTCCTTTCTGAAAACAATGTGAGAGTTTGGGAAAGGGGGAAGAACACTATAAAACATGGCACTTTGTGTGTTGGGGAAGCCCAAACACTTGAAATCAGGCCTGGCCCAATGTGAAGACACACAGAAATGTATAGACATTTTTTGTAGGTGATCATATTATGACATTGCAGACTTGCATCAAACCATCATGCGGTTGAGCATTTTAGATTCAGAAAACATTCAGCCATTCTTGAGTATTCTGGGGCGACGCTAAAAAAGTGAGCTTGTACCTTGTTCTGGTGCGAGACTGTTTGCTTTCCTTCTTCTCTTCTTCAGACTTATCGGCCACAGAGGAGTTCTCATCTTCCTCCTTGTCTTCCCTCTTAATGTCGGATTTGTTTGACGAACGTGTGGCATGGGCCAAGCCTCCGGGCAAACCTGAAGCTAGAGACAGAAAATCGTCAAATGTAGAACGCTGAAATTAACTTGCAACTTTCAGCATTTACATCTGTTGTTTACATGTTCGGTTGGTTCAGAAAGAGAAACTGAAACTACTGCTCACTGTTAAAACCCTCTGGTGCTCCTCCAGGCTGTGGGGTGCCTGAAGCATGAGCTGACTGCAACAGAGTGCTGCTGGGAGGAAGGCAGGCATGGTCGTCATGATGGCTTCCAGCCTGCAGGCAAGTGCAACAAGGGAGAGTAATTAGCACTTATCAATACCCATGGGTGCATTATTTTTGTTTTCTGTTACATGATACCACATACAGCTCTAAAACTATAGTCCTGTTATCACTGTTTGGGATGCTAATTTGAAACTAGCTACTCATAGTTGCTAATCTATAGTAAAGGTACTGCACTTTTGAAGAAGTAACAAAAAGTAGACCATTAAATTAAAGCGATGCACACACATTAAAAACTTTTAAAAAGGAACTAGCAGTTTGCATCATTCGTGGAAGCTAAACTAGAACCGCACTTATTGCATGACTTAATGTGCATTTCTCTCTAAAGGTGCATCCACTATACCAGGGGTCTCCAAACTTGGTACTGGAGGGCCAGTGCCCTGCAGATTTGAGCTCCAACCCCAGTTAAACACACCTACCTGTACGCAGTGTTGTCAAAAGTACTGACTTCATTACCAAGTTACTGAAATTTAAAAAATGTGATGCTTTAAACTCTGTTGAGTGGATTCGTAAACACCTCCGATTGGCCTTTGTGTTCACGCACTCAACATATATGTCTGTGATTGGCTACAATGATCAACGCACAGGAGTGTTTGAAAGCACATGGAAGTGTTTGAATATGAAAGTAGGAGCATTTGAAATCAAGTGTCTATCAGTGGACCGGTCCTCTGATAGACGCCTGATTTGAAACGCTCCTGTGTGTATCTGTGCAAGCACTCAGTGAACAGCGTCAGTAGGTGCGTTTACATGGAGCACTGTAATCAGTTTAAAGTCCAATCCGAATGAAAATGCTCCATATAAACACCCCAATCAGAATAAAAATGCCCAAACCAAATGAAATTGTAATCGGTTTGAGAGGGGTGAGATAAACCAAATAAAATAAAAATTCTGCCATATAAACGCGTTAAACTGATTACTTTGCGTCTACATCACGTCAAGAGGCCAGGGGTCGTCAGAATGCACAATGGCGGGGGCAAAATTAACTGGAGTAAAACTGAAACACCACATTTATTAAATACACTGAAGGAACTCAGTGTATCATTACTATGGACCTTCATCCACATGCTTCTGCTTTTCAGATGAGGGAGGGGTAGTATTGAGATGCTCTTTAGAGATGCACAGCCACCAAAAAGGTTAGCTTTCTGTGCCAAAAATTCACGCTGTTGCTTGATTAAGAGCAACACTTAGTGAGCATAAGAAATAATGGAACTCCATGTTGACAGGAATAAAAGGTGGCAAACAGGACAAAAGCTAGTGAGCGCATGTCACAAAGTCATTCCGATTGAAAGCGCCGGCACATGTAAACACCATATCAGATTAGATAATGTCCACCGAACCTTTCAATTGGAATGACAAAAAAAAAAGCGTACATGTAAATGTGGCTACTGTCTATTTACAACATGTTTTTAAAGCGTTGATCACTGTAGCCCATCACAGACATATTTGATGAGTATGTGAACACAATGGCTAATCAGAGGCATTTACAAATCCGCTACAGCGCTCAAAGAATCACATTTTTAAAATTTCAGTACCAACTTGGTACCGAAGTCTGTACTTTTGACAACACTACCTGGAAGTGTCTAGTATGTCTAATTAGAGCTTGATTAGCTGGTTCAGGTGTGTTTAATTTGTTATGAACCATTTGCAGTAAACTTTCAGATTAAAGAGTGATTCTCACAAAACTATTTTTTGTGAGCTTTTTGTTTTTTTCTTTTTCCAAAAAAGGACACTTGGAGATTCCAAAACAAGGAGTCCACAAAATTCATACATTTATGTACATGAGCACTCATGATAAAAAAAAAAAAAAAACACATTACAGAAAACAAAACTTTTCAGAATTCAGTGTATAGTATGCGTACAGTGCAACAGCAAAGACTTGTTTACATTTCGCGATACCAAACAGGACCACGTTTGCGAATCAATATAATGGACTCGTGCATGCTTACTGCACAACTCCTGTACGTCACTGCTATTGTCTTTACCTTAACTGCAATCCTCATCCATCAAAACTTTACTAGCGAGACGCTGGTTTGCTTTATCCAGCCGAGAAACATAGTTTGCATATCATCTGGCCATACAGCGGTGAGTTGTTTTGAGGTTCCGTTCAGTCTGTATTTCACACAGCACGATGTGCGAGATCTCACGTACTTCAGAAACAATCACAGAATATGACACACTGGAATAAATAATTCACTAAAAACAACACGGGTCTCTATTTTCTCTGCCATCTCTGATGTAATCACCCTGCTTTTCTTTACGTTAGTGCTGTTTTGGACTGATTGTTTGAATGAATCTGCTTACTGGATCATTGTACTGAAAACTTTCCTGGTGTTTAGTGGCTTAAAATGATCTGATCGCAAACAGAGAAGCGAAATCGAGTTAAAGGGTTAGAATAGAAATTTCCGCCAACCAGGGTTACAGGTGTTTGGACCATTGTAGATGCTCAAGTGTGATAAACTCCTGACTCCCAAGATCATGACGTAAATTATGTTAATGAAGCAATTTGTGTGCTTTAATTTATTTGCGTGAATTATTTTAACAAGGATTTTGAATTAATCGCATGCGTTAAAGCACAGGTGTCAAACTCAGCTCCTGGAGAGCCACAGCCCTGCAGAGTTTAGCTTCAACTCTTATTAAATGCACCTGATTCAGCTAATCAAGTCCTTCAGGCCTATTTGAAAACTACAGGTATGTGTGTTTGGAGCAGGGTTGGAACTAAACTCTGCAGGGCTGTGGCCCTCCAGGAACTGAGTTTGACATCCCTGCGTTAACGCATTAACATTGACAGCCCTAATATATGATATATCACACACACACACACATGTTCTAAAAACTAATATTATTATTATAATATTAATTATACACAATTATAATTATAATATACATTAATATAAATTATTAACATATTAAATAATATTAAGGCAACACTTTATTTTAGTGTCCATTAAACCCTACAGTAAGTACATTTTGTAGGGATGCACAATATATTGGACACATTGATATCGGCCGATAAAGGAAAATTAGGGCAATATATTGAAGCCGGTTGATAACGTATTATTTTCTTTAGCTGAGACACTTCAGATGTGTGCTGTTCCCCATGATGGTTTTGAATTGCTTGATACAGTTAAGTGCAACATATGCAGCACAAATCTGTCATATAGGCTACATAAAATTATAACGAGAACACGACTGTAAAAGAGTTTTTGTGAATTCTTTGTGTGCCCGCGTTTCAGCGCGTTATTGCAAAAAGAGCGCGTCCAGGGAGTTACACCTTCATGACTAGCACAATCAAGTTCGACTGTGCATTCGCAGCCTTTTGTGCCATTGTCAGTTGTAATATGTTTATTTTGTGTATGATTAATCTCATATAGGATGCGTTTGGTTTAGCTTTAGCGCGCGCAGCTTAAACCGCAATGCACATTAATAATAACTATGATTGGGAGTGGCGTATAAATAACATTATAATGAGAATACTATTGTAATAAACTGAATTCTCTTGGCTTATTTGCTGACGTTTTTTAGCGCGTTATTGTGGGGAGCGCATCCAGAACAGGAGCACATTCTGACCAATACAGTCAAGTTTGCTTATGCATTCACGTCATTTTGTGCAGATATAAGTCTTAGTATTAAGTTTATGTACTTTAAATTTCTGATTAATCTTATAGGATGCGTTTCGTTGAGTTAAATAACCCGTAGAAAAGCTCTTCAGTTTCCTGATTCAACTTTTCAAAACATTAAAAGCCATGATTGGGACTGTCGTGTAATTAACATTATAACTGTATACACTATTGTAATAAAAAGATGTAAATTCACCGTGCTTCAGTGACCGTTGAGTTGATGAACCTTCTAGCAAAGCGCTTCAGTTTACGGGTCTTTATTCTCTTCAGCTTCAGCGTGCACAGCTCAAACAGCAGTGATATTATTTGAAAATATTAAAGATGTTTACTATTACTGTAATATTAAAAATGTTTTATTTTTTTTTTTTTCAAAAACAATGATGCGTTATTATTAATAACTAATACTTTTATTGTTCTCGTATTTTCTCATCAACAACATGGTTTGATTCAAATAATTTCCTCTGTGCAGAATTTCATTTTATTTAGCCATGGCACATGTATTTCTCTTCTTTACATGTAGCCTAAGTAATGTTGTCCAGTGACTTGTTTGCATTATTTAGGTATTATATTTTTAATTTTATTTTTTGTTTGGCAATACATTTTTTTGGCATCACTTTACAACAAGGTCTTATATATTAATGTATAAACTAACAGAGAGCAATAACCTTTGTGAATATTAGTTCATAAAATATTTGTGTTCATGTTAGTTCACAGTGCATTAACTAATGTTAACAATTACAACTCTGGATCTTAAAAATGTCTTAGAAAATGTTGAGATCAACATTAACTAAGATTAATCCAATAAGTATTGTTCATTCATTGCTCGTTAATTAATCCTATCAAAATGAAACCTTATTGTAAAGTGTTACCTTTTTTTTATTTTTATTATTTTTATTATTATTATTATTATTATTATTATTAATAATAATATATATATATATATATATATATATATATATATATATATATATATATATATATATATAAAGAAAGTTGGCCATAGGAGTGTAAAATTAATTTTAAAAGTTAAGGAATCTTTACACTGGTTCAAAATAGGCTACTGTATTGTATAGGTTTGATTTATGTTGAAGTATTTAGGACATGGCTTTTAACGGTGAGCCTTTTGTTTGTATAATCAAGTTCTCAAAGTATATCAAAATTTGGATTTAGATTTATAGGCCATCGGTTATCAGCTTTAAAAATGTAAATATTTATCATCAGGTATCAGCCAAAATGTTCATATCTGTGAATCCCTAACATTTTGTTAATTAATATTACTAATTGCACTTTATTTTAAGGTGTCTTTATTACGCTGCAATTATACATTTAAAGTACTGAATAATATTAAGCAACTAAATATACTTACTATAGGGTGAGGATTAGGGCTTGGTTTGGACTAGGTTTAGTTGCATGTAATTATGCATAATTTATAGTTATTACTATAGTAACTACACGTAACATGACACTGTAAAATAAAGTGTTACCCTTATTGCTTTTT
The DNA here is from genome assembly GCA_037101425.1 of Elopichthys bambusa. Taxonomy (NCBI): domain Eukaryota; kingdom Metazoa; phylum Chordata; class Actinopteri; order Cypriniformes; family Xenocyprididae; genus Elopichthys; species Elopichthys bambusa. The sequence goes on along the minus strand of CM074433.1, from coordinate 8,804,279 downwards.
TTGTGTAATTACACTGTAACAAGGACACCTTAAAACAAGTTATAAAACAAAAACTATATATTTTAAACCCACCCAAATGAATTAATTCACTAAAAATATGATTCCATAAATGCCATTTTGTGTGTTTGTTTTTTTTTTGTTGTTGTTGTTTTTTAATTATACTACTATGTGTCCACACTAACCATGGCAGGGTGTCTATTGGTTAGGGGCAGTCCCGGGTTGGAGTAGGCCTGAGGGAGACCCCCCATGGATCCGCTGGATGTGGAGACGGCACCCAGTAGGCCATGCATGTCGGCATGGGGTCCAGGAATTCCCGGGGGCTGACCCACCGCATGACTTCGGAGCACATCAATGGCCTCCTCTAGTCGCTCTTCCATTTTGTTCTGCTATGGAGAAATATCATTGATATTTACCTTAAAAAGTATACATGAAATTATATAATAAGGCATTAAAAAAAAGAAAAAGAAATTGATAACTTTTTCTAAACAATAGATATTCATTAAGACAGCAAAAAGTCAACATTTTAAATATGTACAGTATATATGTATTTTTAAATATAAATATATACAGTATTTATTCATAATAACAATAAGAAGAAGATTTAATGTTTAAGCAGAGCATTTTTAAAAAATATAACAATAAAGTAAAATTGTTGTAATTGGTTGTATATCAGTATTGTTATTGTTAAACTAGGTTTCAAATAATGAGAACCGTTTTAATAGTTAAATTTTAAACAAAATACAAATGGTGTTGAAACAAAATACATTTAAGTTGAAGAGCTACAATTGCTAAAACTAAAAAAAATAAATTAAAGCTAAATAGAAATATTTAAAAAAAATAAAATGGCAAAAAAAAAAAATACTAAAACTTAAAATGAAAGCTGGAGATCTAAAAGTTAATTCAAAATATTAATAAATACTACAATAGTATAAATAGTATATATTAAAATGCTGTTGTATGTTGAAAAAGCATATTTTTAAACTTACCAGTGCATGTAGTCCACCCTCATAGTTAGGAGACAGAGCAGTCTGGCCAGAAGCTCTCGACCACTGTGCTGCACCTGCTGAGGAGAACATGATCCAAAGCCTTAGTGTGAAACATGTGGAATGCCACTGTGACACAAGATGGCACTCTAGAGCTTCAAATTTTCACCTCCACCTACACAAAGCCCATCAATCTAAAAGGAATGATTTATGATTCTTCAGGCTGCTTCTTCTGCATACACGTATTTGTCTTGGTATCTTTCAACACAAACAGATTTAATGAACCGGATCTCCCTTTGACAGAATAAGACAGCGTATCTTACTTGCAATGCCCTGAGGGGAGCCCACAGGAGTGGAAGGAGTAGAGGAGAAGTTGTTGCTGTTGTGGTCCGAGGGGTAGATCTGTCAAATAAAAAACACATGGAACAAAAAATTTGAAGTTCTGCACACCTCCAACTATATGGCTAATAATAATCTGTAATGAAAGGATCATTGAAAGTCTGAATAATGCTATCTGTCTTTGACTTCACATGGCCAAATGCTCTTTCATGGTGATTAATGGAAGCTCACTCACCGAAGCAAGAGCTTTTCCGATCTCATCACCTGAGCTGCTTGCGACTGAGCCTCTATTGGCTGTGGGGAAGAATGAGAGAACTTATTAACTTCATTTATTACATCAATGTCATGTCTACTCCGCTGATCTATAATTTGCTAATCCGCTAAAAATGACCATTCAAAGTCTAAATGAAAGATTGAAGGCCATTCCCTCTAAATTATAGTTCAAGTTCAGATTAGTCCAAGGCCAAAATTGATTTCACAAGAAGAATCAACTTCAAGATTTAATATGAACCCAATTACAAGCTCAGTTCACAACCTAGAGGACATTAAATTAAAACGATGAAGGTAATTTACCCAAAATGCTGTCTGATCCATTCATGGAGGATGAGTGGCTATAGGCAGCTGAGCCCGAATGGAAACCATTGACGTCCGCTCCATGCAAAGGGTAGTTCTGTAGAGGCAAACACAGTGATTGGAGCTTCTGAAATAAGTCACAATTTAAGCCCTTCTCCAAAGCCTTCAGAAGACATACCATCCTGTCTTGTGCATTTATTGCCGAGAAGGAGCCAGGCTGATTGATGTGTGGCGAACTGCCCAGCATAGCGGTGTATCCTGACTGACCTAAGGATCCAGACGGGGCCCAGGGGTCCGAAGAGGAGTGTAGGCCCTCTGTGAACACAAAGGTAGATGAGAAGGATCAATACCAGTCAGCACAGAGACTTGTGCAGACATGCTACGCATGTTCCTAATTTTAATCAAATCAAACAAACAAAACTACAAGATAATACCGTAGTCATTAATAATCTGTTTGCAACATGTCTGTGTGAACATAATATGTACCAATTAATATTAGCATCACATTATGGCTTGGTGAGATTGGGTTTTTAGATGTGGCACAGACTTCTGCATAATTGTATTTCCCCATATACACACCTTGCATGTAAAAGGACCCTGGGTACACAGAGCCAGGTTTGGAGCCTGGGAAGGCAGCACTGTCACGGATATAGTCATCACCAGAGGTGGCAGCATAAACCTGCATTTATAAACAAGATACACGAAGGACATAAAGAAACATTACATTCATATAGTAACAGGCTAAAAAACCCCAGCAAATCGCTTGCACATGAATGCACAACTGGTATGGAGCCCATGAAGCTGGCAAGCTCTTTGTGATTTTCAGTACAAATGACGTGTACGCGTGTTTCCATAATGCCCCCTCAGATAAAGTGGCAGGGACAGAGAACAGAGCATGCTGGGAAATGCGCCACGGCCATCTCATGGCACAGTCGGCGCTTCCTCTCGCACTCCCATGAGCCAAAAAAGGAGAGGGAGGACAGCAACAGGGAGCACCATCCCTAAGAGTGAGTCCAAATCAAGCTAAGCACACTGGGTAATGACATATTCCATAACACTGAAATGGAAAAAAACAGGTACTTGTTTGTTTTATAATAATAAATAATAATAATACTAATAATAATAATATAAATACATTATACTAATATCTTTCATAGGAAGCCTTTAATGGAACCGAATGATGATCGGAAACTCATCTGAATTCAGGAGCCGCGACACATGCAGCATATTCCCCAACAAGCACGTTTTAACATGTATGATTTGTATGTTTGTCTGTATGTGCGGATACATGAGCGAGTGTTTGGGAGGGAGGGGGGGCGCCGGCGGACGGGTGGGTCTAGGGCCAGGAGAGAATACAAATCCAGCAAAGCGATATTTCTCTTTTGCCTGTAATTTGATTTAACAGGGAGAAGTGGGATGGGAATGGAGAGATGCACTTCTAATTACAGAGCCATCTGCCTACTCCTGGAGCACGTCCAACTCCACAGGCAGCTGGGCTGAAGAGGGGAGGGGTGAGAACAGTGGGGGGAGAGGTCTTGCTGAAGAAGTGGTAGGAGTGGAGCAAAATAGACTGGTCGATTATCTAGAAACCACATAAAAGAACAAATGAGGGAGGGAAAAAAAAAAAAACCTGCGAATGGCCCTCTTCTCTGAAGTTCACCAGGAAACACATCCTCACAATGATTTGTTGATGCACTCGAGAAGATCAAGGCAAGCCCAGACACGTTGAGGATCAATATCCTTTAGTACTGAGCCAAAGTTGGTTTTAAACTTCAAACAAACCACACACACACACATTATATTATATATATATATATATATATATATATATATATATATATATATTAAAAAAATGCATGGGGCGTTATAATGCTGTGGCGGCACAAGAGGAAGTTGTACTGAGCCACAGAGTGGGATTCAGCAGGAGCTAGAACCCTAGCTCATCAGCAGCCATTAATCTGAGCTAAGACAAGCGAGAGAGAGAGAGAGAGAGAGAGAGAGAGAGCGCGAGAGGTGCAACGGGACTCACAACTGGGTCACTTTGGAAGAGGGGGAGGATAAGGTCTAGCATGGGCAAATCTGTAGGATCGTGTTTGGGGAGAGGGTTTAGAGGGCAAAGTGTTGAGCTAATGTGGATTTAAACTATGAAAGAACAGTTACGCTTCCCATTACTCAAAGGAAGTGGTTTGGAAAAGGGTATGGCCACTTACATGTTTGCTCAAGTTAACCCCGACTTGCAATGGTCAAAGGTTCAGAAATATTATGAACCTTAGTCACGGAAGACATCTTTTTATTTTGACGCAAATGAAAACACATACAAACTGTTCAATCAAAAATGTGTCCACTGGAATTTTTTGGAAAGATGTTTCTTTGATCTAAACGATTGACACAACAATAGAATCTTTTAGGAGGACTGTTACATTTACCACTCACTGCCTTTTGCTTGTTTGTTCACGCCATATTAAATATGCTTCTACTGCGAATAAATTCTATAGCAGGGGTGTACAAACCTACTCCTCCAGGGAAACCACTTGTCTATAGGGTTTGGGACTAATGTCAAACCATTTCAGATGCCTGAATACCTGAGATAAACTCTAGAAGTTCCTGTAATGGACACTATAGAATTCTTACGCTCTTCTTCTGCCGTTGCTAAAGAGCAGAGCTTTGCTGATTTAACACTGGTGTAATTCCTGACAATTAAAACATTATCCCTCAGTTTCACAGACAAGGCTTAAGCTAGTCCTAGACTAAAATGCATGTTTGAGCTGTTTTAACTGAAAGCAACTTGCACTGACATATATCTTAAAATATGTCAGAGCCATTGTTTTGTCTCAAGATGCACACCAATAGTGTTTTTTTCCAAGTCTATGTTTATAAAAGAACTAAGGTAATGTAATGAGATTGTAATGAAAAACTTTCTAATGGGAGACATTGGCAAGAGAGATTATTTTGGAAAGGTCACTCACTGAAGATGGCAGTCCTGGTGGCTTCCTGATCTTTTTTGGTTGGGGATCTGTGAAGAGATTAAAACAGACATGGTACTCTTTTTCTTTCAATAATGACGGATCCAACACAAATCTAGTAAGTGATGTATGTTCTTTACCCATGCCTCCATCTGAGGGGCGTCTCCGGGGGTTGTTGTTATATGAAGAGTAGAATTGTGAGCCAGACTTTAGTCCGGATGGGGACATGGCATCTGCAGAAGGCATGGCAATGTCTGAAGGCAGGAACCCCGGCTATAGGGAACAACAGGTTTGCGGATTTGGATCAAAAGTGAGAGGATGATGTCAAGCAGGTAACTAAAGCATTTTCAATAGTTGCTCTTTGACCTGATTCAACTTACCTGACCCCCAAAGGAAGAGTATGGACCCCTTTCATTCTTACCTACAAAAATAAATAAATAGTGGGTGTTGTTAACAAATACATAAAGTTACAATGATTGGAGGAAATGGAAGTCAATTAAGAGTGAATTGACATCTGAGAGCAAAGTCTCTTGGTGAGGCCAAAGAGGAGCTCATCTACCCTGAGCAACCTTGAGGCAACCCATAGGGCAGTTTCTACATCGGCAGCTTTGAGATCAACCAACCAAACATTAGTAAAACCCACCACTAATCCCTGTGCCAAGGAATGGGGAAGATAGTCCATCATGTTCATTGAAGTGTGGGCCCTCTCCATAGCTCTGGAAAAGCAAAGACAAGAAGCAGGTCAAAACTATAAAACATGCCCTAACAACACCTTAAGACGGCCAACAAGGCATTGGGATTGCCCGTACCTGGTTAAAAGATGGACTGTTTTGATCTCCAGCAGCCCAAGTACTATTGCGTTCTTCCATACCTACAAAGCAATTGATCACAAGCTGTCAGACCAATTCTACAATTCTGGCATGTACTAAACCTTTACATGATGATCCTTCTTAATTCTCCGTTCATGCATTAAGGCCATCGGACATTTGGCGGCTGGTTCTCTGTGCTTGTCAGACAGCCTCTGGATCTCATCCAAAACCATCACACCACACTAATATCCATGTCATTCAGCAAGCCTCAACATCACTGACCATAAAGGGAGCATTCATTCAGTCACTGGATCTCATTAAGACAAGTTGGGGGGAGGAATATCACGGCAAGCAGAACAAAAACAGGCTGATCAAAGAATTGCGAAATTAGCATCATTGTACAATTGGGAGTGGAGACCCATAGGGACAACACAGGTCTCAGTACAAGGCATACAGGATATGTAGTGTGTTTAAAAGCTTTTCGTCGTCATCAATATGCTTTATATGTAGAAATATGGATATTCAAAAACATTGCGGAAACATTTTAAAGTGTACTGAAGCAGAAATTCCTCATAAAGCATTCCCCTCTGCCTCCTGTCTTATGCCTTAATGCAAAGCTCTCCAAAGACACATGGCTTAATTGCATGCTGATTTGCATAATTGTGCATATTAATGCAGTTGGTTTATGAATATTCATATTCTCCTTTTGATTTTTTTTTTAGGTCTAATTAAAAATGTGTGAGAGAAGAGGGGGTCTCAGCCAGAGCGGCCACTGAAGGCTGAGCATGAGTGATGAAGCTAACAAAGCAGAGCAAATAGCGACATCCACGCTGACAGCCGTGATCTATGGAGCCCACGCAGGCAGCATGGGAAATGAAGTGGGCACTGACTGAGTGAGTGAAAGAATCTCCCTGGCAGAATCATCTTATGTGGCGAAAAATGAAGTGGCAGAGATACAGATTCAGATGCAGAAGGACCATATGAGATGTTTAACATGGTGAATGGCTTTGAATGACATTTGTCAGTAGGACTGACAATTTGAACGACCATATTAGCAAACTTGTGCTTTTTCCGTCAGATTTGGTTTTGTATATACAAAGTGGATTTGTGCGAGGATACAATGCAATTCATCTTTTGAGTTATAGGCCACTAATTTGCTGCAAGCATCAAAATCCAATTCTACAAAGACAAATCTGACATTCAGTCAAGCAGGAACTGAATCCATTTCCTGCGTTGAGGAAAGATCATTTCCTTTATACACTCCTTCAAATACATCAGCTACACAGCATGCCATAATTCAAGTTCAGATCGCAGCAGATATCAAAAGTGAAATCATTAAGACTTGAGGTGTATGTGTGTGTGTAAATGTGCTTGCGTGTGATGGGTGTGGGGAAATGGGCTCTGTCCTGTCCTAACGCTGTCCTCAGTGGGTGACGTGTTGGGCAGCTGTGGAGGTGAGCGAGAGGACGCCTGGTGAAGTTCTCCCATGCAAGAACTCCCGCAAACAGCATGGCTATGCCCAAGGAGGGGGAGGAGATGGTTTAATGCAATTAGCACCCTTCCGAGCACTTTTGTCTTGAGGAACAGATGCACTTCTGAAGGCCACTGCTTCCTCTAAACATGTCCTGACTTTGTAGAATTTCAGCTTAAATCACAGGGAATAGCCAGAAGTTTAAGTACTGGCCAATTTGTAAATCAGTTTAAAGCTGAAAAGTTATCCAGTCCACGCAAGGAAAAAGGTTTAATTTAAGATCAAAGCTTATATTAACTTACAACTTTTTGTGATCTTTAAGCAATGTTCTGGGTTCAATAAAAGTCAAGCTCTATCAACAGCATTTGTCATGTTACCACAGAAAATAATATATGATTTGTCCCTTAGTTCTTTAAAAGAAAAAGAATAAAAAAAGAGACAGGGCAGCATAAAATGTTAAAATACACCGTTTTGAAGACTTAAGTTAACATGGAACTACCATTTGCCTGTTCAAAAATATATACAATACTTGCAATTCCTGTCATGACCATGTCAATAAATCCTGGAACTTCTGGACAATTTGTGCAAAAGAAAAACTTTTTACACAGAAAAGACTCCAAACACATGAATTACATTGGTGATGAATAACTAATTTATCTGACTGGAACACTGATCTCAACACAAAACTGACAACTTTACGGTTTAAATAATACATTTCAAGAAAAAACATAAGTGATTTTAAACCCGTAAAGTGCTTCTTAATAAAAAACTGCAGATAGAGTCAAAATTATTTTCTGTGGTAAACGTGAACATGCCTACAAATGATGCTAACAGAACTTAAGATGTACTGAACCCGGACTTCCTTTAAGAGTCCTTAAAGGTCCCGTGGACCTTTGTTTCTCAATACCGAATCTGAGAACATGTCATATCCTGTTATACAGAGTTCATAGGGTGAGGCTTATGTTGACTGATGTGGAGACCTTCTAGAAGCATCTCACAAGTGACAGATTTAAGAGTCGGGGTCACCTCGGTGTCAGGTAGCTCTCGCAATAAAAATCTCAAACTGAGACATTAGCTTGGCCCTGCTATGTAATTGGCACTTCAGGTCGCCACAGACCGAGAGTGAAGCTGGTGATCTTTCACAGTGTTTCTTTTGCTGTTTTCATGCGGCCTCCTGCGGGGTGGTGGGAGGTATGAGAGAGCTTTGTTGCAAAGTAGGTCCATTTCCTGTCAGTTGGCAGGGGGAGAAAGTGTTTTCTTGTGTGGGGGGAGGAGTGTTTTATGCGGTGGGGTGGGGGAATCGTTTGGAGACCGTAAGGCCTTTATTTAAGTCTTTGTTCTCAGATTGTTCTTATTCAAGGGTAATGTTTGGAGTGTCGATTGGAAGACAGACAGACAGGCTGGAAAGACTTGAAGAGAAACGCATGGGACGTTCATGCCTTTGACAGCTCGTGAAAATCTTAACTGGAGCAAAACCAGCCAACAATGGGAGCAAAAACAACACGTAAGAGTGGGGTGTGCAACTGGTTATAAAGAAAAAGATGACACACAGAAACAAACAAAAAAAAAAAAAACATACTTTTTAACTAATAATGAGATATGGGCTGTTCAAATTTTCTGGACTCAAACATTATAATGAACAGCAATCCAACTAATCAGTCCCTCCTCTTGACCTAACAAAGTTATGATGTACAAGTTTGTGCAATAGGTGCTTCAACTGAATAACCAGTTCAAAGGCATCCAAAATGCCCTGAGCTTTGACTCTGGATATACTACGCTGTATTCATAAAAGAGGGGATTTAGGAAAACAAGAAGAAGCATGTTCTCTTCCTCTGTTGAGAGGAGTGAGCACTTAGCAACTGGCCCAAACACCTCCACTGCTATAAGGAATACCACTTTAAATTCATGAAATGCACAAGTATGGCAAAAGTAATGTGACATTTCCCTCTAAACAAGAAAAAAAGACATGCATTTAGTAATAAAGATTTACCTGAACCACCAAATTGACTGCTAGCAAGTGTAGTTGGTCTGTTCTTCCCATTTGCCACAGGTGGCGCAAACATCTACAACAGATAAATAAGAAGTAAAGATGGAGTTTACAATAGTAGCATATTACAGCAAACTTACTTCAATGGGTGCCCACAGACTGCAATTCCTCAGCATTATTGAAAATTCACGCAATGTGACTTCAAGTTTAGCTTCTTCAGACATTTAATGCTAAAGATCACATCACCTTTGCCAGACATAACCCACTAAAATGGTTCAAACTGAAAGAAACCCTTTCTCATAAAATAGTACAGCTCCTTGAAGATGCATTCTTGTCTTGAACTACAAAGAATTCAGGGTTTCACAGAAAGGGCTGAAGAATACCCGTTTACTTGGATAGATGATGTCTCTGTTTTTGAAGTGCAAAGAGAAACCTGTAAGCAGCAACAGTGCTAGCCTTGCATGGTGCATGGGAGGGACTTTCTGGTGTGGTAGACATTTTATATGATGTGAAACATCTTTTATACCACGAGAAAGAAGATTCTGAATGCATAATGCCCAAATCCTTCGGTTTTCACAAAGGTTCAAGGCTGGAAAATGAATGTGATATGAGGGAGTAACTAAACCATCAACAATTTGTAATTAGATGTGAGATCATAATGCATTTGGTCTGGCACGTCTGATTATCAATGTATTGTCTTAATTGATTCACTGCTTCAGTAGATGGCAATTTTCCAATGCAATAAATTAAACATGGTCGAGCCATCCAATGAATCAAGCGATTAACATTTTTATATTCGCTTTTTTTTATTTTATGCTATTTAGAATGGCATGACCGCCAAGAATAATCAATTTTTAACAACAGGTGAAAAGAGAATAAATGGAAGGATAAGGAGAAAAAAAAATGGTGAGATGTTAAAATTAGAGAGGATTGAGTGATGGTTATTATGCTGAAGACATTGCAAATGGCACACTGCACTTCTCAGGAGCCAGTCGGAAGATTGCACATGATTTAATGATCCATTATAAATGTTTATAGCCACCAAAAACATTTCCATACAATCATTCGATCAGTCCGAAGAGGAATGAAGAAAAACTGATAACCCTGACTACAAGGTCAGATTTTGTTGAAGAGAATAAGCATAGACGCAAATCGAAATCATAAAGTCCAGATCAATGAGAAAGACTCCAATTTCTTCCTTACCGCACTGAAATCCAACAGGTCACTGAGTTCCTTATCTGTTCCCACTGTAGCCATTCTCTGGTGCGCCTCGTTCATACCACTCGGTCTTTAAAGCACCCTGCAGCAGAAAAGCAGAGTAAGAGACACAGCTGTGGTGAGCTATCTAAAGACAAGATGAATGAGAAAGGCAGTGATGAAGTGCAAGTCGAGTATCATCGTACTGAATAGTAGATAGAAGTGAAAGTGTATTGTACTTATAATATCATAAGAGTATATCACCAGCATTTGCATGTCCCACATTTCTTGTCACAAATGAAAAACGAGTCTAAATTTAATTAACCAACTATGCATTGCTTCAGGAGGTTTTACGAAACACCAGTGCCAAGTTATTATCTTTGTCCAAGAATTCAATCTTAAATCTAAAACTTGCCTAATAATTAATTTGGCCAAGGAAATCCAGTATGTTTTACACACATTACACTTGCGCTCTAACAATATGGCTAGAAAAGCATTACAAGAAAAGGTAAATCCATTTTTTCCCCTCTATATTGGTCCTCAACCAGTTGTAATATCACTTATTATTAATATTGTTGTGTTATGCAACATCAGGACAGCAATGAAACTAAATAAAATCAGCATTCAATCAGTTTCCATGATATCAGCACATGGAACATGCAAATCCGTGTTCTTAACTTATTGTACATCTCTATCCTGTGTATGATTTATAGTTATCTGGCCAGTTGTTTTGCATAAAAGGAGACCATCAAACAGGGAGGAAAATTTTTAAACAACCTCCAACTGAAGTAAAATGTTTTAAAAGTTGTTCTTTTGATCAAATACAATGAAACTGTCAAATGTTGCTAAAAGAGAAACTTTTCTCTGTGGCATCTTAAGGAGTCCTGTATGCTATTGCATGCCAACAGGTGGTGTGCTTTAGCAGTCCTTCTTATTAGCCATCAACCGTCTGATTATAACACTATTGCAAGCCAACAGCTAAAATAAAAGTGTTTTTACACCTTGCAAATACATTTTATTCACACTGCTTTCTTGACTCCCAAACAAAAGCAGCTAAATGAAAAACATCTAGCCCCTCAGTAAAGACAAGAAAGATCTCTAAATCCCCCTCAAGTTCATGCCAAACAAAACAAAGCCAAATCGCACGTAAAAAAAAAAAAAAAAAATTATATATATATATATATATATATATATATATATATATATTTTTTTTTTTTTTTTTCACTCAGTATACGGGCATTTCCCATCTAAGATGTGACACATGTCTCAGAAACGATAGACATGGAGCTGTTTTAACTGATATGACCAGCCCTGCTGGTTTTCGTACGAGGTGAAGGCCATTGTATTAGATTTGGAATCGAAAGCCGGTTCTTTTTAGGCCTATATATAAAAATGGAAACGCATGACTTATGACGCACAGTTCCTTTAACAGTTCTCAAACGTGCAGTCTAGCGTATTTTCCTATGCCTTTTATTGTCTAATCTACAACATGAAATGCGCGATCGGTCTAGTCCGATTCTTGAACTAATGACTCTACGAGCCGAATCTCTGAAGTGATGCAGAATACTGCGCCACTAGTGTAAATCCATTTTCGAACGTATGATTCTTATGAACCGGTTCTGTGTAGTGCATCAAAAACACTTGTGAATCAGTCGGTGCTGTTGATGAATTAATCTAGTTCACTTACTGAACCCCAAGATATTAAAGAACTAAGAACTTAAATAAGCATAATTACTGACTGTTTGTTCATATGACAACGTGCATATAAGGCAGGCCTACATATTATATTATATAGGCCTACATGAATGAAATAGCCTTTGTTTATTAGCCTATTTGCAATTAGAATTAGGGCCATTTTTAAAGAATTGCATTTATTTTGCCTCTAAAAGTATATAAAAGTGTGAAGAACACACCTCTGCAAGAAGTGTATTACATTTAGCCCATTTATGATTTTTCACGTCGGTTCTGCTGAAATCTGAAATGGTCACATAATTTGCCAATAGACTGCTATAAATGCAATAGGTAGCCTACAGCAAATATTTATATGAACCGGAATCATTATGAGGAAACTGAAGCAAAATAGTTAAATTCGTTATGATTTCCATCCCTAACGGTAAATGTTCCTATCACACACCTACGGTAAAAAGAAACGGACGAGGTGACACCGAAAACCAGACAAAACACGCGTTTAAAGCGCATTTCGTATCTTTAGTCTGCTATCACTGCAGCTAATTGGCGGTTAGTTGTAAGAGAGCGCAACAGTGTTACCACTAAGCACCAAATTAATGTGCCCGAACAAAATTCACGTTATGAATAAAAACACGGAAAATACACCAGGAAAACGTCTAGCCTATTTAAAAACCAGCTGAATTATTGAAAGTGGAGACACGTTTAAACTAGTGTTTAGTCACGTCCCTTTCTTTGTGTAAGTAGGGCTAAGCTTCACCTAGACATGAACAATGTCAATATTTATTCGCAGTTGTAAACTTATGTATTCCGATAGCCAACCATATTAAAAAAACCTATAGGCCACATCGATCGCACGCACGTAATTTTGATAAGCACGACATTATTATCACTATTAACCAGGCGTCCAGCCGATAATTCTCAATTATTCGTGTATTGTGAGATAAATGTAAGAGCTTGGCTGGGGATAAAGCTAAAGTTAATAAAAGTACCGCGACAAAATGTCAACTTTTCCTCAAGAGACTCGCGATTTGATGAAGGCGAGTGGGGGTGGGGGCACGAGGAATTTCCTGCCAAAAAATACTCAACAAAGTAACTGAATTAACCTAAGGCTTTGTGAAAAGCAAACCTGGATACAACACACTACAACTCGCTGCTCAAGTTTAGTAGGAAGTGACATTTTAATAAGTATAACAAATTTATGTAACTTTCAGTCATTAGTAATGTGTAAGTTAAATTTGCACTGACAGCTCTCACTCTTAACTAGTCAGTTAAACTCATAAGCGCCCCACAAAACTAATCCTTACTTTGATAAAAGGACAAAGGAGTCATTTCTGTTAGGATAGAACTGGGTTAAAGACCACCAGCACAAAACTGGGCAGGACTTCCCACCACCACCACAGCCACTAAGCAAGCAAAAAAAAAAAAAAAAAAAAAAAAAAAACTCTGCATCCCCCCACTTCCATAAGCAGACATCCCAAAAACTTGCTAAATTGAACTTCAATGTGCAATTATGTGACTTGTCTGATGTAAATGAGAGACTAAAATGATTCAACTTAGCAACTCCGTAAAACACTACATAATAACCAAAAAGCATTACCTCTGTTTATCAGTTGTATTACATCCAGTAGTAAAAAAGAAAGGTTGAATCTCGTGGGGAAAAACCAAAAAACTCGAAAGAATTTGAAGCACGGCGCATTAAAGGCTGATAGGCGCAACAATGTGTGTTATTCCTCCTTTGACATCCTACTTCAAAACACCGACGTCACAAATACAATGTTGCAGGTCTGTATCCAAACAATCCCGCGCCACGACTTCCTTTATGTTGTTACAATTGAGGTGAATTCATTCTTCTAGTAGACATCTTGACCACCTCCATCCACATTGTGAGCAGCAACAATGTATTCCTCCGCATGGAAAGAGGGGCCTCAAAAGCTCGGGTGTCCAGTTTCATGTGCCCAGGGGAGTCAAGAGTTTTTTCGACAAGGTCTACGGATTAAAATGCACGGATGGGTCAGGACGCGCACAATGGTTGTTAATCATTTGTCAGTCAAGATTTAATAGGTATGCTTTAAGGAAAAATGAATTGATAATAGGAACTATAATTTCCGGCGGAGGTTGATGGTAGAAAAGTAAGCGGCATTTATACAAGAGCAGCAAGAGATGGAGAGATAAACCCGCATACTAGTATCCAATAGAAAGGCGACAGGAAGTGATAGGCAGTTGGAATGTCCAATAGTCACACGTTTATTCACTCCAGACCCGCCCCTTTGGTGACGAACGCTGTGTGTTCAGTGAGGCTGCTAGAGAACAGCCTGCGTGACATCATTTTATTAGTCTGGTTAACGTCGCCGCCCGCGCGTTGTATCGCTACAAACATTCGTTTAAATCTATTTATAATCGGGCGCAGAAACGTTAGGAATATTAGTTTTTAAAAATGTGTTTACTTAACACATTTTTTGTCAGAATAAATGCAAATGGTTCAACATTCAAAAAGACTTATTTGCAGGACTGTCTAAGAGTTTAATATTTCAGTTTGTATGAAATTCTCACTGGGGGCTTTGTGACTACTAGGTAGTTTGTACCTAAATTTGTACATAACTTGGTTACACCATTGCCCGGTTTCACAGACAAGGCTTTAACCAAGTGGATTTTTGAGCTGTCTTAACTGAAAGCAACTTGCATTGACATATCTTTGTTTCTTTCTAAGGCAAGTTTATAAAAGCTTTCTAATTTAACTCCTGGATTAATCTAAGCCCTGTCTGTGAAACCAGGCCCATTTGTTCTTAAAGGCACAATATGTAAAATTTATGGATTAAAATATCCAAAACCACTAGAACTGTTGTGTGTTATGTTGACTTGTGTACTTACAATATCCCAAATGTTTCCAATAATGTTAAAAATCAGCTATTTTAACCATTGTAACATCCCTACTCTAATATTCTAGTATCTATATAGTTTACTGCAATGTGCAGCAAGTGTCTCATAACAGCCACCGGGCGAACGTAAAGTAACGTTATAACATTACTTTCAACACACGCAATTGTATTTTTAGTATGATTGTTTTGACCAAGTTACCCCACAATTTTAATTTGTAAAATAAAATGAAATGTAAGAGTAGTAATTCAGCACTTGAGGCTACTTCATTAGAATGAAATAAAATAATGTGAATTTTAGTGATCAAACATAATTGTAACAAAGTTTAAGTTCTGAGAAGGAGGTGGATGTTAAACGTAATTTTAATCATAAAATAAACACACAACAAAACAAAAGGAGTAGCCAACTGCGGCATATAAGCATAATAAAAACAGCAATGTAAAATGTCCCAGGTTTTCGTCCCCGCCTGCTTCACACCACAGTAGCTTTAATACATTAGCTCATCCATGAACACGATTCCTGCCTGAGTCCCGTCAGATTGCTCCCCATCGGCTGTGGAGGTGAAGACGACAACTCCCATGATTCCAAGCTCATTCACGGTGTCATCCAGCTACGCCATTGTTATTGTTTTGAACAAGCAACCTCTAGCAGAAAAATTTACATACTGTGCCCTTAAGTCAAGCATTATATGACATCTACCTTTATTGATCCAATAAGAAGCCTTCAAACATGAGCTGACAAGCTTTGCATTTCAGTAAATGGCTGATATTTGAATGTTTTTTGCCTCCCGTAACTGTCAACAGTAATAAATTACATTTCTGTTCACCATATAATACAAAATAATCATTAAATACATTAAACATTTTTGAAATACCTACAATTATTCAGGGTCAATAAATAAATATTAATATATAAATAATATAATTTACACTACAACTTGGCAAAGTTGCTTATATTCTTAACCATTACTCTAAAACCACCCCATGCAAAGTGTAATTCCACAAAAAGCATTTTATTTTAAATAGAATATTTTACAGAACTAAGCTGGCACGTGGAACCAAAGAAACAAAACCAACATCTACGTTGACCACCACACCAAATACTTTGCCCTACTGAGCATGTACTTCTAGCCACATGTTACCACAACCACAGAATCGTTTCCGTCTCTCCCTGTGGCTGATTCATAGAGCTGGTCTAGTGAGGGGGGGAGAGGAGCATGGGATCACAGAATACAGGGATCATAACAGTGTATAGTGGGGGGATGGGACGAGAGGCCATGCAGCATGGCCAGAAGAAGAGAGAGGGATGATGGCAGGAAAGAACAGATAAAGGGGTACAAGTCAAAGACCCACTTAAAGTCTCAGTTCATTGTAGATTTCACACCACTCCAATACATTAGCTACATAAACGAACAACCAAAAAGAAAACAAAATCTTAGAAATGAGGTCAACCAAAGCAAAGACTAAAGTCTAAAAATTGATGAAGATCATGGAAAATGTCATGAAGGGGTTTAAACTCCAATAGTCAATAGTATACATAAAGTCAATTATTTAGCTAAATGTTACAGAAATGGAAAAACTGAGAAGGGTGTGGTTTGAGAAATATTATTAATAATAATAATAACAACAACAATAACAATGATGATAAATAAATTCAAAGTTTTTTGGAAGAAATTATATTATTGAGTGAAGAATAAAAACAGCACAATTAGGGCAGAAAAATTAACCACTTTAGATCTCCACAGCAGGGAGGGAGTAAAATTAGTAAATAATATCAGGGATCTCCCTTGAATAACAAAAGGCACAGTAAATTGTAATAATTAGCCCCAAGGGTCCTATATGGTGGACAATGGAGCTGTAAGGCAAAGGAATACAGCTGGGTTACACATACCTTTACTATCACAGATAGAGCACCACATACAATAACTATTGTTATGCTTGATCATGCATGCATTTATATACATATATAGACCATATATCATATAGTTTATAAGTTATTTAAGCAAAGACAAACAAGCCGATTGCTATGGGTCAGATTGTGGTTCACAGCGAACAGTGGGATTTCAAGAGAAAAATTAGCGAGCTTGTAAGATCTCCAAGTAGTTTGTAGTAACAGCTGGGCCTGACATGGAGAGCATGCAGTGGGTCATGTAGAAAGGAGGGTTAAAACAGACAAAAAAACAAAAAAAAACTCGAAGGAAAGAAGCATTGTGGCTTTGAAAGACGTCTAGGGATTTTAAGACAAAAAGATATGTACATTTTTTGATTGAGATTTCACTTTTGATGGACAATGGATTCGTCATCACAAGGCAGTCGTAATATAGCAAACAGGAAATTGGCGAGGACAAATCAGAGAGTGCCCGTGAAATGTGACAGATTTACACAAAAAATCCATGATGGTTTAGTATAATATCTTGTTTCCATGCATGGTAGGATTCATTATCTAAGAGACTCTGTTGAATCCTCCTTCCAGCCATCCTCCGCCCTCTGTCTGTAATTAACGCCAGATGTAGAAGTAAAATTAGCATATGTTTCACACGTTTCTGCTAATCATTCATACATTTGTGTGAGCGTATAAAATATTTATCTATGTAAAAAGTCTGAATAAAGACTATTGTTTTCCTATTGTAACGTTTTCTTGGCATAATATTATAGTACTCAATTTGAAGCATACAATGAAATTACCATGCAATTAACATTAAATTGGTATATGGAAATTATTCATGACAGCGTGTATTTATTTGGTTTAACAGAGCGTAAGTATTATTTTCATGTGTTTTCCATATGCATTCATGAATCACTTTTCCATTGATTCAGAAACACTTGTTTGGAGTTTATTTGTGGCTTAGATATTATGTGCAGTTTTCCCAAAACATCTAAACATCTAAATATTTAAGCAACTCTCCCATGTTTGTCAAGAGGCATTTTTGATATGCAAAACTGAAGTTAGCATAAACATAGGGTGAATCTCACAAAACCTGGCTGGGTCACCAGTTTCACTCAAAAAAAAATCAAAAGAACAAGACAAGAATTTATGTAAAAATAAATCGTAAACAATTGTAAAAAAAAAAAAAAAAAAAAAAAAAAAGTAAAAGTAAAAAAGTGTAAAAATTCATATTAATTATAATATTTTTCCAGTTGTGACATTATTTGCAAATTCCTAACCAATTCTCATTACTGTAATGCAAAAAAAAAAATCTCATAACCATAAAATTAATGAGAACGAAAATTCTATTATTATTTGAATAGTAAAGTATTTATACATTACGCTATTCATTTTTGTTCTTCTGTTAATTTATTTATTTATTTTTAAAATGCAAACAGAATGAATGTATTGTGGTAATGAGGATCTAATGAGGATCATTATGAGAATAATGACAAAATCTCAGAAGTAAAACATCCGGGTTAATTATGATGATGAGAATGGCAAAATTTATTTCTCGTTATGTTTTCACCCAATAACATAAAAATACTGAAAATGTACGGAACGGAGCACCTGCAGTCAGTTGGTTTGAACCCAAAGCTTCTCGTCATGTGCATCTCCAGAGTTTTCCATTTCCAGGTCATCTGTGCACAGAACCCACCTTTTATCTCTGTTTGCTCTACAGCACTGCACAGTGTGAACCCCTAACCTTTTCATGCATTCATCCTCTGCACCGAACTCTCTAATCTCTGATTTACTTCTCTCTTTTCACATCACTAAAAGCCATCTGAGCTCTTCAAAGAAACTCCTCCATGGCTGCTGTATCACACAGATGTTTGGGGTGCTCTGTGCTGCACTCGTTGACTACCTGCAGCGGAGTGCGAGATCTTTGGTGCATACGGTAGTGATCAGACATGAAACTAGGCCAAGCTCCGCAACCCCAAAGCCTCACCCACCCCCAATGCTTTCCTATCAATTGAAACAGTGACATATCTATGACAATCACAAGCTGAATTCTTTTATTCTCAAACAGGAATCTTGATTTATTTTTAAATCTTTAAAATACGGTAGCGTTTATGCTGATTCCAAAAATGATTCTGTATATTTACAAGCGTAATGGAAACATTTTTCTGAAACTCTACTTCACAGATTGATGACTTTGGCCCTTTGCCCATGTTCTAAGTCTATCCGAGTAGAAGGGGAGGAGAGAGGCAAAGCACGAAGTATCTATCCGTTTTGCTTGCCCTGCACATGGTAAACTGACCCCAGCTGACTTTGCCCGCTTGGAGGCCAGTCAACGGACACTAAAACGAAGGCACCCACCTTTACAGCACCCTGGGAAAAGGACCATCAACCCACCATGTTGATTAGCAGTGATACAAGTGCTTACCAAATGCCTTGGGTAGATAAGACAAGACCAGGCACCTGAGCATGCCTGAGACTGTTTCATTGCACAAAAACTTGCCAATTACATTTCACCCCAAAATAAAAAAATAAAAAAAGATATATATACATTTTATAAAATTATTTTTGTGACATAATTTTTATGACATTGAAGGGTTAGTTCACCCAAAAATTAAAATTCTGTCATTAATTACTCACCCTCATGTCGTTCCACACCCGTAAGACCTTCGTTTATCTTTGGAACACAAATTAAGATATTTTTGATAAAATCCGATGGCTCAATGAGGCCTCCATTGCCAGCAAGACATTTAACACTTTCAATGCCCAGAAAGCTACTAAAGACGTATTTAAAACAGTTCATGTGACTACAGTGGTTCAACCTTAATGTTATGAGGCGACGAAAACACTTTTTGTGCACCAAAAAAAAATAAATAAAAATAATGACTTTATTCAACAATATCTAGTGATGGGCGATTTCAAAACACTGCTTCATGAAGCTTTACGAATCTTTTGTTTTGAATCAGTGGTTCGGAGCACATATCAAACTGCCAAAGTCACGCCCCCCCAGTTTTGAACCATTGAAATTTCGAAACACTTATGACGTGACAAAGCCTCGTTTACTGAAATCACATGACTTTGGCAGTTTGATACACGCTCCGAACCAATGGTTCAAAACAAAAGATTTGTAAAGCTTTGAAGCAATTTTGTTTTTTGGTGCACAAAATGTATTCCTGTTGCTTCATAACATTAAGGTTGAACCACTGTAGTCACATGGACTATTTTAAAGATGTTCATGATTTTTTTTTGTGTGTGTGTTCACATAGCAAGTGCCAAAACTTTTTTTAAGTTTCGTACCACTCCGATGAAGTAACAAATCTAAATGACCAAAGAGCACAAGAGGGTGCACTTTCAATGCCCAGAAAGCTACTAAAGACATATTTAAAACAGATTATGTGACAATCAGTTGTTCGGAGCGTGTATCAAACTGCCAAAGTCATGTGATTTCAGTAAACGAGGCTTTGTTAAGTCATAAGCGTTTCGAAATTTCAATAGTTTACCACTGGGGGGCGTGACTTTGGCAGTTTGATACGCGCTCCTAATTCGAAACAAAAGATTCGTAAAGCTTCAAAGCTTCATGAAGCAGTGTTTTGAAATCGCCCATCACTAGATATTGTTGAGTAAAGTCGTTATTTTGTTTTTTTGGCACACAAAAAGTATTCTCGTCGCTTCATAACATTAAGGTTGAACCACTGTAGTCATATGAACTGTTTTAAATATGTCTTTAGTAGCTTTCTGGGAATTTGAAAGTGTTAATTGTCTTGCTGTCAATGGAGGCCTCACTGAGCCATCGGATTTCATCAAAAATATCTTAATTTGTGTTCCGAAGATGAAAGATCTTACAAGTGTGGAATGAAATTTAATGACAGAATTTTCATTTTTGGGTGAACTAAACAATTAATGCGTATGCTAAGTTTTACTGTTGAGGGTTTTTTTTATTTCCATTATTGTCAATAATAATTACATTTTCATTATTGTAATGTACGTTTTGTATTATAATGAATGCAATGCGGGTGGAGTTAATTTAAAAAAATGTCAGAATGATGTTACAAAATCTTAATAGTCCTAAAATATGTAAATTTGCATTATTGTAATTTTATATTATTAATTTATTCATGTTAAATATGACCCAGGTATGTTCTCGACAGGTTTTCATGAGATTCATTCACCATGAGATTCATCAAAATCCTTTTGAGAACTCAAAAATGGGGCAATGCGGTTGCCTTGGTATTTGTACGTTTTTCCAACCATTTCACACTCAACCTCTCAAGAGTCTCGTAAGATTATATCATGTGTTCCCCTACCTCTGACACACCTGCCATTTTTGGATTCAACGTTGCACATTTTGCTCGGGCAGCCCCTGCTCTATCACCCACGCATCAGGTACAGTGAGTGTAGCGTAGACTTCCTGTTTACAAACCCCAAGACCTCTAGCTTCCCGCCACACAGACCTGCGGTCGCTCAAGCGCTAACTTAATGTGACACGAGCGAGATGCTGTATAAGTTCATTAACCCGTTCACAAAGCATTGTAAGTGCCCGTCTACATTTTGTTAAACGCTCTTTTGGAATTTCTGGATATAAATCAGCTGTAAGTAAAAGAATAGCTACGGATTTGTGTGTACGTGGGTGATACAATTACATTTCTGTAAATATTTATTCACCTTCATGTCCTTAACTCTAAATAACTCTGCAAGTCGTTGTTTACCATGAAGAGTTTTTAAAGTCACCATGTAACCAAAATGGACAATTCCTGTTTTTTATGCAACTGCAGTATTTATTACAAATTAATTGTCTGTGCACATCATAAAATTCATGTGCCCTCATAATCTTTAAACAAAGTAACTTCCTGTCCCACTTGAAATGACATCTCTTGAAGTCTGATGACGTGTTTTTCGGCGTGAAGGCGGGACAACCTGTCACTCACATGAGATCACAGCTATAGACCTTTTGTAGCCCCGCCCCTTTTCAGCGCTGCGCTCGTTGTCTATTGACTTCCTGTTTGTATTTCCACAGCCATATTACATATTTATGAATGAACTGTTCGTTTTAAAATCTAACTGGTCTACTGACATTTGTTAAGACATCTGCTTTAAACATTACAAATGATAACTTTTGTTAGCTCTACAATAAGTAAATCCACTTCACCAGCTAATTATTCTTTGACAGCAATGCCATAGAAATATACAGAGCTACCGCATAAACGGAGGTTCAAAGACAAAATTCTAAAATGGCGGCACGCACATTTCTCTGGCGCACAAGGTCTATAGTAAACCACAATGAGCCAATCAGTCCTCGAAGGACAAAGTCATCAAAAGTCTCATTCGAGAAGCCATTTTACTCTGCATAGTGAAGAAAAGACAATCACAACTTCCACCATAAAAGTAGATGACAAGAATTGTGTTCTATATTCCAAGTCTTCTGAAATCATATGATAGATTTGTTTGAGAAACAGACTAAAATTTCAGCCATTATTCACTGATAATCTTCCCTTCCAGTGAGCTGATAACCGCTGCGAATGGATCATAGAGTGGTGCAAGGATGGTTTTTCAATTTATGAGTAAATTAAGGTCTGTGGTAAACATAACTTGACGATACTTGGGCGTTTTGCTCTACAACATACATTACACACACCCATATAGAAAACACGTTTTGAAGCTCTTATTTAAAAAAAAAAACATGTTTCTAATAAGTTACTAATTAAGAATGTTTGGGGTGTGAGTAGAGTTTACATAGTAGAACAAAACGTCCAATCATCGTCAAGTTATGTTTACCACAGACTTTATTTTACTCATAAATTGAAAAACCCCATAAGAACATCTTGAGAGAACCAGTGGCGAATTAGTCTTCTGGGTTTTGGCGTTATACCTGCATCACTCTATCGAGTCAGTGAAATAAACGCGAGAACCATGGACGAATCAGTTAGACAGGTTTTGTGAACTGAATCATCTCAAAAGAATAGACTCAAAAGAACGATTTCTTTAAAATTCTCTTTCCTTTTATGTTCAATGTCACACGTATTTGAGGGTAAGTAAATAATGAGAGAATATTCATTATTTCTTTAAACAAAAAAAATGTATCACTTTTTGAATGAAGTTAACTAGGTGCAGAATGCGAAGAGCGAAAGAAAGAAGGAGAGATGGATGAGGAGGGTGGAGGGGTGAAGTGAGAGATTGTGGGTATCGTGGGACTACTTCAGTAACAATAACAGCATGTTTGTGTGTGCCTGTGTGTGCGCGCGCGCGCGAGAGAGAGAGTGAGCGAGGGAGTGTGAGTGGGGGGTGTTTTCGCTTGCAAAAGTGATGAAATAACATCTCCTCTCTACAACACAGCTGGTGCTGCCATGCAGACAGTCATGCTACCTGACCTCTCCAACATTCTCTCTGTCACTGCCTTTCTCAGGAACTCACCTTCACCACAATTTACTGTAAAACAAGATATATGTTACGAGTATGTACAGCAACACAGCTTTGCAGTATCCTGGTTATTGTTTAGAAAGTCTTTCAAAGGGCCTTTGGAATGTCAGGGTTTTGGATACGCTCCTATCACTTCACCCGGGGCCAATTGTTAGCATTTCTAGCGAATGTTTGTCTCTGGTCATCGGACAACTCGTACACATTAAAGTGTTTTGTACATGGCTGCATATAATAAATGAGATCTTTGTAGCTTCCATAAGGGATTATATGATTACATATAGGAGTGACTTTTTAATATTTTCCTCATTTTGTCTGATTCTTTCATCCTTTTCTCCTCGTTCCCCTCCCCCCTTTTTTGCAGATTAGAATTCATTAGCAATCAAAGAGCCTCCAGAGAGCTCCAGCTCTTAATTACCCACTCATTTGCATTTTTGCATATTAATGACTGCAGAGTTTTGGTGGGGATTTTTGCCGCAGTGGTTTAAAGGTACCTCGCTTCTCAGTCTCCAGGGACCGAGAGATGTCCAGAGGCGAGGTTTCGGGGCTGCGGTGCACCCTTGAAAGCATTTTGCGTGTGGAACGGGGTTGGGGGCACTGGCGATACGGGGATGTGAGGTTCAGGGGTTAAAGGTCAAGGTCCCTAATCAACATATGAAAGGGGGGGTTGTCTTGAGTGGCACCAAATTATTGACATATGGAATAGTTACCGACAAATCCGTACTTGAAAAGAGACTAGTGTGATACAATTACCTTTTTTCATCATTTAAATAAGCAGTGCGGTGGAGTTATTTAAGTGTACCTGACAATTGATTTCAACCAATCCAAGTGTGATTTTAATGTCATTTGACTCTCAGTAATAATAGACTGTCAATGAGACTGATTAAGACATATTTTTCTCTTTGAAATATACCTCCTGGAGTTCATTGTTGGGAAATCTGCAGGGGTTTTATCTAGTCCTGTCATAGCGTGAAATCTCTCTCTCACTGACTCGCTCACACACACACAGCAAGAAAAAAAGAGAGAGAATACAGAGAGTGGGCCTGCAGATATCTAAAAAAAAAAGAAAGAAAGAAAAACTCAACCCTGAAGCAGCCAGTTTTCTTTGATCCCTGTGACCCGGTTTCCAACTCAATCTGTTCGGACAGAAAAAACACCCCTGAGTGAGAAAAACATTGTAACCCCTTCGCCTGCTCTGTTCTGCTTAATTATTAATCACCCCTCAATTCTCTGTTTCCATCCTGTTTCTGTTGTGTCTGGGACATTCAGAGGAGGAGGACACTGGTACCCATAGGCTCAAATAAGCGCTTTACCTGAGAGGGCAAAAAATGTATTCACATATTTTACATCAAAAGCCCTAATAAAGTCTGGGACAAATATTTTAAAACTCATGATTCATTCCCCCAATACTGGTCTTCAGTCATATTTGTCATCCTGAAGTCAGTTTTTATTAACTGTTTTTAAGCCTCTTTTGAAATGGTTACCTCACATTGGTTTCTCTCATTTTATCAAACAGGATGTTTTAAAGTGAGACAAACCAAGTAATACCACAAAACATTACATAAATCACTGCTAATACTTACTGATGTTTGTGTCGTTTTCCTGCCACAAATTCACGTTTCCACTCTTTGTTGAAGATGAAGTCTTTATGGAACTGGCTTTTGTTAAATGTGATATTACAAAGGACAGAATGGTAGTGAATCTGAAATTGTAAGTGACAAAAGAAAAACATAAATTGATTACCATTTTAAAAGTAATGTTTGAATCGTTTTAGTTAGGCAAAAGAAAAAAGAAATTATAGGAAACACCTGAAATATTTCTTAATAAATTACCAGTTTTTATGTTTAGAAATTAGCAAAAATATCAAACCAGTGAAAAGTGAAATTATTGAAAATGTAACTAATTTTTAAGAGATACGATGGGACATGGAAATGTGCTTTATAACAGGAATCACCCATAGGATGTAAGAAAAGCTACAGTTCATAATTAGTTTATGGTTAATTATTTATAATAAGTAAATAATTAACTATAGATTAAAATAAATAATAATTAGTTGAGACATATTGTAAATGACACTCACTACACACAAAGACCAATGCAGATCGTTTGGATATAAACCCATCACGTGAAATCTTAGCGTTATAGAGTTTGTAGCGGAAGAACAGTTAAGGTATAGCGACATCTTGTGGTGATAAAATGAACTACGTTAACATGCTTTTTCCCCCCGTCTTCACTGTGTGCGCCGTCCATTGACCTGAAGGTAAACAAGAAATAAATGTAATGGCAAAAATGTGTTTTGTTGGATATAAGCTACTTGATGTCACATGTAAGTGCTTATTTTCAAGTGAAATCCCACATTACAAGTATTACTGATAATCTAAAAGTCTCAGCACCAAATGATCGTTCTTTTCACGAATTTATGTCGTCATAACCATGCCTATTTTCATAGTTGGCGCGAACTGACCTTTAATTAGCCTACAGTAGGTATTGGTCTGAGCTGATAAATAAGTGGTTATTAGCTGGTTGACCAGCAAACATTTTCTAAAAACTAGCCTGACATTTTAAAATAGTTGGATTAGCGTGTACATTGCTGGACCAAGATGGTCTATCAGATAATTCCAACTTTAAACCAGCTACCAGCTTACATGGCTATCATTTGGCCGTAGCCACACTGTATTCAGTACAACATGTTTGCAAGTGTGATAGATTTCTAGTTTCATACAAGAGTTTCATAAACAAGTTACCCTGTACCTTGTCCGTCACATACCCTTTATTCTGGTTAGAAACACTGCTGTGTGAATTTTTTCATATCTGGAAAATGTTTCAAATGATGGAGGCTCATGTGAGAAGAAAGCTTTTTACCCTGCATAAACGGAAATCTTCAATTTTTGTGTAATGTTGCATCCACGCTGGTAGGTGTCAACATTAATGTCAAGACTGCTGCATCTGTAAATAAATTCTATATAAAAAGTAAAAAAGATAAGTACAATTTTGTTTACACTGAAAGTGCAAACATCTTACATTTCCTGGTGAGAAAAAACCACATCTTCCTAAACTGGTCTTCCAGCCTGGTACGGCTTGTCTTTTGGCTGGTTGTAGAGGGGTTTTGGGGCACTTTTCAGCTGGCCTCCTTGCTTAACCCCAGCTTAGCCAGGCTGGGAGACCATCTTAAACCAGTTAAGTTTTTTTTTTTTTTTAATAGCAGGATTAAAACAGCTTCCTTTTCACTTCATTCACATACATATAGATATAGGCATAATTGTATTACACACTTGTAATTTTTGAAATTATTGCATACAAAAGGAGGTCGTAAACATTCTGTTTTTAATAGAAATGTCTTATTTCTTAAACGTCAGACATTTTTGGATATATTTTGTAAAAACAAAACAAAAAAAACAAAAAACAAAAAAAAAATAGAATAAAATGAAAAAGGAAAACAACATGGAATTGTTTGATTTAGACGATGTAGATTTAGTGGTCTCATATACAATACAAATTCTTTTCATCGCCAAAAGTGCAAATTCTCCCAAAATTCTCCTGTACATCTCAATAGCTTCAACACACACTGACAGACAATGGAAAGGAACAGGACTAATAAAAAAAAAAAAAAAAAAATAGGGTTTCTGCTGTCCAAGCCTGAGACACTGGGAATTTTCTGCCGCCCCAAAGTCAACAAGTGTTAAAAAGTGCCCCCAAAGCCTGAAAATGAATTATTGTTTTCTGTGCAGAGCTTGCGTCCGTTCAGCTGATTACCAATATGATGAATTGCGTGTACAGATTTGATACAAGAAATGTGAAACGTACAAGAGATGTTAGCTTGGAATATAGTATATGAGTCCCTTATAAACTCTATGCAAAAACATTGTGGAAAATATATTTTACCATCTAACAACATAGAAGGAATGTAATTAGAAATATCATGTCCATATGCAGGAAAGTTTATGTATAATGTATAAGTATAATGGTCCAAACCTGTCTGCCTTAGACAGGGTGGATTGCAAGTAGAGTATTTGCAGCCTTTTAGTGGACATTGTCGGGGATAGTTACGCCCCAACAATACCAATAATCTACATCTATTATCTTATAAATTCTGTATTTGTCTATGAAGCATCTTGCAGAACAATGGAAACCCAGGAAGAAATGTCCTTTAAGCAAATGTAAAGTCCTTTGTGATGAGATTTGAGTTTATAGGTGCAAAACTGTTAAAAGAAAACATGTACAATAACTTGAACATATGCCATTTTTTGTTTTGTGTGTTTTCTCCAGAGATGTGTGTGGTACGGGGCGGCAGTTCAAATGGACTTCAACCCAAATATATCGCATGTTCAAGTTTCTTTTCTTTTCATGTAGTTTTTGCATTTAAATAAATCATTACATCCACAATGAGATAAAAAAAAAAAACAAAAAAAAAAACGCATCAACAAGATGGAAAAAAAAACAACAATAATAACAACAACAGTAATAATCAAAGGAGACAGCACACAATATTCTGGATGGCCTTTCGCAAAGTGCTTTTTTGTTACAATCACAGAACTGCTATCAGCTTGATGGCTTTGTGAAGCCCAACACTCTCCTTTCCCTGCACATTCTGGGTAGAGGAACAGAGAAACTCTTAAGAAACCACCTCTTTTCCATCTACCTGCATCTGTTCATTCTAACAACTATTAAGAGAAAGTTATGGAATGCATCCTTGACTTGAAGACCTCAGATTTGATGTCTCCATCCCATAATTCACTGCTGTCTTTGCCTCATTCTGAGACAATACACCGTTCTAGAATGTTTAGACGTGTCAAAAAAAAAAACAAAAAAAAATCTGACTTTTTGCCATTGGTTTTTCTACACTAGGAAAAAAAAAAAAAAAAAAAAAACAGTTTTTAGGCAAAACAAAAATTGTATTGTGGTCACATGGGTAGTTGGCTTTTCGATATCTTCAAAACTCAATATATATTCGGTTGGTGTACTCTCAGTACAATAAAGCTTTGATTACACAGAAGGCAAATTTTGAGCTTAAACCAAACAACAAAAATGGACATGGACTGCCGTATTTATTTAACCTGAGAAGCATAGACAATGGCCCATAATCCCCAAATCCCCCTGCCTCCCAACACAATCTCTGACATCTGCTCTCCAGAACATCTCCTTGATCAGTGAAACATAACCAGCTGAGGCAGTCAAAGACGTAGATGGCTATAAATTCCTTAGGTATACAGAATGGCACAGCAATACCTGACAAGGCTCTTCAAAGCCCCCTTATAAGACACAGTTCCCCTGCCCAACCTGCACAAAAATGCTACCCACCCTCCCCAATCTGTGCAAACTAGTACCCCCCACCCATGAGCCGCTCCTTGTGCAACGCGCCCTCTGGGCATCAAACAGCAGTGGATCAGGTGAGAACAACTGTGCAAATCTAGCCATACATTATGTCATCCTCAGCTAGTTGTGCTTTGACCCAGTCAGAACATCTAAAATTGTAATAAGATTATCCTCCATGATTATTACGATTATCACTGTCATTGTAATCTTTAATGCTTTTCTGACATCCTGTCCAATAAATTAAACCAATAAAGACACAAAATAGATAAAAGTTTTGGATATTACATATACGGTGCTTCTGAAGTCATGGAAAAGGTTTTTTTGAGACACTTTCTTACTGTAGTGTCTGTCAGCGGAGTCACGATTGGGGCAGAAGCAATAAACGGCGCTAAATGGAAGTAAAGGTGACAGAATCTGCGATCAACTTTTTTTTCTAGGATACCATTTTAACTAGATGAGGTGTATTAGACAATCTCTGGACAGACAACCTTTTGGTTCTGAGAAATGTCCACAATAAAACATTGATGTCAACTGACAAGTATTCAAAAATAATTTAGGAAGCTGGAATGGAAGCCATCTTTTGAAGAATCCTCCCAATCTCCTTTTAAGTTAAGGCACATTCTCTCCGCAATCATCTTCTCTCAGCTTCAAGACTCTGCCCCTGACTCCTTTTGGACCCTCTGAACAAGGCTTACGCCCCCCCCCCCCCCTCCCTCCAGATCAAGCCAATGAGTCTGTGTGAACTCGCAAAGACCTCTAATAACTCCACCAAACTGCTACGCAGACAGATGCTTAGGGTTTGATCCTGTTAACCATTGGAAATAAGCCATTCTATGAATACTGTGTCTTTCCTCAAGCTGCTTATTTCTGTTGGAGTTGCTTTGGACTCTTGACCTACACTTGTCTAGGAAATGGTTTTGTTTACGCATATTTATGTAAGATTCACCTTATTTAATGGTCAAGAACCGCCTTAAGAATTGTCATCCTAGTCTTTCCCTACTTTGGTTTTCAAAGAGTTAATTGCAGATGTAAGCATAGAGAAGTGGAGATTAAACAGACTCTGTGTTCACAGAAACTCAAAGGCCATGCCTTTTGCGGGTTCCCCAGTCCTCCTCCTCCAAGGACAAGGACATGAGTGACTTTTAGTGCAAAAACTCTCTCAGCTAAAGCACCATTTCCAGTGCTATCAGGCTTTGTACCTCCCTTTCCCTCCCACCCACCTAACCATCCATTTAACCCTAAACCCCACAAACACAGCTAATATTATCTTCGCTAGAAAAACAAACAAGCCGCAACACATTCTACAATAAAACAAAAACAAAAAAAAGCATAGCAAGTTTTAAACTTTCTCACACTCAATAATCACAGAAAAAAAACAACAAAAAAAAAAACAATAGACAGAACGGGAACTCAAGTAGGCCTTTTCCACAACAATTCCACTCCAACTTCTGCAGTGAGGGAGGATACATTTGGGAGGTGGCAAAGGTACAAAAAAAAAAAAAAAAAAGATTCCCCCCCAAAAAATCTAAAAGCTACTGTGAACTTCATATTAGATGATCACAAGCAGTGAGTGAAACAGTTGATAAGAGATGGTCTAGGTCAATGTGTTACCACACAAACCCTTACAGGCATGTGATGTATTATTAACTGAGTGTTTTGGGGTGTGAAAACACAAGCTCACACACTGGAATTTCCAGAAGGATTAATCCTGCCGTGGCCAGTCACACAAAAACTTGCTTCGTAACTTACAGTAGTGTGATGCTTAGGGTGGGGCCTTCAACAACAAATTTAAAGTGAACATGACACTTGACCAGCGTAATTCAGCATATTGCAATGCATTAACAGAAACAAGACGGTAGAAATGGATTATGTAGTTATAGACTATTGTCATAAATCCCTGCAGATGCAGTCACATCTTTACGCTCCTCTGTATTAAGACAAATAGAGAACTTTTCAATTAACTTCAAGTGCAATTAATATATATATATATCCTTTATTTTCCTTTGTTACTCTCTTTTCTATTAATGTCATATCAATCAAAAAATTAACAATCTTCACCCTGTCCTTTCTCTCGAGTGACTGTGCACTTTTTTGGCAGCTCGGTGTCAAGACCTAAACAAAATCAACACATACGTACAAGCCAAAATAATAATAATTACTATTATAATAATAAAAAAAAGCCAAGTATTCCCACTTGGATGGGCCTTTTTATTTTTAGCACATTTGCTCTTTTGTTTGAAAGTACCCGTTTCTTTTGACTGAAAAGTGCCCTTCTCAGTAACAAAGTGCATTCAAATCTTGCTTCTTTCTTATTAAGGTGCAAAAGGCCAATAAACAGGGTACAGCACTGCAGAAGGAATGATGCCACAAAATTATATCCTCTAATTCACACAAGAACAAAACTGTGCATCCATGGCTGTAACCACAGCCATTGTATACAATGTGATCCAACTTGAAAGATTTAGCAAGGATCACAAACTGCTTTTAGGATGCATGTGCATGGAAAGTCTCTTTCAAACCTGCCACTTCATCAGCTATAAAAGGCTCTGCCTTAGCGAAGTCTTGCCCTCATACATGCCTTATTTAAACGAGTGGCCTAACTCAACCAAAGCACCCACTCTGATTTTAGAATCATCCTGCTCTGATGTGGCCATAGGATGGTGCT
Source organism: Elopichthys bambusa (assembly GCA_037101425.1). Taxonomy (NCBI): domain Eukaryota; kingdom Metazoa; phylum Chordata; class Actinopteri; order Cypriniformes; family Xenocyprididae; genus Elopichthys; species Elopichthys bambusa. The sequence continues at coordinate 8,773,121 of CM074433.1, read as the reverse complement.
GCACCCGCTCTCACCAATGCAAGCTGCACATATTACTTTAAAATAAAGGTCTCAGTTTTAGGACATTTTCTTTTTTAAAAAAGAAAAAACTTCAGCCAATAATTTACGTGGTGAAATAGGCTTAACTGATCCCATTTTGTAACTATATACATTGCATTAATTGATAATGTTCACGATTCAAACAGTAAAAACTGGACCCTCCCTCTTACTCGGCTACAGCTGTGTGCTTATTTGGACTTGGACATTAATTTATTGCTCACCTTATCGCTCAGGTTGTTTTAGATTTTTTTTTTCTTTCTATGTGGTCCTTTGGGCAAAGAAATTGAATAAGCACTTTGTATCTTCCCAACCCAAACTGCCTCCTTAAATAGATATTTCTCTATCTCTGTTGGATATCTTTAGTAAAGCTGTGCAAATGCATAAAAAAGGTGCTCGACTCTTTATCTCTCCTTCGGTCGCTGAAACAAGCAAACAAATAAAAGATTCCCTGCTTAAGTTGTCCACTAGCCATCTGTATAACAGTGGTGCCCTCACTCATCTGTTGCATACAGTTTCACTCTCCTGCAGAAAGACTCGAAATGAAGCACATTTATCACAATTCATACTTTGGGCGGAAACTTCTGGGTTCCATTAAGTGCAGCTTAGGAAAAAATGGGTTTCTCAATTATAATGGTCTAAAACATCAAACAGCGTATTTCCCCCTGCAAACTTAACGCAGTGAGAAACCTGGAGTGAAGCTTAAGAAAGATGTAACCCTATCTATCTGCAATATATCTCTTGTAAAGGGTCTCATAAGATTACAACCTAATATATACACACGTATACAAATGTAAAGTGTCAAGTACCCAAAATAGTCAACTCAAAGGTCAAAAAGAAATCAAATGACAAAATATTAAGACAATCCCAAAAATAAGAAAGAATATAATGCAAGTAAGACTGCCAATAAGGAAAAGCAGGCCTGTGAGAGGTAAGATTTAACATGATTGTGCCCAGTGGCGATCAGATGAAGGTAGTGCTTTAGAAACACAGGTCCTCATCCCTTGTCTTACCCTCTCCCTGCCAGAAACAAATTAATGAGATCTCCCCATGTGTATTCGACTCAAAACGGTAACCTGTTAAACCATAAAAAGATAAGCTATCAAAAAACATATTTTATAGAGAAAGTAACACTTTAAATCAAACCCCTGTCCAATTCTTTCTGGAACATTTAGAAAAAAGGTGCTGCATCAGAATATTGCATATATTGCAATCTGAGACAATATAATTTTTTATAGTGTATGTACATGTTGCTCATTGCATTAGAAAAAGAGATCTATTGGTTGCCTTGATCACATCTTAGACCATTCATAGCTAACCTGTTGAAGCAGCAGTCAGCCCGGTGTTTGACACCTTACTTTTTAAGACAAGGCCCTATAGATGCAACCCAGAGATGAGGATCTTGTTTAAACTGCATAGTAGCTTTTTTCGTACACACATGGCTATGCCATTATGTTACAAAAAACACCAACAAAAAGACCCAGAAAGATGATGACAGCATGGGTGAGTGATTTGAAGTGCTCTTCGCACTTCCAACAGACCAGTAACTTGATGGTTAAGTCTATGCGGAAGCTAAAAAAGGAGGAAAAAGAAACCAGAAGATTAGATTTCCGTGACACCCTGATTTGTTTTTTTTTTTTTTTTTTTTAAGAGGACCATATAGTTTGAAGTGTTTCTTATTTTTTCGTTTCATTCTTCTTCTCATTTATGAGTAAAGCCCTCTCTGATGAAGTCTGATTCATGTAGTCGCAGAGTCCCTTTGGCCCGAGGTCAAATCTTCACTACCTTCCCCATCGGCAACTGGGCTGTGCGTGTGACTACCGTGATTTTCCTCCATGACTGATGTTCCTGTGCCCCTGTCTAGATGCCGTCGACCTCTCTCGATGTCTGCTTCTGGGCCGTGAAGTTCCAAAGGACCTTCCAGGAGCTCAGAATCTCGTATGCGTGGCTTGCGGCCACGACGGGAAGGGATGCCATTGCAGCCATCTTTCTTGAGATGACGGTGGAGGTGGTCTGAGCGCACAAAGGTTTTAAAACAGCTGGAGCACTGGTAGGGGCGCAAGCCTGTATGCACACGCATGTGATTTTTCAGGTCGTAGTTGTGGGCAAAGGCGGCGCCACACTGAGTACACAGGTAAGGCTTCTCTCCCGTATGCTTGCGCATGTGAACCTTTAGCTTGTCCTGCCTGTAAAAGACCATACAAAAACTTCATATGAGCCACTTCCCATGGGTTTGTGTGAATTAAGCAAATTAACAATGACAGACTCAACAGCAATTTAAGGTTAAAAAAAAAAAAAAATTAACAAAACAGTACCATGATATACACCAAAAAAAAAAAAAAGTTAACTTAATACATTTATAATTCCTTAAAATGCCCACTCCCACATTACTTGATGTCCCAGAAAGACCATTGATGATACTGGGGTCACTAACTACAAACTGATGTTACAAGACATACCGGTAAGGTTAGCCACATAGATCATTAGAAAAGGCAAACAGGCACACATATATTCCAAATAACATAAAAAAAAAAAAAAAAAAAAACACATCTAAGGAGGTAAATACATAAATCTGTCTGATCTTACAAATCAAAGACAACATATATCCTCAAAAGGAGTCTGACCTCCTTATCTTCACTTTCAAGAGTAAAGTCAAGTTTATTTATCATTCTTTTGTGCTGAAGGCACCCAAGGTCATATGAGGAAAAGAGCCATAAAGCTCACAGCTTTATCGCCGTAATTTCTTTTTAGGCCAGTGAGGCACTGAGGGGCTCAGTGTTCAGTTCAGAGTCATAGTGGGCCCTGAGTTTCCCCAAAAGAGCCATTTCAAAACGGTGTATGTGTTATAAGAGCACAATTGCTTGTTTTACAAGCAAAATCTGAAATGTTCAAAGGCAGCTGAGTTCAACTGAGGAGAGCTGTTCGTTTATGGGGGAAAAAACCCAATGTAAGATTGAAAAGGTGTGCTGGGTTGAGGAACAGGTTTGAAAGAATGTGGTTTAACCTTTAATGTCTTTCCTCAATTGTCCTCCAACCATTTTTAAGCACCGTAAAAAAAAACTACAGTATATAAAATACATGATGTTGAATATTTTTATATTTTTTAAATACTGATCCATCTCTTCTGTCTTTTGACACACCACCTAAGTCCAAATGGCTAAAGAGTAGGCTCTTTTCAACAACAGACAGCATACTGTCAAAGTGTTTTGTTTTGCACCAATAAGGAAGCTATAGTGTGGTGTCAAATGTAAAGCCTTCTGTTGCAAGACTCTGCTCTCAGCTGACCCCTCTCTGTCCCTTCCACTAAGCTTGTGACCAGGGCAGAGTACAGCTAAACAAACTAGGGTGGTTAACCTGTCCAGAACACTGGAGGCTTACCGAACACACAAACGTGCTCACGCGCTTTCATGGACAGACACACACCCGAGTATGTAAACAGAGACATGTGCACAGGTTGACGCCTGCTTGTAGACATGTTTGAATGCATCTGGAGATTCTCTCACTCATAATTTCTCACCTTTCCTTCACTTTTCGCATACATTCAATGAAATACGGGCAATATATACATACATGCCTGTGAGGAAACGTGTTCTCACACATATACACAGTGTAACAGAGTGGGGCACAGACAGATGAATTATTTAGAAGATAAGATTGATTTATTGCAGTGTGAATGAAGCGCACTCTTAACCCTGATCAAACAAGATTAAGATTACAGTACCCCTTTTCCAATAGGTGGTGTATTTAGGTGGCAAACTTAGATCCATCCCTACGCAAATAGGGTACTGGATATTTTTGGTGCAGTGTCTTTTTCCAATGCGTGTCTCCTGATTAATTCATTAAGGTGATGGTTTCATGGAAGAGGTGATGCCCTTAAGTGCAGGGTAAGCCATGCTAGCAGCTTGCTAAGCTAGATTCAGTCTTGTAGCACACAGTATTTTTCATCGGCCACTTGTCTGAAAGAGGGGCTGTATATGCCAGGGGCAATAACCAACGTAACACCCAGGGTCACAAGTTCAGCTGACTCACTGGCATAGATAGTCCACCGTGCTGTAATCCCTTTCAATATCGGCATGGAGAGTTTTATAACTGCCTCATCCCTGATAACAGTAGACCAGGTTGTGCTACCACAACCCACTTTTATTGGACCCCCTTGTTAAAATTCCAGGACTTTGTCATGCAACCTTTCTGTCAACATAAAACTCAACTTTATGGCTGGCTGTGTATTGAATACCTGACATTTTAAATTTGATAGCACACAAGTTGCTAAAGTGTATGTAAAAATGCAAACTAAACTCAATTTTCTATAAGATAAAAACAAAACTGACAAAAATGGCTTACCTGGTAAATCGCACTTTGCAGATGGCGCATTCATAGGGCTTTTCTCCTGTGTGTGTACGGATGTGGCGTGGAAGCTTGCCTGCACCTTGGATGACCTTGGAACAGATGGGGCACTTCTGGAAGGCCTTAGAGCGCATCTTCCTCTCACCGCTGTTACCCCCTCCAGTCGCTTGGTTTCCACCTCCGTTGCCCCTCACTGACCACAGTGGTAACAGACTTGGAGACATGGAGGGAGTGGTGGCCTCCTCATGCGTCGCACTATTAAAGTACTTCAAGTAAAATTCCACGTCTTGCTCTTCACCCTCAGGCCCATCCTCCTCACCCCCACCACCTGTCGTGGCCTGTTCCCTTTTCTGCTCCAAGGAGTCCATCATCTGTTGTAGCAAAGCACTGGCAGGGCCTTGTTCGTGCTCCCGCTCACCTGTCACCTCCACCTCCCTCTCTGATTTAAGCTCTGCCTGATGGAGGTAGTAATGTCCATTCTGAGTGGGAGCATAAAAGGGTATCAGAGCCTCTGCACCTTTCCCTCGAGCTATAGCTGAAGTTCCATCCTGGCACTCCTCATCCACATTCTCATCTTCGGGGTCACGAGGTGGCTGTGATAGGGCCTGGGCCAGTGGGGAGTAGTAGTCAGCAAGGCCGATGGGCGTGCCATTGCTGTCAGCGCCATTGCGTTGGCTAAAGTGCAGGTGTGCGGGCAGGTCCCTGAGCTCTGGCGTGCTGCAGCTGCTACCCCAATGCGCCCCCCTCTGGAAGAACTCCAAGTACTCACGGGCACGCAGCCGGATGCCCTGCTCTTTTCCATTCTTTCCTCGCTCCTCTTCTTCCTCATCTTCTTCTTGCTCACTGCCCGCCTGCAAAAAGAAATGGAACTACATCATCATACTGCTCCAAAACATTCATCAGTCGAGTTGTAAAAAGCACAGGTCACCCACCGGCGGGGAGAGCACTTTGGTGTCCAGCAGGTGTGTGCAGACATCTTGGACGGGTGAGATCTCCAGCACACGGGCAGCGCTTAGGATGTCAACCACACTATTGCGGCTGACTGTGAGTGTGGCTGTGTAGGCAAAGTCCAAGAGGGCGGCCAGCGCCTCAGGCCGCACAAAGTCCAGCGCATAGACTTTCTGGCGGTCAGCAGCCAGGCCAGAGGTGAAAAGCTTGTGGAAGTAGGTGCTGCAGGAGGCCAACACGGAGCGGTGGGCAGGGAATTCTCTCTCTTGGGCAACTAGCAGTACATCACACAGCAGCCCACTTAGCCGCTGCCGGTTGAGACTGCCCAGCAGGTCAGCACTGTGCTCGGGGAAGGGGATGCCCACCGGTCCTTCCTCTACCTCGCCTGCACCCCCACAGGCCCTCCCTTCACGTCTTCCCCGCCCACCTGCTCCCGACGACATTTTCCACCAGCCTGCCGCCGAGCCGCCAATCGCAGCCGCCACCCGTCCGTCCGTCCTGCCGTCTGTCCGTCTGCCTGTCTGAGAATATTGAGGAACAATAACAGTTATTAATCATAAAGTAACAAAGTGGCTGACAGATATTAAAATAATTATCATTACTAAACTGAAGCAAAGTATTTTACATAAAAACATTTTACAAGTATTTTAAAACTCACACCAAAACATTTTCACCAATGACCTGAAGAGATTACTGAAAACTAAATAGTTTTAGAAGTTCAAGATGAACAACTCATGCTGCAGCTTAAGACACTAACACTTTGTGTTTGTACCATATTTATATGGTTCCTTCTCTCTGTGCTCTATTACCATCCAGGGTAGGATTTCCAAGCCCTGTATGCAAATGAAGCAAAAAGGCTAACAGATAGTGGCCAAATGGTTACTACTATACAAAAGATCACTGGTCAAGAACATCCAAACCACAAATGGAAGCCTCAAAATATTAAAAAAAAGGAAATTCTGACAACAAACCATGACTGTAAATACACAATGTGCTGGTTGTAAGACTTATTTTAAAAGTCCGGGGAGAATTGGTGTAGTTTTTTTTTGATGATGAGAAGGTATCAGTTTTGCATATGATAAGGAATATATATAGAACTTAGTTAATTTCTCCTTCTTGGTTTCTTTTTCCACTATTAAAAACATTTGCCTAAACATTTCTTTATAAGCATTAAACCGGTTATGTCTACCGGTTATGTACAACATCTCTTGTTATGCTGTCAAAGAGCAGCTGTTTGATTTCAACTTGTGGCAGTTGAGAATTTAACATGATTTGAAAAAGCATTGTAAAGAGCCTTCTAGTTTACAGAAATCAGTTTGGGGTGTTAACTGAATTCAAATGTAGCAGCATGTCAGAGGGTGGCAAGCCTGCTGTCATGATGGCAGTGGGAAAGGAGAATATGTACTGTGCCGCTTTGCTGGGGTGGGGGAGTGCATGGCACATAGTATTGGCCTGGGCACCATGTGCACTGAATTGCATGTCAGTTGGCTTCTGGGGAAGGGGGTGGAGGCAGGGGGTTGCCGGCTAAAGGCCTGAGCGAAAAAGAAAAAAAAAAAAAAAAAAAAACACTAGAGGAGGAAGAGTAGGACACACGCAGGGCTGCAAGGGAACAGTATTAAATAGGGAGGTTGTCAATCCGGTCTGAGCCGGTTACCCCACCCTGCACTGTGTGCCAAGTTTCAGGAAAGGCCTGTCCCCTAGATCACGTGTGGGGGGAGATTAAAATGATCGACCGCAGTACAGGCGAGGGTAGAGGGAGGGGAGGGGGGGGGGGGGCTCTGAAAGGCAGCCCTCCTTGATTTGTCCATTGGAAAACACACGCTCACACGTGAAAGCCAAACAGCCTAACTACCCCCCGCCCCTCCATCTGCCAAAGTGACCCAGCAGGGGGTGAGGCCACGGGGGGATTATACTCAATAAGAGCAATGCATTCAAATGACATTCCTTCAGATCAAGCCCCTTGGTATGTATGCATGCAAGACCTGCTCAACCTGGCTGCTTGCTCTCTCTCACTCTCACAAAGCTGCCTTCCTCCACACCTAGAGATCTGGCACTAAGTGTAGCACTAGAGAGGTAGTGGGAAGGTAAAACTCAGCAGCAAATCCAACCCCCACTACCTGCCTTGCGTGCGTTAATACTGTGGATGACATTCAGGCCCACCTTGTGTGCACCGTTTTTACACGCCATCTGACTTTAGCGCATACAGTAAAGAAGTTTAGTGACAGAATATGATAAAAATGGCGTAATCTAGGGCACATATGCACTACACATTTCTATATAGCACACTTCAGTGAAGCCATTCCAATAATAGTCCCCCACTGGACCATGTCTTGACTTGTTAAAGTTAGATGGTAATGCCTATAAGCCAATGGTTTAAGCCCTTTTCTCTGTTTCTCCCTTCACTTTTAAGCAAAAGGATAGGCATCTGTAGGGGAAGCTTCAATACCACCCCTCCCCCACCCACTTGACTAACAGGTGCATTCGCTCTCATTGTTTTATTGCAGAGAATTTGAATAAGACAAGATAGAGGACATGCTGGAGGTTGGGTTAGACAATAGGTGTTTCCAAGTATGGCACGTTCCTTGTGAATCGAGGTAAATTGTCTGATTTGAAAATACTGCTAATTCACCCAAGGGATAGTTCACCCAAAAATGAGAATGACTTGTATCATCATTTACCCACACCTCATGTTGCTCGAAACCAAGTATAACTTTCTTCTGTTGAAAGGACACACACACAGAGTTTTAACTGTTTTTTTTTTTGCCCACTCCATGAATGTCAATAGGGTTTGATGTTGTTTTGGATCCCACTGATGCTCATTGTAAGGACGAAAAAGGCGTTTTGTGTCCCACAGATGAAAATCCTACAGGTTTGGAACAATTTGAGGTGAGTAAAATGACTGAATGTTTCAATTCTGGTCCCCTTAAACACTCAAATAAACAATTTCAAACCGGACAATTTAACTTTATTCACAAGGAACCTGTGCCATACCAGGAAAACCCTTCAAATAATAATAATAATAATAATAATATTATTATTATTATGAACTTCAGAGAAATAGGGCTTTGCTGACATATGGGAATTCTAAGAAGAGGCTCACAAAACCAAAAGTCATCTCTCTGTACAGCTTGTGGGTGATACAAGAAACTAGTTAAGCAGCATCCCTGTCCCTGAATAAACCCAGGGTAAAGCTGAAAGAAAGAGGAAACAGTGCAAACAAACCTGATCCTGACACCTTCTCAGGGCTCCCAACATTCTTCATCACTTATTCATGGATATGGGTGACAGGGGCCATGCAACGGCCCCAACGTCTCATTTCCAGACCTCTTCTGCCAGCCGCACGCACAGGCCTCAACTACTTTGCAAGTCAAACCACAAGTTACTGCGAATACTCATCCCACCTCAGCCCCCACCCTCCCCTAACAGCCCCTCCCAGCCAAAGTGAAGAGAAGCTTTCGAAAACAGATTTCGGAGACTGTCAAAACTGTCTTAATGAGTATCTGGATCATTTTTATACTGGGCAAGTGTAAACAAAACCAGTTTAGAAGTTCTTAGTTACCTTTAGATAGGCATGAAAGGTATATCATAGTTGCACTTTTTGCAACATATTCCAATATAACTTAAACAGAAATAGTTCAGCATTATGCAACCAGTTGGAAATAACACCACCAACACAGTAAAATATTTTTACAAGAATCATGTGGTAACTACTGTCAATCAAATTGTGTCATGGTTATTTAATGTGCTTGGTGATTAAGTTCTTAGAATGCAGCTGCTGCTCTCCTCAACTAACTCTAAAACAAAGCTAATCCAGCAAAGGACACCAAACGTCAAATCTACGTGCTCATTATATGAACTGAAAACTGACACCTCAGAATGAAACATCACATGCATTCCAGGAACACACACTGACTTATGACATAAACCAAAACAAGTAGTGGGGTTTCACAAAACACTTTAGTGTCTTTCTATTAACTTTCTTTCTTCATCAATATAGTCTCAACATCTCAATGTGCATTTCACGTGAGATTGGGAATCCTTTGAAAGAATCTGTTGAGAGGATTAATGACAAACATGGAAGTTATGTACACAGGGCATCCCTGCGACATGCATGAATACTCAGTATGTATGTGGAAGCGAGTTATTGTGCGTGTGAGATTAGCTCCTCCTGCCTCATGAGGGAGGGAAGGGGTGTCGCTAGACTAGGTTGACAGGGTTCAAGGTCAAGGCAGAGAGGATATTACCGGATAATCGTAAACAGTATGGAGAGGGGCAGACTTGTTCCAAGAAGAACAGGATTTCGAGCAAGGCCCTGCAAATGAGTCACTCTTGCCAGCGTTGGTTAGGGAAGCATGATTGGTCGCAAGAAGAGCAAGGAGGAAGTGGGCGAACAACTGATAAAACTGGAGTTGTAGTGCTGGGTCGTTTCAATGGAGATATGTCAGTAGTCTGCCAAAAATCCAGGCTTGTATGCACAATGCCCCCCAAAATATATTGGGTGAGACTGCTTGAATTATGTGCACACAAACGTTTGAGTTAGCGCAACTCTTGATTTTATTTTACTTTAGTTGCTGGTAACTTTTATACATTTCTATAGACACTAGTTTACTATCTATCTAGTCTATCTAGCCACTAGTCTATCTTTTCAAAACCTGTCATGGGATCAATAAAAGTTTTGGTACAAGCAAACTATGTTCTCTTTATATAGTGTAAAATTAAATGTTTTAGTTGTATAACCATATCAAACAGAATAAGAGCAGACAGCAAAAGGTAGAGCAGATATGGCAAGAGACCCAACTTTGAATGCAACAACATGCCTACGATCTTTCTAGACCAGCAGCAGCTTTGTTAGAAGATGAAGCCCACGTGTGAAAATGCCACGACGCCCCCTCATAGTTTGACCAAACTTTTCCAGGCCTAACTCCCTGCATCTGTCTTTGAGCTGCCCACAGCTTCTGAGTCTTTTGGACAATCTGCGGCTGGGCCAGGAAACAAGTAAAGAGCATGCAAACCAACACGTGAAACAGAAACAAAATTGACTAATGGCGGCAACGCTACTCAAGCCCTTCCAGTGCCCTTGCGCTAAGGCCATAGCCTGTGTCTCGAGCTCTCTGCTGCTGCGGCAGCCTGGCCGGTTGGGCGGAAGAAGACTTCCTGCGTGACTCTGGTGATGGTGTAACAGAACCCGCTCTGTTATCAGATGACCAGCTCTCCCAGACACTGCACTGCACACTCCACCACCAGTCTACCACAGCTTCCACTTCCCTCTTCTGTCTCTGCTGAGAAGGCAAAAAGACATGACAACCCACCCAGGATTTCTTTTTCAGCTCTACCTCACAGCATATCTCTGAACAATAACACTAAGGTAAGTATGTCAAGGACTCCTCCATCTGCTGGAGGTCGAGCTCCACAATAGAGAACGGGGGCGAGAGCATAAACTTACAGCAATTGGATTCCACATTACTGTCAAGGAAACCAAGAAGAAGGCCTCACTCATTGTGTCGACAGACTCTCAGCCGATAAGGACAAGTGGAAGAAGACCCTTTAAAGAGCGCAATGAGAGAATAATGAGATGAGCTCTCTGATTACTGATAGTGATGCTAGCTTGCATCAGCCCATCTCCCAGCATCAGTCTTTAATGTGATCACTTCAAAAATACTTTACAAACATACACTGTCCCCCGAATGTAATAAAACTAAACCTTATCCAGAAAGTTCATTCAAAGTGTCTTCAAAATGCTAAAGAATTACTGCATGAACTATACTTTTAGGTCAAACAGTACTTGCTGGTAACTTCTACGGCCTTTTATCCCTCAATTCTGCACTGCTCAAGGACACAAAAACAGATGCTTTATGTCCTCACAACAGACCATGATTTTACTTAACTTTTCTAGAGGATTGTGTAAGTTCAAATCAAATTTGTATTTCATAAGCATTCAAAAGCTAACCAATTCACATTGGATGAGAGTCTAGCCATTGAAACTTTCAATGCACACAAAAGCAAACAAAACTAATATTTAGTCAGTTTGTAAAAAAACTGAACTTCCACAGATAAATCAAGAGACATACTCAGTGAAATAAACACAGCAACACATTAAGTTAAATCAAAAAAAAAAAAACTGCTTGGTGTGCATCGGCATGAAGTTCACACATGCCTTACCTGTCATAAATGCTGACCTGAAATGACCCTGTCAGGTAATTTAACTATGCAGTGCTAACTGGTTTATGGTGGGTAAGAATCTCTTTACCACTTAAACAAGCAAAAGACAATAAAGAACGGCCTCACCCCAGTGAGACAAGAAGACTTTTCTGTGCATTATTCAGGCACTGGGCGTCATCTGTGCATAAAAATACCCCTTGCGTCCTCCCTGTACCCGCACAAGTGAAAACGAGTTGAGCAAGTATGGGATGGAAATGATCTGCATACATCTTTGAATAAAAAATAAAAAAAAAAAGAGAGAGAGAGAGAGAGAGAGAGAGCGCAAGAGAGACTGCAGCTTCCTGCAACGCCTATGAGTCCAGGACAAACATGCAGTCTACTGAATGGACAAGTCATGAGACCCTGCTAAAGACCCTTACCAAGAGAGTAGATGTTGATGTATATTATGGCACAGCTATAAAAAGAATGAGGGGGCAGAGAAACCTACAAAGGATCTGCCAAGAGAAGAGGAAAAACTTTCCAAGGTTCTTAGAGATCTCAGTGAGCAGGATGTCTTTGATGTGAATTTAAGTTTATTTAAAATAGTTTCACAATCCAGAGATGGCAAAGTGTCAAACCCACAGTCATCAACCATTTGTGAGACCAAAACTTAAATAAAACCATTTTGAATCTGCTAGAAAATATATTCTTTACAAAATTACAATTTGTAATGGTCAGATCTTTAAAAAAAAAAAAAAAGAAAAGAAAAGAATTGAAACAAAGACAGAGTTCAATTCAGAAAGTACTTGGAAAGTGAAACTCGCTGCACAGAAGCTTACCAAGTCATACCTTAACACAGCAGGCCTCCGTTTTCCATCTCTATGCCATCTGCAAGTGGGTCAAGCGCTCTGAACTTAATCAAGCCAAGTCCCTCTCTTTCCCCATTTAAGATTCCATTATTTCTCTTCTAGCTTGCCTTTCCCATCTCAGACACCAGAGAGAGTGAGAGTGCATTTGGAGCTCTTACCGGCCGGCAAGAATTGTTTCCCTTTGGGTCAGCTCAGTCTCCCTCTGCCTGCCTGCCTGCCTGCCTGCCTCTGTGCCTGGGCAGGGCTCTGCTCTGGAGCAATTGCAGACAGGAAACTTCCGAGTGGCCCTAGTTACACAGGCAAGCCCTTGCCTGATCCCACACAGTCAGACACCTACTAACTCCCCCACTCTATTTTCAGCCCACTGCTCTAGCTTCACTTCCCCTTTGGTGATTGGCTTGCCTGCTTCTCAATCACCACACCTCCCCACTAGGATAGGCTACTGGCTGTTCCCTTTCCTGTATGGCCAAGGGCATGGCACTCTGGGAAGCGCAGTCCTTAAGTATGACTTCACCTGCTTCTAGGCCACTGCTACGAACTACAAGTCCCAAACAGTCTGCTCTTGCCACCCCCACATCTCAGAGCTTGCTTCAACGTAAGCATTCAGAGCTGAATTATACACTACCGTGTGTTGCTAGCAGGATGCCAGGTATTAAAAGTACAGACCAGCCAACAAGCGATGCCAAGCTCTGTACGTATGAAAAAAAGACAAAGGGACCCGGACACAACTCATTGGAACTTCATCACAAACCGATAGTCACACTACAGCATCCAAAATATTCAGCCTTCTTAACCAAATGGAGACTTTTTAAACCTAAAATATTATATCATAGCTATAACCAGTGCAAATGTAATTCAAGGCTGAAAGATAAATTCCAAAGGCATGTGCACAAGTTATCAGAGTTTGTTTCTGAATGAATGACAAGAATAATAAAAAAATTGGACCCTAGTGCATAACACTGTACCTTGTCCTGTGGAATTATTTTTGGTTCCTTCCTACAACCTTCTCCGCTTGTCTAACCTCCGACAAACACACCCCTTAAGGGCTGTCTCCAAAACAACAACAAAAAAAGTTAACGACTGTGAGAATATAAAAGTTTATTAAAGCAATGCCAGTGAACTGAAGGTGTACTAAAGCGGTTATTTTGAAGAGCAAAGAAAAAAAGAGAAATAATTCCTCACTGGCACAGGAGCCCCCTCCTACCCCCCACACACATACTCTCTCTCCTCTCGGTCCCCCTCCCTCATTCCTTCCTCCTCAGCCTTGCTCTCTTCGCTCGATAGGCCCTGGGCAGACGACACGGGGGACAAGCAGGGGGAAACAAGCTCACCTGCGATGGCCGTGGCGGTGCTTGTTATGGGTTAGCTCTTCCCTCCTCTGTGGCGCTCTCTCTCTCTTAGCTGTCCCTGCTGTTTAAAGCTCTGTATGCGCTAACCAAGCACCAGCAGATCAACTCAATTCCCTTCCTGGTTTCTGGAGGGCAAAAAGGTCCCTCCCTTTCTCTCTCTCTCTCTCGCTCGACCTCTCTCTTAAAGAAACAGCATTCCCCCATGCTGCTCTCCTCTGCTACTCTCTGGGGAATACAGTAAAAGGTTGTTATCATGCCATAGTGGCCACAATCACTTATGACATTAATGCAGCGGTAGAGTTCACAAGGATGTCACTGGTAAAACCGGCCTGTATTTGTACAAAGTTGTTTGCTGGGGTGTTGTACATGTACTTTGGGTGAGTGTATGTGCCAAAATAATGAGAGTTAACCGTCCTTCTTTCTCCCCTGTGTGCGCGAATGCAGTCGCACCCACCCATCCCGTTGCCTGAGGTCATGGAGTCCCACCCCAGAACAAGCCATGGCACATTCCAGGACACTCAGGGTCTGCCAGCAGTCCCCCCCGCAACACATATACACACACCCTCTACTGTCTCAAACTAATACAGCTCACAGAGTGTACCTACTCTCAAGGGGTCGTCGGATAGGAGTGACACTATTCTCTTATTGCTACACCTTTTCGACACCTCGTCTTCCATTATATTTAACAACCGAACATTCCAAAACAATATAAACAGCAATTATAAATAAGCAATCAAACTCCTAAACACGTACTGTGATTCCATACTTACCAAAATCATGATGAGAGGGGCGATGAGTGCAGTCGACCAGCGGGACAGACATGGATTATCCTCCGCCACTTAGTCTAGCAGCAGGTATACCAGCGAACAAGTCTCTAAGTTTGTCAAGTACAGGAGGAGTAGTATGACCTCTCGGAGAGTGACTGTACAATTGAGGACTCTCCCGTAAAACAGGGAGTGGATGCAGAGGAGCGTAATTGTGTATGACACAGAGTTGCTTAAATGCTGGAGTATTAAGTAGGAGACAAGCATGATGAACTAACACACACCAGCCATAGAGGGCAGTATAATAGGGACACTTAAAACTTGATTCAATGTAAAAAAAGAAACAGCAAAGAAGACTGACAACAACTACAGGAAAATAATCATTCACAAATAAGTTTTATTTTTATATTAGAACTGTATTCAACACATTCCATATGGTAATAAAATGACTTATATCCTCTTTAAACTAGTCAAAAAAACAAAATAAAATGTTATTTTTAAGACTGAAATCAGTACCGTTTGTACTGTACAAATATTTTTATACACGCAAGTGTGGCGAGGCATTCACTTGGTCTGAGCTGAATGCCAGTGTGTGAATAATACAGTTACTGAAAATTAATAGAGAGAAAAACAGAAACACAAAGCTATTTAGAGCAAGTGGGCTTTAGCCACACTTCACAATGCCCATCTGTAACACCCGTGTATTTATAAGACCTACTAATACGGCAATATCTGCTGAGGTTCATTTGATCTGCATAGCACTGTACATGGTGGCCTGAGACTTTACTTTGCACTTTATATATACACCACTGAAGAACAGACTATGAGTGTACCTGTTGTGGTCTTGGTTGGAGTAGGGCTAATGGAAAAGCACTGTAAAGTTAGGTGCAACCCTAATTGTACTTAAACTTGAAATCAAAAGAAACATTTTAGGTTTTATAAAAAATAAAATAAAATAACAAAAACACTGAAGCATAAGTTATAAACAATCATTCTTCCCAAATATACCCTTCTGAAAATCATTTTAAGTAAAATAAATCATGATTTGAGAATTACATTTAAGCACTGGTGACAGATCAAACAAGCCTCACTGTAGAAAGAAATAATGAAACCATTTTGAGGACCAATGGTAAGCAGATTAAAATGTGTCGCAAGTGTATACAACTTTTTTTTAAATATGTTTGAAGTTTTTGCACCCCCCCCCCAAAGGGTTGTCTGATATAGGATCTCTAATTAACCTTGATTCTTTTATCTGTTAATGTGTGCAAACTTACAGCATGGCCACTGGTTGGCGTGATGGCTTACTTGGCCATGCACTAGCAGTGCGACCTGCAATGCACAAGATGAACACCTGTACACATGCGCTTGGGCGCTTTGGCCATCTTGCATTTTTAATTTTCATCACCTTTTTAATAAACCAACCTGTATGATCCACAGTAGCCCTCTTTTCTTTCTTTCTTTCATTAGAAGCAAATGGCAGTTGATTCATAATTAAATTTGCTATTGAACCATGCCATCCATTTTTAACAGTGTAACGCTAACTGCCAATGAATATAACTTTAGCAACCAAAAAGATAATGAACTTTTAAACCATGAAAAGAAAACAAAAACAAAACTAATGAAATTGCTGTTGATTTTTACCATTTTGGACACATTCCTGAATAATCTGGTGGTTAAAAATACAGCCACTCTACTTCAGTGACTACTACTTCCATATTCATTCAAATGACTAACTGTTCCAACACCAGCGGCTCTTAAAAAACAATGCCCCCAGAACGCACTGCAGCGGAAGGGAAGAGCAAGCAGAGAACGGCAAAAAGAGTGCACAGCGTTGTGTCGGAGGCTTACAAGCATACAGGCCTGTGAGAGTAGAGGAAAGAAGTAAAGCGGAGGATGAGGATGGCATGGGTGCCTACGCTGTGAGCAAGCGTTCATTCAGCGCTATGAGTGGGTGTGCTGGGCTGGTGAAGGCCCATGGTTTTACACATCCATCCAGCAAAATCCACCTCCTCAACCTCGGCCCGCTTGATGAACGTGTGGCCCTGCAATAGAACATCACATGATCAATTACGCCACGAGAAGGTTCCGATACAAAGCTTTTTATTCTCAAAACTTGTTATTGCACTTTACAGATGTTGTAAAAACAATAATTTCAACTTGATATACTTCTGAATCTGTCTTAGAGGGTTAGTTCACCCAAAAATGAAATTTCTGTCTAAGTACTCACCCTCAAGTTGTCCCAAACCCATAAGACCTTTGTTCATTTTCAAAACACAAATTAAGATATTTTTAATGAAATCCAAGGGTTTCTGAACCACATATAGGCAGCAACGTCATTGCCCCTTTCAAGGCCCAGAAAAGTGGTAAAGACATCGTTAAAATAGTCCACGTGACTACAGTGGTTCAACCTTAATGTTATGAAGTGACAAGAATACTTTTTGTGCACAAAAACAAAACACAAAGACTTCATTCAACAATTTCTTAACTTCCCTGCCAGTCGCCTATGCTGTTTACATTGTGCAGAGCTTCCGTGTTCTACATCAGAATGCCAACTCAGTATTAGCCAAAGCTGTACACGTGAGCAGCATGTGTGTGCTGCTGAGGCAGGAGCCGGCCAATAATTAGTCGGCATTCTGATGTAGAACACAGAAGCACTGCACTGCGTCTACAAAAACAGCGTAGGAGACTGACAGGGAAGATAAGAAATTGAATAAAGTAATGCTACGTATTTTTGTTTTGGCGCACAAAAAGTATTCGTCACTTCATAACATTAAGGTTGAACCACTGTAGTCACGTGACTATTTTAATGATGTCTTTACTACCTTTCTGGGCCTTGAAAGGGACAATGACGTTGCTGCCTATGTGTGGTCCAGAAACCCTTGGATTTCATCAAAAATATCTCAATTTGTGTTTTGAAAATGAACAAAGGTCTTACGGGTTTGACAGAAATTTCATTTTTGGGTGAAATGACCCTTTAATTTTATGTTACAATACAGGCAAATGTACGTACCATTAGCATCTTGAGGTCAGCTCTGTCAGCAGGGTTCTTAATGAGACTGTGAAACACACACACAAAAAGAAAAAACTAAAAATCCCAAATCAACAAAACATTAGACCAGAAATCTGTAGGGAGGTGTTAGGGTTTTTAAGCGTACGGTTTCCTCTTGTTTGTCATTTTTGCCTTGTTTGATAGGACACAATCACTATTTCTAATCAAGCTACAGACATTTTTTGCATAGTCAAGCTACCATCTTAACCTGCCAGTGCGAGTAATCACATTTTTAAAGGACTAAACAGATGCTCCACACCACCGCTTTCTTTTGGAGCAAGTGCACAACAACGGGGCCAACTGCAGTCAGATAAATGTGTGCACATGCTGGACGAAGCTAAGCTAAATTAACATTATCTAGATTTTTTTTTTTTTTATCTAGTTTGCCCGACTTTGCAAAAATAAAAAAAATTGCATGCAAGTGTTTGCATGACATTTTATAAGAAATTATTGCTTTAGTCCAATTGAAGTTTTAAAGTAAATGCTGTCAGTGAAGATTGACAAGAAATTAGTGGAGGAAGTAGGTGTGGGATTGGGAACAATGCAGTCCAGTTTCAAACTTGCATTCCCCATTCCCTGCATTGTATTATGGCAGGGGTTCCCGATCCTCCACTATCCTACATTGGAGTTTAGCTCCAATCCTAAACAAACACACCTGAACCAGGTAATAAATGTCTTCAGAATTACTAAAAGCTTCCAGGCAAGTGTGTTGAGGAAGCTTGGAGCTAAACTCTGCAGGAAATTGGACACCTCTGTACTACAGCCCTTTTAATGTTTTGCAACTGTGCCATAGTTTAGATGCCACTTTGTTCAACATTGATGACAAATTATTCTTTGTGGGTTTGTACAATAAAACCAGCAGAGATAACACAGGAGCTCACCATTTTGTCACAAATTCCTCAAAGTCCATGGTGAAGACGCCATGGGGCAGCTTGGGTGGTGGCTGCAGATGTAGAGACAGGTGGGAAGCAGAGAAAGGAGTGATATTACAGTGAAACTGCTACACAAAAATACTATAAAAGGCAAAAATAAGCACAAAGGAAGTAAGTTGCATGCTAAGCAAATCCTCTGACCTCATTGACAATGTAGTCCAGTAGCTCAAATATAGCCATGGCTGGCCTGCTGTCCAATCCGTGTCCTGGGGGAAAACAATTTGCAAGGCTTGACTAAAACACGTATATTACGCAGACTATGGCAATCCTCTACAATGTGAGTAAATTACTCTGACCAAATTTTATGCCATGCGACAAAAAAAAAAAAAAAATTCTTTAATTAGCCAATTGCTATTAAATTGTACGATTTCACTCGCCTGTTAATGAGTTAGAGGCAAAAAATACATTTTGCGCCAATATAATTTCATTGCCTGCTGAGCTTTGCGCACCGTCGCTTGGCTGAGAGCACCCTCTGTCGCTTTCTCTCACACACACGCAATCAACGTGAGAGAAAGAGAACGGCGTATGTCTACTGGCACAAAGCGGGCAGAGAAAGCATTTTCAATCCATTCCTATGGAAGTTGAGTTTTACGTTGGGTAAATTGTGTGATTGACAGTGGAACTGAAAAAGGAAAGAGTGGCCGAGAATGTCAAAAGGTTGAGCAGTTCTCGATTTTATGCAAACATCAAGGGAAAAAACATAGGCGGCAGAAAA
Organism: Elopichthys bambusa; assembly: GCA_037101425.1. Taxonomy (NCBI): domain Eukaryota; kingdom Metazoa; phylum Chordata; class Actinopteri; order Cypriniformes; family Xenocyprididae; genus Elopichthys; species Elopichthys bambusa. Next base: position 8,753,977 of record CM074433.1, on the reverse strand, counting down.
CCGGCGTGAGGTTCAGGTAGCGACGTCTATCTGTTTAAAAATATGCAGGTTGTGCCAGAGTTAAATAATCATATTGCTTACACAAGGGGCGCTTTGCAGTTGTTATAGGCTACATATGTTGAATATTGCAGTTTTGATGCTTTCATTGTGATTATACTGGCTGGGTTTGCAAAAGTTTAACTTTACTTAGGGCATTCGGAAACAAAGCTTGCCTCTTTTCAAATGGAATCATGCTTATCTGTATAACTTTTGTAACTTTAATAAGGATTCATCTATATTTATGCAGTGAAGACTATGCAGTATTATTTCATATTTGATTGCCTTTATTTAATTTCTGTACCAAATCTACATAATCTGAATCTAAGAGGGTTGTATGAAGAAGATTGAATGTGCATAAAACCAATGCCAATATTGGATCTACCTCACTTTACTTGATCAAAAGTGTTGAGAAATTAAAAAAGGTCTTACCACTGACCGGTCGTCCTGGAGGCCTGGGTCTCGGGGACATGCTGTGGCCTTCTGCCCCTCCTGCATCCAGCACTGGCCGGCCAAATATGGCCTCCAGTTCCTTGGCATCGGGAGGGGGGATGGGGTAGCGTCCAATAGCCAGCTCAACCAGCGATAGGCCCATGCTCCACACGTCTGACTGAACTGAATAGTGCGTGCCCTGGAGTCTCTCCGGCTGTCAAGGCAGAGAGCAGAGAGCAAGTCAAGGCTCTACTAGGGTGGGGCGCCACACCCTGCAGGTGGCTAGGAGGAGTGGGCTAAAACCTGGCAGCGACTTTCTCCTCTCCACATGGAAGAATCCTGGGCACAGGCTCAGGGCTTGGAACGAGAAGGGCTGGGGGTTGGGGAGGGAAGTGGGAGGGTGACTCACCGACATGTACGACCGTGTTCCAACGAAGGAGTTGGCCATGGAGTCGATGAGCTGGCCACTCACGCCAAAGTCGCACAGTTTGATCTCACCGCGCGAGTTCACCAGGATGTTGGAGGGCTTTACGTCTGTAGGGACCAGAAAGAGACAAAGTAAGATGGAGGGCCAGGGTCCAAATCCCAGCGGCACCACCTGGCTTTTCATCCCCGATCAAACACCCTTTCTCCAGCACGCCCAGCAAAAACATTTTGCAAGATGCTCTGCATACTGCAAAGCTAGCTTTGACAACAGCATCGCAGCAGAAAGGACAGACATGCAAGCTACTTTCCAATTCCCTCCTCTTAAACACAGGGCAAGAGGAGCAAATAACAGTGTGGACATACAACGATTCCACACATGATGGGCCCTCCTTCAGCCCTAACACCCACTGGGAGTGGACAGAGGGGTGAGAGTGGGAGAGGAAAAAGAAGGGAGGGGGGGGTGCAGGGTGCGGCTGCCATGTAATCACATCCGAGAGGCTGTAATTACCGGCTGGGCTCCTCGACAGCTCCTTGCAAGCAGGCAAGTGCTCCTTGCCACAACAGCACAACTATAGGCCTGACCCTCCCTGTCTAACCCTTCAAACCCAGCGTGGCTCCTTCAGACCCTCATGCAACCTGACAGAGAAACTGATACTTTGCATCTTCAGACATAGTATTATTGTTCAAACGTTGGTTGCGCCACACTTTGAGACACTGAATATATTTCTACGCTAACGGGTGATCTACTTGGAATAAAAAGTGCCTATGTAGTGTTTAAAAAACATTTAATTGAAGAAGATTGACATTTAGCAAATAAACGGGAATATTAAAAACTTTAGCAATAACTTTGCTTTGTTCAATCTCAGGTTAGCAGCTGGATGAAGGTCTCTGGTTAGAGTTTTAGTAAATACCTTTGAAAAAGTGAGGCCTAATCTCTCTCTCTAGAATAATCATTTTTAAGCTTCTTATGCAATTTCAATAGCTGCATTAGGGGGCTACTTCCTGCCGCCATCCAGCGCATGTACGCACATGTACGCTTTTCTAAGATATTAGTAAGGAATGTGTGTACCTCTGTGCATTATTTGGTGCTTCTCCCGAAGATATGCCAGACCTCTGAGTACCTGTGGAATGAGAGTTAAAGATAACATCAATGACGTTTATCTGTCAACGGTCAATGTGGTATCTAGCTTCCTGAATTTACAGAACATGTTACATAGTCTAGTCTTTACAAAACAACTTCTGCTTTGTGATTACCGAAAATTGAGATGCATTCGCTCACGTGAAATAAACAGTATGGACACACAAACAGATCTCTGCACCTTTGTTTGGTCTTCATGCTAAAGTGTTTGTGCTTTGTCATGATCAAATGTGACACAGAAGTTTAACTCTATTCATTTGGAAGAAAAAGGTTTAATGTGTGTTGAAAAATGTGCATGCTTTGGTGACTCTGACTTGAAAGGGAGTTTGCACATCTGTGGGTGTGGTCACAGCTTTATTATATTGCGGTCTGCATGTAATAGTCCCAGACATGTTACGATGGAGGTTGTGTACTATTTTTTGGATTCTGCTTTTAGACAAGAAGAAGAGCAGGTTGCCCTCTGCAGTTCTCATTTCAGGGATTCCTACAGCCATTTCACAACAACCTGACCATTTTACATGTCCATTGCCTATGTACATATTGCAATTACTTTACATATGCAAATATTAAAAACACAGTTACAATAAGTTGATAGTTAAATTTTATTCTAGGGATGAGCCAATATTAAAATTATCCCTGATTCCGATAAGACTAATTATTTTCACATTATGGCGGATAACCAAGAAACGGCAGATATTAAAATACAATACTATGTCTCTAAAGATAAAAACCCTAAAAATCAATCACTTTAAATGCAACACATACTACAATGCATCACATTCTAATTTACAGTATGAAAAATAGATTTGATAAAGATTATTTAACAGTGTTATTAAATTATTAGTGTTTTTAAATATTCACTTTAAGCGAGCGTTAGGTGACGGCAAAGGTAAGTGTAAAAAGAAGGGGGGGGGAGACTGAACAAGCACAAATAAGTAACATATCAGGCAATATTACTAACTAGACTGATAAATGATATTATATAGCAACTATATTATTTTTATTTCCCCAAAAATGTAATTCTACCAGTTATAGCCAAAGGGGCTAATTCAAAGTGACTGGATAATAATATTAGGGATTTCTTTTTTTTTTTTTTTTTTTTCTTCTTCAAACTGACTAGTCTGAATGTCTAGTCTTTATAGCAAGACTGGTGTAGGGTCATACAGGGTAAATGACAGATATTAGATATAAATCTGCCAACTATAACATTTATCAGCTCAAAGCTATTCAAACAAATTAAAACCTGTATGCTATGCATAACAACATTGCTCACAGAAGATTTGATCTGAAAAGCAACTGTATCAGTAATTTTATGTTAAAAGTGAAAAATTTGGGGAACATATCCAATAATAAAACCTATACCTAAAAATAAAAAAAGCTGGCTGAAAGAGTTTGCCAACATGTTACAACCCTCAACAAGAAGTTGGGTTCCTAAATTCATCACCTTTAAAAAAACAACCATTAAAGTAGGCTTTTAAAAAAAAAAAGATAGATAAACTAGTCAACTTCACTAACTAATTAGTCGTTGTGTCAGTATTGTTGATTTGTAAGCAATCTCAAAACAGAATTATCTGAAACCGATACAACAAAGAGGGATGGTAATACTTACAGCTATGCTAACTTTGCCCAAAATTTCTTCAGGGATTCTTCTGGCTTCCTTCAGTACTTGATCCAAAGAGCCACCATCCTGTGGACAAAGACATGTCACTGTGCTGTAACACTTTTGCTATAAGCTCTTCCCATAAACCATGAACAACAACACTGGCCTCACCATGTGCTCCATGCAGATGCTGATTTCTCCATCACTGTAGAAGGCGCCGTAAAAGCCTACAATGTACGGCGAGTTACACTCATGAAGAACTTGCAGCTCTCGTATAATCTGGTTCCTGATGGCTGGTTTGATTTCCAAATGAATAAGCTAGAGAAAACACAACGTTCAGCCTTTGAACACATTGCATTATATGCCGTGAGCAAACTAACAGCAGCAGCAGGTGCATAAAGTCCGTGGATCGCTTACCTTCCTGGCCATGACCAGTCTTGAGGGTTTGTGACGGACTTTGTGGACCACCCCACCGTTACCTGCGCCAAGTTCACATATGGGTTCAAAATCTTCATCTTTAAGCTCGCCCACCTGGGCTTTCTGGGTGAGGAAAGCTTCGAGACGCTTCCTCTGCTGTTCATCCAAGTCCAGCTCCCCTAACTTCCTCTGCAAGGCCTCCAGGTTGGCCCTAAAGACAGAAAAACAGTACCAGGTGAGACGCTGAAGTATGCAGGAAGGTAAACCAAACAAGTGTCCGACATAGCCAATTATATACTTACTCTGCCGCTGCATCTATGTTGGTTGACTGTCCTTCTCCTGTGGGGGTTATAATTAAGGGAACCGGTCTTCTTTTTGGTGCCATAGTTATCTATCTATTTCAAAGAGAACAACCAGGTTGTCTCTGCTGACATCCAAACCTTCAAATTGCTACACAAACCCTTGCAGTGGCTATAGAAGTTTCTGAGATTCGTAAGACCCTAATTTCAACACCCTGTCATGTCTCCAGAAGCTGTACCAAGTAATATGAAAATGTCAAGTAAAAAGGGCGAATGCCATAGACGCAAAAGTACACGAAATGCAGTTTATTTTAGCGCGTGCATCGCTGGAATGTCTCTTCGATACGGCCTCTGACTCGCGAGCGCTCCCACAGACAAAAGGCGGCAAAAGACAAGTCAGGCCTGTCGTCCACAACCACAGGACCGACCGCGAAATGCTGTCCGAAATTGTTTTGCCCGGAGGACCAGAGAAAACAGAAGTTGAAAATTCCCCCAAGAAAAAAAAGGAGGGGGGAAAAAGTCCGGCCAGGAAGCCGCTATCCAACCAAGAGGAAGCGTTCACAAGTTCTCGCGAGAACTGTCGTCAGAACACTCGTCTTATGGCGAGCTTTGATACGATTATACGAGTAAGAACGACATCTAGTGATGAACTGAAGAACAGTCACGTTCTAAGTGTTACTATAATTCGTTATTATACATATTTACGGCCAAAAAAGTAAGAAAATAAGTTTATAAATATTTTAGCCCTTAATGTATTATTTCAATATATTTATTATTAATTTTCTGCAGTCTGAGCTCGATCTGTAAACCCCGGTAAGCCAACATACAACATACCTATGGAAAAAGCAGCTTAAGAATTCTTTACAATCTTTCAGTATTTGGTCTTGTTGCAAATACCTCATTAAACTAATGCGGTATCAAAGTCATCAAACAAACTGTAGTGACTGGTATTCTAGAAGAAACTATTACGGTGCTTCCAATGAATAGTTAAATATATTCTTTAAGTAATCAATGGAGTAAAATTCAAGATTTAAAATCACTGGAAAGACAAAATCTAGATTTATTTTAAATCAGTTTAATTAATTGCACACATAATTGACAGGTGTTAGAGCTTTTACAGTTTGCTTTCAGTTCAGACAGGGACAACTGATTCGCTCGTCAAATCCCACGTTGAGAACATCGTAGAGATCACTGATTTACATTTTCCTCACGAAGGGTTTAGAGTAGCCAATAACAATGTACTTGTGCCCGACCACTGGAGCAACTGGAGGCAATTCAAAACTTGATAAAATATTATTATTTTTTATTGGCTTTTAATATGAACATATAAAAAGACACAAACAAAACAGTTACATCAAGAACTGCAAGCTGCTGCCCATGCTGTCTTAAGCACTGTAACAAGAGGGGATGCCTCCATTCCCAAAAAAAAAAAAAAACAAAAAAAAAAAAAAACACCTTTCAACCTCACCTGACTACACAGAGGCTGTACTCACCTCTGAGCTGGAAATATTTTGTTGTCAATCCCCATCCATTTATCTCTTAAATATAAGAAAATGTACATTTTATCCACATTTTTCTAATAGATCGATCTAGTTATCTAAAAATGGAAGTCTATTCAAGAGGTTCCTTACCTTAAAAGTGTGGTCAAATTTAGGGGAACATATTACATTAAGGTCTTATTATGTGAAACTGTCAAATGCAGCACTATTCTTAAAAAAAAAAAAAAAAAATCTAAAGAAAAGTGGGGGAAAAAGTTTGGGAGTATCATGAAGAAGATGGAAGACCATGCTGACTCAAAGAGGAACCTAAAATTAAAAGTAATTTGACCCTTCATGGTGATATTTTTCTGCTGAGACATTCCCAAACACAGACAGGATACAGTACTGAGTATTCAAGTCAGAATTCAGGATTAGTTGGAAACAAAAACCTTTAAAATTGCCACTAGTGAGCATAGTGCAGTGATTTTCTCTGGAATTTGAGGACAAGGAAAAGTCCTTGCGCTATTTTTCAATATTCCTATTTTGTATGCAATGAAAGTACATCTGAATTTCCAGATCAGAGATCTGACTACTTTACATGACCTGATGGTGAAGGTAATGTACGCGATGCTGGAACCTGGTTCGAGAGTCAAGTTTGACTGAGAAGAAAATGTAAAGACAAGTAGAACTAACACGTCATCCCTGAGTCCTCCTCAACAGATCAGCCGCATGGATGTGCCAAGTGTGTTTGGTCGTTTAGCACAGATTTTATTTCTTTCGAGGTTTAGGTCAAGTCTGCATAGTCCAGACTAAGCGCCCTTAGGTTGGGACTGTCGCAAATGGCTGATATTGCGCATACACCAGCAGGCCGTGAGAGGACACAGCGTTATCTACCATTACAAGGCAACATGCTGGAAACTCATGAAATTGCTGCGAAATGCCTCAAATGCACAAAGAAAACAAACGCAATTCAAATAAGAGGCAAAAACTGTTAAATCAATAAATACTCATTCTGACAACAAATTAAGGAACATATTTAAGAAACGCGCCTGTCGTTAAGTCCACAAAATGTTATGCAAATGTTAACACCTCCTCAGCCGGTTGAAATAAACACAAACAACCTCCATACAATGGGCTCAAACAAATCAGCCATTAGTCTAAAATGAAAGAAAAAAAGTGAAAACTCTAAAGTGGAGTGAACTGAAAAGATCAGGTTTTAAATAAATTTTAGGTATTATGCCAATAACATCAGCTCCCCTGCTAAATAAACCTAGTATTTACTACAGTCATGTCTAGAAGAAAATAAAAACAACTCATTATCCTCTCCTCAACCTGATTTATCGGTCTGCCTTTCCCATGTAGAATTTCTCAAGTCGTAACTTTAGCAGCCTTGTACGGACCAAAACAACTGAAAGCAATAAAATGACATTGAGACCTGCAATTTTCTATTAAATGATCAGAAATAATACATTGTCATTATTACATTAGATATCATACAATATTTACTAGCTGACTGGAATCTCAAAAGGACCACTGATGTCAAAGCATCATTCCCTCTGAATGAAGTGTTGATTTGCACACCACATTCAGTTAGTTCACACTAGTTGACCGACAGACTTGACCGGAAACTCGTTGCTAGAGTCAGAATCATTTTTAATATGATGCCTAAATGGGCAAGCACAAAATAATGAGTAATGCTTGATGCCTCTCCAGTGTTGCTGTACAAGAAAAACAAAAGGGATTCAAAACAACTACCAAAAAAAAAAAAAAAAATCATGTAAGGGATTCAACACCCTTTCAATAACCCTCTGGTCAAGCCCGCTGTTAGACTGAGGTAGGTTGTCAACTTCTGTGGACAAATTAAAAACAAAAATGAGAGAGATGGAAATTCTTCAGTAATGTCTCTAAATCACACTGAAATGAACAGCTAATATAAACATCTTGTGTGGAGGACTAACAGAAAAAGCCTCTGAATAGATTGTAAATGGTTGTATGATCTCGATCAAAGGAATGAACTTTTGAGATACGGTGGCTTTTCTCATAATATTTTGAAGGCTTAAAACTGGCAAGATCTTAAATTCCCAGGATGGTTAAACCTGTCAGAACACAAAGTGGAGAGGAAATCGAGGACAACAGAAGAATTGAAGGTGGTGTTACTCTTCCATGGTCTTTAAAGGGAGAATACAGTATTGAGATGCAGTGAATGACTGGGAATGGCTTTACGGGGCATCTACGAGTTTGTCAATGCGACGCCCGATTGCTCCAGAAGTCAGCAGCGCATGAGTTTGCGTGTCTGTGTGCGTGCATGAGTGTGTATGCATTCGGGAGAGGATACGGGGACACGTTTCTTGAATTTCCAAGGCTCAGATCCCATCTACACCCCCCCAACAAGTCTAAGTGTCCTGCTAGTCTCAGTATGCGGTGACCAGGTCTTTGTCATAATCGTATCTGCCTCGTTTGGGGGCGGGGCTGTCCTGACTGTCGTCTGTGTCCTCGCTGTCCTCGGCCCCACCCCCTCCTTCTTCCTCTGACGAGTCATCCAGAGTCAGGTCCACCACAGCTCCACCTCCCGACCCGCCACCGGTTCCTGCCGACGTGCCACCCGATCCAGACTTCCCAGTCTGGCTTGTGGCGCTATGTGCTGGGGAGTGGCCATTCGCCTCAGGAACACCTTAGACGAGAGTTAAGTCCCGTTAGATATTTTGTTTTGCTCAAAAATGCACCATAGTACATAAGTTAAATGTATGGACCCTTTTCACAGACTGTGAAAAGGGTCTGGGAAAAGGGATATGCGTCCACAGTTATAAACATCATAAATCTAGCAAAGTTTTTTATATTTTATAATTAATTTAAATACATTTACAACACTATACTTTGATATATTCTCTTGGTATAAAATTACAGAAAACTAGTTAAGGCTGTTGCATGGGTGCATGGGACTATTGTAGTACTATATACTACTATTGTATTACTATTGTACAGTATAATGCATGTCTTAATGTGATACTACTACTGCTACTACTACTACTACTACTACTAATAATAATTATTATTATTATTATTATTAAGACTTTATTTTAGAATGAATAAATCACAATTTTTCATCCATGTTTTAATGTTTTAACAGTAAACCTGTTGTGCACCACTTTGTTTGCCAAAAATTAAAGGGTTTATTTAAATTTCATTTCATTAAAAATAAATGAATGTTTTATCCCTTCATTTGATTACCAGAAAAGACAACTCATACACAGCACAGAATTTCTAGGAGAAAAAAAAATTCATAGGGCCCTATTATTGTAAACAAATTAATAAAGTTGCTTTTTATTAATTAAATTAATAACATGTTTTAACATATTAAACATAATTAAAATGGAATCCAGAAAAATTAAAACAGAAAACAGAATTTAGTTTAGAAATAAATAAATGGAATTTGAGAAAAAAAAAAGTATTTCATAGAACCCTACATATTGAACTGCATAGCATCATATTTTTTCCATTGCATCGTATTCCATTGAATTGCATTGTGTTGAATCGAAATCGGATCGCACTGCATCGTAAAAATTCTATTAGGGCTGCACGATAAATCACAATTAACATGAAATCACGCTTAAACCGATATGGCTAGTGTGATTATGAAATCGCAAAGGCTACAATTATTTTTTTTAATACGCAGCTTGTCAATGAAGCACGGCTCTGTGATCAGTAGTAAATGCTCCATCTGAAAGCACAAAATAAGGCACACAACATATTTCATAGTATTCTATACAGTGATAAAGGCCATGTCGATTAGCATCGCATTATAAATATACTTTATTATCATGAAAATACCCAAGAAGGCTTTAAGAACTCAGATAAACCATATATTGTCGTAGTCGTGCGTTTATTCGTCAGGTTTAGTCAAAGCATTTCAATCTTCTGTTTATTCAGCTACAGCGATAGATAATGCCCATTGGGATTTCCTGGAATGATGTGTGTTATATACTTCTGCAGGGCATATTGGGAGTTTCTGCACAAGAGCGCCCTCTGGCTTTCAGATGGAGCAGCATTAACTACTGATCACAGAGCCTTGCTTTACTGAGAAGTTGCTCATTAAAAAAAAATGTTATTCGCAGCCTTTGCCAAATCATGTGTCTTCTGACCAACGTAATCAATCTCTCTGTATTTTCTTCCTTCTTTGTAAAGTCATAGAAATGCTATCATGTATTTTTAATTTTGCTATTGGAGCAAATGGGAATGCAAAAACCGTATTTGTTGTATTTTCCGTTGACCACTATAGCAGTGTACCTAACTATGACTTCATTTCTGAGAACACCAGAAATGTTAAAAGGGTCCATTGTAAATGCCATTTCAGAAGACAGAAAACCTTCTTACATATATCTACCACTGGATAGTCGGGCGAGCGACTGTTTTCCCGGTCTCTTTCCTTCTCTTTGTCGTCCCTGATTGGCCTCCATGAGCCATCAGTCAAATACTCAATCTCCTCCACATCCTCTGGCGTCTCTTTAAGGATCTCGGACAGCAACCTGAAACAAGTCACATTAGGTGAGTTTTACCGCCAGAACAGCGAGAAGCGAGGAGTTTGAGTAAGTGTGCTTACCCGTCAATAGTGAGAAGCTCAAATGGAGCAGGTTTGTCGCATACAGGGCAGGTCCATGTGGGTTTCTTTTCATTCATTTGCAGGAAGAAGACAGCGTCGAAACACTGCAGGTGGGCGCAGGTGAGCACTCGACATGGCACTCCAAGTCTCATCTTCACCAGCTGTGTTAAATAGACACTTATTAGATCTACTAACATTGCTACGTTGGTTCCACAGCTTAAAGTGCACAAAAAAAAAAAAAAAAAAAAAAAAATGGACACAAACAGGACACTTACAGGGCATATGAGGGACACTCGCAGTCCTGTAGTGGCGATCTCACTCTCAGGATCAAAGCGCAGCTTGTCTTGAACTGTGTACAAACCAAAATGTTTCAATAAAATATTGATGCCAAGTATGTGTGTGTATATATGTATATTATATATTATTTGATTAATAGAAAGTTTAAAAGAACAGCATTTATTTGAAATACAAATCTTTTGTAACATTATAAAATTCTTTACCGTCACTTTAATGCACTTGCTGAATAAAATTCTTTTTTTTTTTAAATGATCCCAAACTTTTGAACAGTAGTGTATATATTAGGAGTGTGCGATATTGACAAAAATATATCAATATTTTCTGTGATTTTATCGATAACAATAATTAGACAATATTTTTCAGAGTGCGTTATAGTGCTGGTACCTTGGCAGGTTTAGGACTGTCATGGACAGCTGACTTCTAAAGTTTTTGATATTCTTCATATTTTGTGTGGTGGTCTGTTCACAGCAGTGACTTGGATTTGTTTTGAATTATTTTCGTTGGCGAAAGAGCAAAAACAGGCAATATAGGGTCTAAAATGTGTTTATTACACTTGTATAAAATCAATATCACATTTCATATGCTGGTATCTGGAGAAAAACTGCACTCTTCATGTGATATTTATATTATATTAATATATATCGTTAAAACAATTACGATATTATTGCAGATATATAAATCACATGCCCCCGACTCCCATAAAAATAAGTCCACAACCACTAGGTGGTTCGAAACTTCTCACTCCTTCAGGACATCTTGCTGATGACCCATACAGGGTTTCGTAATGATACGCTAATGCGTTCATAAAACACAGCATTTTACTAAAAAATTCAAAATGGCGATGCCCAAAATGACCAATATGGGAAAACTGGATATCATTTGACATGGCATGCCACCCGAAATCTAACAAGACCAATATTACTTTTGGGCAAACCATTCAGAAGTTATAAGCAAAAATGTTGTATCTTCAGACCAGTAGGTGGCACTACACCGAAACGCAGCATGTAGCCTCAGTTCATTCTCGTGACGACATGTATCAAGTTTGGTCTGAATACGATAAAGTGTTGCGGAGATACTGCCTTACATCTGTTTTCACAAACGCTGCATAAAATTTGTTTTGGCTCAATCATCTTGAGCCAAGGAATCAGAGGAAAAAAAAATGTTTAGCTTCAAAATGTATTGGCATAGGTTTTAAAAGTTATTAGCATAAACATAAGTGACACTTTAGACAGTTGGTGGGACTACAGAGATTGAGTTAGAGACTCCAAATTTGCTATGGTTATAGCTCAGACTGTCCGCTATCTGTGCGCCAAATTTCATAACTTTCCCGCAAACGGTTCTATGGGCTGCCATAGACTTCCGGAGTGGAATAAACAGGAAAATGAATAATAAGAAGAACGCCAACGATTACAATAGGTGCCTTTGCACCTTCTGTGCTTGGCTCCTAATAAAGGTTATTCACCTTATTCCTGACGAGCCTACTGTATTTTGAATTATGGGTGGCACTTCCGGTTTGGGGAATTTCCATTCAAAAAGACAGGCGAATCATTTCAAATCATAAGGTTGCCCTACAAATAAAGCTTATCCGTTAGTTTGACTGAATGAGCCGTCAATTTTTCTTTCATGTTTTATTTTTATTTTGAGAATAACGTAACGCTTGGTATTTTAAAGGCGATGTATCAATGCCCCTTTTCACAAGATGTAATATAAGTCTCTGGTGTCCCCAGAATGTGTCTGTGAAGTTTCAGCTCAAAATACCCCACAGATAATTTATTATAGCTTGTCAAATTTTCCCCTATTTGGGTGAGCAAAAACATGCCGTTTTTGTGTGTGTTCCTTTAAATGCAAATGAGCTGCTGCTCCCTGCTCGCTTTCCAAAAGAAGACAGAGCTTTAAACAGCTCGTGCTTCGGTTGCTCAACAACAACAAAGCTGGAGAATCTCACACAGCCAAAATGACAATTGTCAGTAACGGTGTTCAACCTTACATTGTTCAAACTGGAGTCTGTGCAGCCCATTACAGAACAGTTAGCATGCTTTGCTCAAACTTTTGCCATGGCCTTAGAACTGCTACACCATTTTTCACTTGCAAAAACAAAATGATGGCGCCATGGGTGGAAACGTGCAGATTAAGGGGCGGTAATATTATAATAAGATCCCCTTCCTATGTCACAAGGGGAGAAAAATCTGAGTGGCTCTGAGTGTTTTTTTTCCCACATGCTTGCAGAGAAAGGCTTGCCAAAAAATTACTGGGTTGTCTTTTTTCACTTTTTCTGGGTTGATAGATGTACGGGGGACCCAATTATAGCACTTAAACACGGAAAAAGTCAGGATTTCATTATATGTCCCTTTTAACGTGACATGATATAACAAGAATATCTATAGCAAGAGCTCTTTTCAGTTGCTGCATTCTTTTCCTCATGATTATTCCTTTTTTCCCTTTGCATTCCACTGTAATATTATGGAAAAGGACAACATATACTACCAGTGTGGTCTGTTCTCCCGATTTAATTTACGATTATTTATCCCATTAATAATTCACTGGAATGTACGAAGAATCTGTCATTTTTCTCACATTTCTTTCCAGGTTTGTTTTCAAAGGTAAATACAATTAAAAAAAAAAAAAAAAAACATATTGCATTCATACAGCAAGCCTTTCACTGATTGTTTACAGCTTAATGGAAGTTACACCCATAATTCACACAAAGCGTCATGGGGCGTAGGAATAAGGTGGATAAATGCAATGAAATATACCTTTTTTGTTGTGATTTGTTTGACATGCAAAATAATAATAATAATAATAGTAATAATCTAAAAGATACAATAGTTCAGTACAATACAGTTCAATTTCAAAACATTTGTTTTTTTAAAACTATTATTTCATGTCAGGCTTTCAAGTGTAACCTCTGATCATGATGCAATATGTTTAGTCAAGGCGATGAAACTTACTGCGTTCGCGACAACGATCGGGACTCTCGACTGAGCAATGCTTGAGCTGGTTGAAGAGCTCTCCAGATGTGAACACCCTCACCAGATACACTGCCACAGAGTACCGCTGCATCCAAAACATAGTGGTTAGCAACAATACATTCAGCTGTGCCTAAACCAAGTATCCTTCATCTAACATGATAATTTACAATTATGGAGCAGCTCTTTCTATCAAGTCTCTGTACCTTTCCAAAGTTGCCCCATGTGATGGTGACTCTGTTGGTGACTGTGGAGAGGTGTAACCAGGGCGTGATGTTGACGGGTCGACAGGGCCGACGTGGCTCAACACCCGGTTTATTGGAGGGATAGTAACCCTAAACAAAAATAAAATGGAATTTACAGCAACACAAAATGTACAATGTTCTAAGAAACAACAACACACAAAAAAGTTATTTATATAAAGTGGTTTAGATTTACGATCATCCTGCCTGTTCTTTCAGCCGAGTGAAATTCACAACACTTACCGGTACATGACAGTAGGACTGATTCACTTTCACAGCAATATTGGGAGGATACTGGTCCTCCTGAACACCAATAGAGTCTGTGTAGCAGATTCTAGGAGAAGAAAAGGGCAAGTGAGCATGCAGAAAATGCCTCTCTGACACCAAAACCCGATCTACCAACAGGATTTAGCTGATTGACGTACCTGAGAACCACCTGAACCGATTTCATCCCTGGGCGAAGTTCACTGTGCATGTGCAGGCACAAAAAAATGTTATGAATAAATACAATTAAAAATATTTAATATTCTTTTGTATTTGGATTAAACAAAAAAATACATCAGCCATGTAGACTCATTGGCTGATATTTGGCCATTTTGAGATTATCAACATTAAGCAATGATAATGTTATTGCTTGAGCAAGGCATGGTTTGCAGTGTGTGTGTGTGTGTGTTCACTACTCCTAATGTGTGTGCACTAACTTGGATGGGTTAGATTCAGAGGACAATTTGTGGGTGGCCTTCACGTCACTAATGTATGATAATGGCTACTGAATAATATGAATGTATAATATATAGTAAATCATTTAATTTCCACAGTTTAGCTCATTTGCAGGCTTTAGCTTTTTTATCATTTTTTGAGAAAAATCAGTGGAATTAGGTCTAGTGTGTTTAAACATTGTAATAATAAAAAAAAAACATTGTCAAAAGTATTGTTTGAATTTGATGAATTTATGATGAATAGATGAATTTATATCTATTAATCCTTATTGTTGAATAATGAATAATTGTAAATAAACATGTGGGAGGATGTCTTGTGAATGTTAGGCATCTGTGAAAATCTTCTCTGCACACTCATAATCCACATGGGCCTGCTCATTTTCTATTAATAGATTCCATTACGAATATACCCTGATTTCCTAAATATCAGAATTGTTATTGGTCATCGCTTGACTGCTAAATAAAGCCACCAGTTTGACTGCACTTCTTACCTGGAGTTCCGGATCTGTTCCACTTGGCTTGGTGTTAATTCAAAAACACATTGACTCTCTTGCAGCTTCTCACTGTTCTGAGCGACTGCAAAGAGTGATAATGGCAAAAACAGAATTATCTTCATCATCGGCTAGGCACACCTCTTATAATTGGCCTATTATTTATTAATGATAATGGGACTCACTTAGTTCTGTAGGTGGCAGCAGCGTTTCTAGGTTGTGGTAGAATGGCAGGGGCACCAGTTTAACTTCGGCCGCAGGAGGCGGCACCGGTTTGGGAATGCCGTTGAGGTAGTCTGTTCCCTGTGCCGTGCCTCTGGGCGAGGAGTTGAGGGCAGGGTAAGTTACGGGTACGGTCTCCGGGCGTCGGGCAGCCAGCCAGGCCGAGGCTTTAGGGAAGCGCGTCTCGTAGAGCTGTCGGACGTTCTTTAGCAGCTCTGGACTGTACTCGGTCTGCACGAGCCGAAGAGCTCTTCCCACTAAATCCTGCTTCAACCCGCTTTTACTGCGGCCCATGGAGGCCAGCAATGTCTGCAGATCAGACACCCGGAAACTCTTCACCATGTTCTGGTGAGAATGAGAAATGCATTAATGAAAGAGGATCAAAAACACTGTTGTTAGTGAGGTGGTGCGACAGAGATCAATATCTGGGTTGTTAACCTAAAAGTTAAGGGTTTGATTTCCCAAAAGGGAACAATTCAAGAACCATGTCCTTGAATAAAGGCCTGTCTCACACCAAGCTTGAATGTTCGGTATGAATATTCAGTCTGATTTTTGCATGTGATTTGTCTGTGCAAACCAATGCGCAAAAAAATGGCAGACGGGCTGAATGAGCATGCACATTCATTCTCTGACACTAGGTGGCTTTAGAAAAGCAGAAATACAGCGGTCACCCCGGAACACTAAGCAGCGCTGAGCAAATTTCTATTTTATCAGCAGCTGTGACCAAAAGCTTGAATGTTATTGGTTGGCCAGTTTTTTCACAGTGTGATGGAAAAGAGATTAGAAATAATAAATAAATAAAAAATGCATTGCATTGACGGCATGGGAATGATATGTTAACAACCGTTTATCACACCGGATTTCTGCACCAAATATTACTTTTTGTTGTGAACAGGCCTAAGGTCATTCCAGTGATATTTTTTATATTTTTAGTGTGTGCACGTAAATTTGCTTTAGATTGAAGCAAATACTAAAATTCCATTTTTGCTAAAACTTAATATTACTTTTTATGAAGTTGTTTATAGAACTTCAACATTATTTTGACTTCTTCAAATCATTGTGAAGACATTCCTTAAGCTTCTAAATGTCCTTGTTTACCATGATTGAACCCATGCAGGCCGATCTCCATGTAAACATTACACAAAACTCAGCTCTGCAAAACAGGTAAAACAACAAGGTTCCCCAAAGAAATCAAAGCATATTTGTAATCATCCTGTAGTAATGAATATCAGCATGGATGCGAATATCTGCTGATATTCAGCGATGCTGCACAAATGAAAATGATACATCTTGTCAAGCAACCCACATGCATCAATTGTGCATGTGACTATTTACCTATACAATAACATGCACTACTGCAAAGTAGTTGCAAACTAATGTCCAATTTTGTTGCTTTTTACAACTACATGGTGAAGTGCCAATATTATTTGATCTATGAGAATAAAGGTAGAGACTGTTTTGTTGTTTTGCATTGTGCAGACTAATCATTCATTTCCACAGGCAGCGCGCACGCGCACCCGCGCCTGCGCGCGCACAGGAACACTAGCTGTGTCTCAAAGCCTGGTAAACTGTCTACCCAGATTGCTTTTTGGACATAAAATGAACATTCATAACGTTCAAAAATTCGAATCGAACGTTAGAACGTACCAAATATGCCGGCTACATAGACAGCGTACTGGGTTTTGAGACACAACCATTCACATACACACATATACAAATTGCCAACGCACTTTACAGACTGCCACTTGTCCTGTGTAAGCACAAAATACCATGGTATGGAATTAAACTCAAGTTATTTAAATAGGCACCGCCTCTGACTCGCATGGCTCCTTTTACTTTCACTATTTTTAAAAATCTCATCTACTCACCATCGCTTCTACCAGTTCGGCCGCCATCTTCGCACAGCAGCCCCGCGAGAGCCTGAAGCGAAAGGCAGCGGCTGGCCAATGAGAAGCTGAGAAGGCGTTCGATGACCGCCGCCGGTGTCCAATCAGCACGGCGGACTGTCCATAAGTAGGCGGGGTCGTTTGCAAAGAGGCGTGACGGCGAGCTTTAAAAGGGACAGTGCAGTCAAAAAAAGAAAACTTGAAGCAAGGTCTACCCTTTCTGATAGGCCTCTGGTGCTTGTAAACCTACCCACCGTCGCATGAACTTCACTGTCTGATTTGCCCACTTTAATAGTCTGGTGTGAGAGCGAAAGCACATTGCATTTTGCATTCAGATGTGATGTGAGAGGTGGGTTTCCCGCGACAAGTGGAAGAGGAGCGCATGGCTCCATCCGATCCATTCCGCATGAAAAAATCCATTTCATGAGTTGTAAAAAGCCATGACATTGAGGACTAAATGCTTTGTGTAATTTTAGCCCTAAAATGACTATAGAAGCACACCAAAACTACTCATAAATATATCCAGAAGCGCATCGCGTTTACAGTGCACTGTTAAATATAATACAACAAGCATACGTGCTCATTGAGGACAATTGGGTAGACTTGTCTGGAAAATCCACATGAGACTGAATCCACAATCCTCAGTAAACTCCATCCCGTGTTTCTCCTTATTGTATGTGGTGGGGGAGGGGACGCAGAGAATGTTTGAGAACAATTTGCTGAGGTAAAAAAAAATCATGTGTGAAAGGCAGAACTAGAAAAAACATGTATGCCTACATTGTTTCTTACACACGTTAAAAAAAAAACTAAATAAAATATACACATACTTATTATTAGAACAAGAATACCTGTCCTCAAGAATATCACACTATTCTGAAAAAAGGAGGTAAAGTTCAGCCTTACTTATTCTCCTTAATGTTACTCCAAACCCGTATTATTTGGAAAACAAATAAAGATACTATGCAGAATTACAGCATCATTAACCTTTCACTTTCATTGTACTGAAAACATATCATGAAAATGATTGGTGACTGAGGCTGTCTATAACTCTTTTTGTGTTTCACAGAAGAAAAAAGTCGGGTTTTAAACAACATAAAGGTGTGTAAAAGATGGCGGAAATTTAATTATTATTGTTTGAATTCTATCTTTAAGGAAACCGTATGAAAATCCTCTGTCCTAACAGAGGATGGCGCTGCTGTCTAACAATGATTTGCCTTTATTTGTCTCTATTAAATGAGTGATTTTGAAGAAACGCAAGAACTTATGTGAAATAATATAAATAAATAAATCCAAACAACAAGCAAAGTAAATTTACAGATTTACTAATTTAGGATGACAATCACAGTCAGTTTGTTCAACCACAAACCAGCAATACAGATTAAATAAAATCAGGTTTGACTCAATTAATGAACAAGCTGCAAAAGACACCCCAGGGTTATTTAAGACATTGATCTGCAAAGCTGACAGTGATTCTATTCCACCTGTTCTCCCACAAAATCCATGTTAGCTCACTTCCCATTAGAAGAACTTCAGAATGTTCTTTAGGGGAATATTAGAGGTGAAGATCTGTTAAACAGTGCAATGTTTCATTTTGTGGTATCCCGGCAGGTAACAATCGGTAATTATATTATTTTCATTAAAACTAATTTTAATATAATTTTGATAGCTGCTCTGTTAGATGGTTGCATGTGAATAGAAAATTTCAACTTATTTTCTAGAAGAACCTTGACATTCAACAGAATTGTCTTTGTGGGTTAAAAATTGTTACATATTAAAAGCATAGAAAAGACCAATCACTTACAGCAGCTCTTTGAATCCTTTATTTTCTTTATCTGTATGTGTATTATAAAAGAGATAGATAGATAGAGAGAGAGAGAGAGAGAGAGAGAGAGAGAGAGAGAGAGAGAGAGAGAGAGAGAAAGAGAGAGAGAGAGTGTGTGTGTGCACGTTTTTGTGATTTATGAGGACACAAATTTGTATAATGACATGGGTATTACACTGGTATTACGACGTAAACATGAAATATGAGGACATTTCATGAGTCCTTATAAAATAGCTTTAAAAACATACTAAACAATGTTTTATTAAAAATGTAAAAATGCAGAATGTTTTCTGTGATGGGTAGGTTTAGGCCAGGGTAGGGGTAGTGTAGGGGGACAGAATGTACAGTTTGTACAGTATAAAAACCATTACGCCTATGGAATGTCTTCACTTTGATAGCAAAACAAGCGTGTGTGTGTGTGTGTGTGTGTGTGTGTGTGTGTGTGTGCAGTTATTTTAAGTCAAATATGCACATGAGTCAGTGATCTGCTGTAGCCCACATGTCCAAATGCTCCAACTCTCCTACCTTTTGAGTGAAGTAATAGCATTGGCCACTCCAGTGTCAGGTCAACAACAGACAAACAACCACACTAACAGTGGCTTTAACAGGAACACAGTTTCACATGTAATCCAATCACTACCTTCATAAGACCTATAATGAACTAATTGACAAAGTCTTTTAGGGCACACATTTGGATAATCTGAAACCAATACAACATGTTCACATAAGACCTCTGATAAAATGACCAAGCAAAATTACAACAGGAGCTTTTATTATGCAAAATAAAAAATCTTGACATAGATGTTGACACTTAATAAATAAAATAAACAAATAAAAATAAATGCCAGAGCAAAAAGGAAAAAATAAAGATAGTATTTTATTTATTTGTAAACTGAAACCAATAATGAGATACTTCACAATCCCATCTCACTTCTCTTATGTGCTACACTGTTATGCAATGTCTTGTGTGGACTGTGAGTCTTTAATCTCAAAATAGTTTGTCAAATTAGCACCAGGGCCTATAAGAGCCACACATGGTTGAATGACAATAAAAGCTGACTTAACCTGACACAATGTATTTTATTTTAAACATAATATTTACATTTATTCATTCAGTAGGTACTTTATAATATACTTTAATATGTTTAATTGATTATATTATATATTTATTTAGTAGACACTTGTTTACATTATATTATATTTTATAATTTATTTTATGCTGACACCAGATTTATTTTAAAGTTTTTTTTTAAATCCATTTTAAAATCAATTTTAATTTAATTTTTGGATTAATTTTTTAAAGAAAAGTATTAGTATTAATCAGTACTTTTGTTTTTTTCAATAGTCCTAAATAAAATACCACTGACAAATGGGGGGTGGGGTTGAATTATGACACAATGTCATTTTGAGCATTCCAATAACTCATACAGTATAGAGCAGGGGTGTGCAATTCTACTCCTGGAGGGCCACTGTCCTGCAAAGTTTAACTTCAACCCCAATTAAACAGCTGAACCAGCTCATCAAGGTCTTACTAGGCATACTAGAAATTTCCAGGCAGGTGTGTTGAGCAAAGTTGGAGCTAAACTCTGCAGGACAGTGACTCTCCAGGACCGAGTTTGGACACCCCTGCATAGAGCATTGAGCCAGCAACCGCAAGGTCATGGGCATGATTCCCAGGGTAAGCATAAAAAAAAAAAAGGAAAAATTGTATTTTAGTGCAATGTAAGTCACTTTAGATAAAAGTGTCTGCAAGCATAAATGTGAATGTGAAATGTAATTGGAAATGCTCTCTAAAAATAGAACTTTAATGTTTGGAATTAAATTGAAAGGTTACATCAAATGTTTCTTACTGCACAGTATCTACACCCTTAAACTGCATATATATTACTTCAAAGATTGAACACAACAACAACAAAAAAAACATAAATGAGGATACTACAATTTTTAACATTCATCTTGACATTAGTGCATGAAAGCTGATTTTTAAAACTGTATTTTTAAAAATTCTAAGTTACAGTAATTTAAAATACAGAATGCTTTTGTTTTATTCCCAAAGACTTGCCCAAACAGGATAAGCACACCCAGAGGTCATGTTGTATCACTGCAGCCACCACCCGAGACAATTTGTGTACATTAATCTGTGTAATCTCTCGTAATTACAAAGATTTGCTTGGGTTAATAAAAATAATCCCCCTCAATTAGACCCCCTGCCTCTAACTCTCTTGTACCCCACTTTGCTTCTAATTGCGTGGTTAAATATGCGTAGCATTTAAATTAAGTGGCGTTAACTCTCTGGTCATTGTAAGAGAAGTCTATCTAGAAAGAGGATTTCTTGGAAGATTCGCAACTGGTGTTGTTGTTCGGTCTGAACAGGTGGCTAAACGAACAAACACACAACTTAACGAACGCATTTACCTGTTTACTCAATTTACGCATGCCTCAGAGACTGACGTCACATCTGTTGCCGAATTAATTGTTTGTTGGACTAATCTTTAACAGCACTTCTTGAAAAGACGCACAAGGAAAACCAGGAACCAGGACAAAATGTTAGTGGGATCCAAAAATTGAATTTTCAACCTCTAGCAACAGATTCTAATAATACAGAAATGGAGGACAACACATGCCGCAGCAATCGAGAACAACTGGGACTTCAGTTCACCATTGACTACCTATTGTACAATAAGGGACGCAACACTGAGAGAGCAGAACTAGTGCACAATGTCCCTCCATCTGAATGTCTTCAAACCATACTCAACGAAACTGAGCAAAAAACTCTCTCAGAACAGGATAGTGAAAAATCTGAGGACCAGGAAAACGATGATAACGAATGTGAAGAGGAACATGAAAAGACGAATCTGAAGAGTGAAGGAACGGATGAGAAGCCAGCGCAGTCTTACATTGCCCTCATTTCCATGGCCATCTTGGATTCAGAAGAAAAGAAACTCCTGCTATGTGATATTTACCAGTGGATCATGGATCACTATCCTTACTTCAAAAGCAAGGTATTGTACCTTCATGAAACTTCCTCAAAGTGTTTGTCAGCAAATGTGGTTAGACAATGTGATTTTACAAATCTCTTGAAAAGTCAAAGATCTGTAAGATGTTACATCTTATTAACATACTACATCCTTGAGACTTCTTACAGTACTTCACATTTGTAATCATTACCAAACAATTGTTCTAATCATTGTTTGAGGTACTCAGGAAGTCTACAAACCGCAATCATGTTGATCACAAACTGTGTCTGCTTCAAAAGACCTACTGCACAAAGAAAGAAAAGGAAACACAAACGAGAACAAAATATTATGAACTAGGATCTTGACAATCTAACAAGTCCTATTTGGATCTTTATCTGCTAAACCAAAAGATTTTACAGTTAAATTTTGAATCCTATGATCTGACAAAGACTTACATTCAGATTTTTATCAGTAAGAGCAAAAGATTTGACTCCAAGTGAATTTTCATGACATGCAATTTCGGTCAAATTTGCATGATATTGTACTCAGTGATGGGAAATTATCCAAAAAAAACAAACAATTTTTACTATTCCTCTGCAATTTCTTCATAATAATCTATACACTGACCATTCTGTTTATAGACCTTTTATACTCTGAGAACTCAGATTCATTATTAGAGGTCATCTTTGCCTTTCATATGAGCCATCATTTACATTCTATACTCTTTAAACAGGACAAGAACTGGAGAAACAGTGTCAGACACAATCTCTCTTTGAACGAGTGCTTCATCAAGGCCGGCCGCAGTGACAACGGCAAGGGCCATTTCTGGGCTATTCATCCGGCCAACTTTCAAGACTTCTCTAATGGGGACTACCACCGGCGACGAGCCCGGAGAAGGATCCGCAGAGTAACGGGGCAGCTGCCCTTCGCACTGCCTGCGCATTACCAAACCCTTGGCCGCCTGAAACGGACACCGTGTTGGTGTTGTCCACCAACCCATCCGTTAATGATGAGCTTCTCGCCCAGAGTCTTTTGGAGCTGGGCTGCACTTCAGACACATCACACACCATCCCTTCATGGACTGATTTAACCGGATCTACCTTGCTAAAATAATGTCTGCATGCAAAAGTGTTGAAAAGTACATTGTACATATTTTGTAAGCCATCTTGTATATGTACACATTTATTTGTAAAATGAAAACAAATAAAGTTAGATGAAAAACATCTTGCATTTTCTTATTCATTGCATTCTCTTATAGGAGTCTGTACAAGTTAAATTCAGTTGCCAGCATTTGTGGCATAATATTGATTACCACAAAAAGATTATTACTCGTCCCTTATTTTCTTTAAAAAAAGCCAAATTCAAGGTTACATGAGGCACTTACAATGCAAGTGAATGGGGCCAATTTTTACAGGATTTAAAGGGTTAACTCACCCTCATGCCGCTCTACACCCGTAAGACCTTCGTTCATCTTCGGAACACAAATTAAGATATTTTTGTTGAAATCCAATGGCTCAGTGAGGCCTCTATTGCCAGCAATGTCACCGAACTTCTCAGGATCCAGAAAGGTACTCAAAATAAATTTAAAACAGTTCATATGAAAACAGTGGTTCTACCTTAATAGTATAACGCTACGAGAATACGACTTTTCAACAATATCTAGTGATAGCTGATTTCAAAACACTGCTTCGAAGCTTTACAAATCTTTTGTTTCGAATCAGTGGTTTGGAGCGCCAAAGTCATGTGATTTCAGCAGTTTGGCAGTTTGATACGCGATCTGAACCACTGATTCGAAACAAAAGATTCGTAAAGCTTTGAAGCTTCATGAAGCAGTGTTTTGAAATCAGCCATCACTAGATATTATTGAAAAGTCGTTATTTTGTTTTTTTGGTGCACAAAAAGTATTCTCGTCGCTTTATAATATTAAGGAAGTCACATGAACTCTTTTAAATATGATTTGAGCACCTGTCTGGATCTTGAGAGGTTCGGTGGCATTGCTGTCAATAGAGGCCTCACTGAGCCATCGGATTTCATCAACAATATCTTAATTTGTGTTGCAAAGATGAACGAAGGTCTTACGGGTGTAGAACGACATGAGGGTGAGTAATTCATGTTATTATTTTCATTTTTGGGTGAACTAATCCTTTAAAAACAGAAATGTGAATCTTATAATTTAAAAAAAGCACAAAATTAATTGTTTTGTTAAAACTTTACACAGAAAAGGTTAGTAGGTGATTCTTTTCACACTAAAACATGTTGACATTCATACTGATTACATCTTGTAGCTAAACTATTGAAAAAGTGAGTATTTTAAAGTTTACAAAATGGGCCCATTGACTTCCATTATAAGTGCCTACTGTAACCCCCCCAAGAAATGGAAATACATGTTTGTGGTAACCAACATTACTGAACCCAGAATATATAAACCAAATATCTAGGAAAATAAAATAAATATAACTGCATTGTGCAATTAAAGATAAAACTAATAAGGTCCATAAGGATAGTACAAAATCCTGTGCGCTTAAACAGATATAGGCAAACTGTGAAATTAGGTAAAAAACCTTAAAGTGCAACATAACAAATGATTAAGACCAGTAATACAATAATACCATTTAATTTCTCACCAAGTGTGTTAGTGTGCGAGCATCATTTTGGGAGCACATTACGCATGGTGTAAAAAAAAGTGAACACATTCCTCATGGCTGTGGCCACTCCAGTCCAGATAATAATTAGACAGAAGAGCTCAGAAACCAAATCTTTAGTCCTAAGAGATTTCGGCAGGCTGCCCAAAGCCGACTCCGGGATAAGTACCCAGATAATCCCATAAATCGCCATGCAGTTTCGAAAAATAGGAAGCTTATCACACAGCATAATCTGGTAAGCGTTCCTCGGGTGAGGACCTACACTGCTGCTGGAGAATAGGGGGGAGGGAGGGAGGGAGGGAGGGATGAGATAGTCGAGTGTGGATGAGATGAAGCCTCAAAACTGTATTACCGCGATCAGAACAAGAGGGTCATGAGCTAATGTGGGACATCTGGACGGAATAATTAGTGGCTAAATTATGATTTCGGCTTACATCCTCTCTGACGCCTTTAATAGCTCTCTGATTCCTACCAGCTTCAGAAAGACAGCAGTCGTGAGCCACTTCACTTTCGAAAGGATAAACTAAAGACACCATGTACACAGTCATCCATGTAACCCACCTGGAATTACCTTAAATTAGTGACCTTATTTATACATTTTTTGAAGTCAAAATGCACATTTATTGCTGTAAAGACGTTGCTATGCTGTGAAATAAAACTGTGCTAACATACTTTTTGACACTTTTTGTATTCAGAGAGATCTTAATGATAGTCACATACTATATAGACTCCTAATTATATATTTAATTGGGATATCACTAATAAATTAAAAAGTCAAAACCATTGCATATATATATATATATATATATATATACACATGAATAAGTGCTTTTGATTGCTTATAAAAATGTATTTAAATATTTTATTTTATTTATCATATATTATTAATGTTATTTAAACATTTATTTATTTAAATGTTATATGTGAACAGTTAATTATACATACATTTAATTAATTGATCAATTAAATGTGTATTTTGTCAGCCTACAAAAATACAACATGCATAATTTTTTGAAGAAAAAATATTTATAATTAACTAAAGATTCTAATTTTTTATAGAAGGATAACTGATATATATCCACAATTATGGGAGAGAAGAGTGGGAACTAGAAACAAGGTTTTTAAGCAATTAACACTGTTACAAAGCCATCTAATTAAATTTTCTTAACCAAATCTTTCTTTTCTTTGCATTAATTTGCTTAATTCCCATGAATGGTCCTCGGCATTAAATCCTCTTGCCTTTGACAGCTTTAGGACGTTAATTCTCTTGCATATGCGTGCCTTATGTTTATAAGATACAAGCTGTTGAACAGGTTGCAATTTGCACTCTCTCTCTCTCTCTCTCTCTCTCTCTCTCTCTCTCTTTTATACACAAACTCACACAAAGTTTTGAGTGAATCTGTTTTCATTGCTGTTGGCTATTTTTCATATCATTTTTGTTAAATTAAATGACTTCATTGCTATCATGATGCGATTTCACCAGAATGGCAATAAAGTTCACCGTGCAAATGCTCAAGCATTTAGACTCCCATCTCAACACACCATCTCTGGTGAAGGCCAGCATGCGTGCCTTACTGACTTCTATTCATTTTCTCATTCTAATCAAAGGCCTGCCCCTCAACCCCATTAAACTGTGGAGCAGTGCTTGGTGTGTTGATCCCCTTAATCTAATTAGGTACATGGGAGGGGGCGGAGATTAACGCCGGAGACGTGGGCCTGATTAACGGACAGTGGGGTAAGAAGAGATGAGTCGTGGGGCAAAGGCCGATCAAAACATTCTGGCCCCGGTTTTAGTCCTATTCAGCATTCCAAAGCTGATTTGATCAAACGCCTTCATGGTGCCAAAGCTTTCTGCTACCTGGTGATTAACTGAGCAGCGACGCAGGATCAGCACAGTTTGGTTAAGACAGACTTACCCCAGATCATCAGACATTTGAGGCTGCCTAACAGTACAGATTTGGATTCTGAGGCACAAAGGCTGATATAGATAAGTGGGGTATTTATTTAATTAGAATACCAGACTTATTACAATAGAATTTACACGAGATTATTTACGAACCTAGCTTGACTAATTACAATCAAAATGACCGTTATGGTGAAGGTATCATTATCTTTGGATGACCATTCAGCTTGTTTAGGTAAAGAAAGACGAAAATAGCAATCTATACACAATCTAACCACTAGGTGTCACAATACGCTCATTGTACTCCCAGGATTTATTTATCCACCTTATTTTTAAAGAAAGAGCGGGCGCGGCTATTTTTAACTTGAATGTGCAAGACTTCCGGTATCAGCCGCTTCTATTTATTTTAGCCGTTGCCTACGAAAACAGTCCGTTATGCTGCTTGATGTTGCAAACTGGTATTTGTTAACATATTATATTATTATCATAATCATAAAACACACTGGTTTGCAGCCCTAAGTTGAAAAATAAAGTGAATAGACATTATTCACAGCAGCGCCAAGACATGTATGAAAGCGAGGCTGTGAGGGATAGACTTACCGTGTTTTCAATGGCATCAGCTGTAAAAAGCTGTATAAAGCTCTTAGATCATTTATAATTTTCCACAGAACATGTTTTCTGGAATTTTTTGTCTACTGAAATTTCTTTGAAAGATATTTTTGCAGGGTTTTGTCAGCAGAACAATTGGAAAACAGTATAAATCCAATTCTCTTTGTATTTAAGTGTCATAACTGAGGGAAAATGTATTTGATATGCTCTCTAAACCTGCAAAAAATAAATAACTGAATGATAAAAGATATATATATATATATATATATATATATATATATATATATATATATATATATATATATATATATATATGATAGAATATGCTAATTTTTGTAGTCTAATAACAATACCAACCAATGACCTTCTGACTCAGTTTTCAACCTTAAACTGGCTGGTTTTGTCCAGCAGGGGGATCCTAAACCCACAAAACTACTGGACGATGAAACAAAGAGGACCTTGGCAAGCATCATGAGCTACCCTCTACATCCCTATCTTCATCTATCTCCAATGGTTTCCATGGTGACAATTCTTGGACCTGCCTGCCAGTGATCCTTTCTGACCCCTGAGGGTAACCTTTGGCCTGAGGGGTCATGGCCAGGGTCAAGAGGTCAGAAGTGGCCAGAGGGCAATGAAAGCACTTCTGTGATTGGCTCTCTTACCAGCCCACATATTTTAATTTTGAGGCTTACACACAGGCCTCGTCCCTCAATTCTGCAGATAAACCAACTAAGGCTGTAGCTTCATACACAAACACCTTTCAATATGCTCAATCTGACATAGTAAGCATTTGATTACTCACTATGTGTGGTGTATGAATGCATCGGGACACTGCTGTGAAAACATAAACATAGCATCGATCATATTCCCTCAACATGAATGTGTGGGTGTGTGTTTGTATGAAACTTCTTGTTAAGAGCTACGGTATCTGCTTTGCATCACCAAGCGGCCTATTCATTTCTTTCACACCTCATTCTTTATCAGTTGAAGAGAAACGGCAATGAAGTGCTTTTAAAGACGGTAATGCATCTCCTTCCTCTGCCTTGCATTGAAAGGACTTCATTTCAAGTCCCCGTGCATAATGGCGTCAACTAAATAGCCGAAACATAATGTAAAACCTGCCGGTCACATGACTATAGCCATCCACAGTCCCGTAATTCATCCTTTGGATGATGGGTCGTCAATATTGATTTATGAGCGTAATGGTCATGGACTGATAGAAGGGTAGGATGGGGGGAAGATGAGTTAAGAGAAGATGGAGGGAAAGAGATAGAGGAGGATAAAGGGGGTGCAAAGGTGAAGGTGGACGCAGAGTGCTTGTAGAACTGGAGAAGGAGGAAAAGGATGGTGTCTCCCTAACAAAGACATCAGGTTTCTGTGAGAAGGTTATGCTGTTATTACAGGTATTAAAGAATATTCTGTAATACTCTGCATTACAGTGTCCATCGTTGTTGCATCTATTACAGGTGCAAAAGCAATGGCAAAGTGCAAGGCAGCAGAGCAAATTACATGTTGTCCATTGGTATGGCTTAGTATTACTTACTACTCTTCTGCTCTTTTTAAATTAAATACTGTTAAAAATTATATAAATACACCATTTGAGGCACACTAATAATGCTATATCATTTCGCATTTACTGTGCTGCTTCATTTCATATCTACATACATATTCATTAACACACACATCGGTTGTGGTAAACCAAAGCACAAGCATGTTTGCTTGGCCTGCGAGAACAAATGAGGTTCATTCTCATGGGTGAAGCAGCACTTTTGAGTTTCTGCAAGAGGTTTGTTCTCTCGCGTCAAGCAGGTTAAAGGGTTAGTTCACGCCAAAAATGAAAATTCTGTCATTAATTACTCACCCTCATTTCGTTCCACACCCATAAGACCTTCGTTCATCTTCAGAACACAAATTAAGATATTTTTGATAAAATCCGATGGCTTAGTAAGGCCTGCATCGCCAGCAAGACAATTAACACTTACATTGCCCAGAAAGCTAATAAAGACGTATTTAAAACAGTTCATGTGACTACAGTGGTTCAACCTTAGTATTATAAAGTGACGAGAATACTTTTTGTCCTTCAAAAAAACAAAATAACGACTTTATTCAACAATATCTAGTGATGGGTGATCTCAAAACACTGCTTTTCAATTAAATTTCAACGGTTCACGTGACTTTGGCAGTTTGATACACGCTCCGAACCACTGATTCGAAACAAAAGATTTGTGAAGCTTCGAAGCTTCATGAAGCCGTGTTTGAAATCGGCCATCACTAGATATTGTTGAATAAAGTCTTTTTTTTTTTTTTGCCCACAAAAAGTATTCTCGTCGCTTTATAATATTAAGCTTGAACCACTGTACTCACATGAACTGTTTTAAATATGTCTTGAAAGTCTTACGGGTTTGGTACAACATGAGGGTGAGTAATTAATGACAGAATTTTAATTTTTTGGGTGAACTAACCCTTTAAGGTGAAAGGTAATAAACAGCTTAATCTTAAAAATCTAAAAAAAAAAAAAAAATTTTACTTGAATTAAAAAATTAATTTAGATTTTAATCACATTGTGTGAATAGGAAAACATTTTTACAGTTTAATAACTGATAACTTTTTGCACAGTTATCTAATTAATTATACTTTTTACTTTACATTTATATCATGTTTTATGAAAATAGTTCAAATAAGGTGATAATATTTTTATTACACACATACGACCTTGATCATAAAGAAAAGAGCTTTAATTTGACTAACATTTCCACATTTTCATTAGCCTACCACAGGTCAAAATATATTCAAAGGAAGCACCCCTCCTATACAGGTTAACAACCTCTGGTCAAGCTATTACATAAGATCTCTGAAGGACTCTTAAAAGGTATTTTAATAGGAGCAGTGACCTTTCACCTTCCAGTACTGACCCCAAGATCCTGACCCCACTTACAGACACCAGTGACACTATCATCCCTTTAGTTCATTCTTCCTGTCCATCGTTCTCTCCATCTCATTAAAGCGCCTGTGTTTAATGCTCCTCTAATCTAGCAAATGTTATTATTAGGTGGTTGTTGATTATCATAATTTCTGTTAGTCCATTTTTAATATATTTTTTTACATGTGAATACACATATTTTCTTTTTACATAAAAGTACACAACTAGCTTTCCCAAACAACATTTTAATCAGCACAAAACTTAAATTACAAGTTAGAAGTGCCTTAACAACAGTCATACATGAATAGACGTTGTCTGAAGAGGTAACCACAGCAACTGTTCGCTGTTATGGTTGTTTTCATGAAAGGAACTTTCTCGATCGCAAAAAATAGACAGAAAATGCCTGACAGAAATAGCTTCGATCTCCCTGAACGTCTTTGTGTATTTCACACATGAACTCTCTTTTATTTGTCTTTGCTAAAGAGTAAATCTGTAAAGATGCTGCCTTCAAGAGCACCTCCGAAGATTCTGCTTCCTAATTGGGTAGAGTATTACGACTTGGCACGTCACGTCGTAAAACATTAAGCTTTCGGTTATTAGGCCTATTATATTTTACTTTTATTGTTCAGATCATTGTGATTTCTATCTACATGATATAGGCTACTAAACCGTTTGCCATGTTTCACATCGCAACTCAACGAGTTTCTCGCAACTCCACATGTAAATTGCTTGATCGTTAATGTGCTCATAAGTCGGAAATAGTAAACAAAACATTTCAAACTCTCTCTTTTTAAAGGGTTAGTTCACCCCAAAATGAAAATTATGTCATTAATTACTCACCCTCATGTCGTTCCACATCTGTAAGACCTTCCTTTATCTTCGGAACACAAGTTAAGATATTTTTTTATGAAATCCGATGGTTCAGTGAGGCCTCTATTGCCAGCAAGTTAATTTACACTTTCAGTGCCCAGAAAGCTACTAAAAACTAGTGATGGGCGATTTCAAAACACTGCTTCGAATCTTTTGTTTCGAATCAGTGGTTTAGATCGAAGCAGTGTTTTGAAATTGCCCATCACTAGATATTGTTGAAAAGTCGTTATTTTGTTTTGTTTTTTTGTCTGCAAAAAGTATTCTCGTCGCTTTATAATATTAAGGTTGAACCACTGTAGTCACATGAACTGTTTTTTAAATATGTTTTTAGTACCTTTCTGGGCATTGAAAGTGTAAATTAACTTGCTGGCAATAGAGGCCTCACTGAGCCATCGGATTTCATCAAAAAATATCTTAATTTGTGTTCCGAAGATGAATGAAGGTCTTACAGAGGTGTAGAAGGACATGAGGATGAGTAATAAATGACATAATTTTCATTGTATTGCATTCCTTTGTGTATGCTCATTAGATTGAACATGTCAACTAACTCAGGAAATAGCCTAGGCCTAAGCTATATTTTTGGACCCAAACTGAAATTAAAATGAATGGATCATTACATTTTTATAACTTTTTAAACTTACAAAATGCTTTTCTTATTTGGGACAATTGCTTAGAATTTTATTCTAGTTTTATACTAACATGTATTACATTTATTCATTTCACTGAACAATTATTACATTACATTTTTACAGTATATTAAAATCTACTTCTCCCTACACCACTGCATAAGGCAAGTCTGCAAGGAGCTGTTTGGCTTTGTGTGGTATGGGAAGAAACGCGGTTAGTGACACCATTACAATTGACAGAGGTTAAGAGATGTCAAGACTCTTGGAGAGGAAAGGAGGACTCTCCAACACTAGGATTAACACCCTACAGGACCTCTTGGCTGATTAGCTGCAGTGTCCTCCACTAAAGAGGCTCATGCAATTTAACACAATGACAATACAACATGTCGTGGCACACATGAGTCCTTTTCTTGAGATGTTGCGATATGAAGCTGTGACAATTCTGGTTCCTGTTCTTGCTATCTCACTCTCGAGAAAGCTGCGAACATAACAGCCAATGTCCACTCTCTCACATGAGCAAGCATTACAACAGGGTGTTCAGCTGAAGGTATGGATCTCATACACTATTACCAGAGGTGCGAGGAGCCCAGTGGTCTCGCATATGAAGGCCTGAGACTACAGAAATGGATTTCTCACACTTCAGAAAAGTGATGGGCATATGGACAATAAGGTGTTAGCTCATGTACAGCTGTCTCTTACAACATACGTGACACAATATGCTTACATCTAGCAGTTTCTTAAAATACATATATTGAAAAAAAAAAAAGTGTAAAAATAGACGAAAAGTAATACGATTTTATTGCTGCCTTTTTATGTAAATTGTTATGTAATTTTATGTACAATTCTATATAAAATGTATGTAAAATTATGAATTTGCTAAAGTTACAAATACAGTGATAAATTCATTGCACTTTTTTGAACACTATAAATAGTTAGTAGTAAAGAAAAGCAAGATGAATGATCATATGAATAAAAATGACAAAGATTTTGCAATGATGAAAACTTTTTTGTAGTGTAGTTTCTTTCAAGGTTATTACAAATGGAAAAGCTTTGAAAACCCTTAAAACAATACAAGGTATCAAATATCATTGGAGATTATGTGGCCTTCACGGATCCATAGCAAATTATCCTGAAAGGTCAACAACTATGGCCTTCCAGGTCAGTAGCTGGAGCCCAACTGAGATATTGTTATCTTCATCTTTTAGCAAATGCTATACTGGCTACATCTTGGACGCCTATTTCAAGAAACACACTTCCTCAAACTGAGCTCAATGGCTGGGTTAGTACCAACCATGGAGAAGAAAAAAACCTTGCAAACAAAACTTTCATATCTATATCTCTAGGATTTTTGATTTAATGTTCTAATCGATGAGTCCCGCAGGCCAAAACAAAAAGGGAGAGAGATTAAAGACCTGCAAAAGTAGACCCGCAATATTTATCAATCCTTCTTCCTCTGGGCTGTGATGTAGAAAATGCGAGGATGCAGGGAATGGCTGACAGTGATAAAGAGAGGAAGGAACAGATAGGGTTGTTGGGGTGTGGATGACGGTTCTCCACACCTTCGCTCGGTTCCTTCGCTTTCCCTCTCTCGAAAATGTTTTTATTAGCCCCGTCTGGTTGCAATTTGCCTAACTGCAAATACACACAGCAGGCTTAATTAAGAATTTTTGACCAGGGAGACTGTCAAGTCCGGAAACATTAAGGAGATGAAACCAGGTGTCATAAAGATAGATGGACACAAAAATGGAAGGATGAGGGATGAGGAGAACAGAAAGAAGGGAGGGGGAGGAGTGCTCATGGAGTACAATAACGTGGTATTCTTCTGTTGCTCTGGGCGTCCAATTGAGATGGGGAGGAAAACATGGGGACAAACGATTTTTTATGCATTAACAGCCTGGCGGTGGAGAGCAATAACAAGGACAAGATCGCCGCTAAAATGTTTGACATCCTGCGCAGAGATCAATGCAAGTCCAGCTTCACGCATTAACACGCCATACACACGTATCACCACACATCCGCCTGCTATACCGGCCCAGATAACATAGCCTGCACCCCAAACATTGCAAAGTGCAGGCCAATCGCCCTCAAGGACGGATCAATTGAAACTCCCTATCAAATGTGGAGATAAAGGCATGATAATGATTGTAATTTTGTATTTTCTGAGAGTTTTTGTAGAGTTAATTGGTGAGGTGGACTTATATCCTGCAGTGAGTCAGACCCAAAGAATATAGAGATAGTTCACCTAAAAATTAAAGCCTTTTACTCACCCTCATGATGTTCAAAACCTGTATGACTTACTTTCTTCTGTGGAGCACAAAAGAATATGATGAAAAACTGTTTTTGTCTGTACAATGAAAGTCAGTGGGCTTCAAAACAACACTGGACTCCAATGACCCCATTGTATATTAAAAAGAAGAAGATATTTTTTAAAATATCTTCTTTTGTGTTTCACAGAAGAACACAAGTCATACAGGTTTGGAACAGCATGAGAGTGAATAAATGAATCTTCTGTCCTTTTAATGGTCCAGAAAGAAGAATGAAGAAAAAACAGACATCCAAGTTTTGGATTTCTATGCAAAAATTATTTCTTACTAGTAGACATTCGACATAGTGACCCAACAGCAGATTAAAGTTCACATAATGTGTTTTGGCAATACAGTTTAAGGAGGCGAACTATGCCCCGTGAGTCAGCCAATCCCACAATGCACCAGAACTGTTTCAAAACAGGCAAGTGTGAGGAGACAAACAAGATCACCTGCTTCCAGTAGAAGCATTCATCTTCTAAACAGAAGATTTCAAAAACCTGCATTTCAGTCAGCCCCCACCGCCTCTCTCTTTCTTCCTCGTTCGCTTTCTCTCAATTCCCCCAACTCCATCCAATGAAAATCAATAACCTATTGATCAGTTCCCTCCATTTCCATTATGCCCCGACGACAAAAGAGCCTGCGATTGTTGCAGCAAAATTATATGCTTTTCATCCATTTTGCAAATGACTAACTTGCAAAATTCATAGTGTACTTGAATAGAATTGTCTGGTAAAAGTTAAGCACGTCAAATCACTCCAAGGAATTGAGGACGTGTTGAGGAGCAAAGCTGATGAAGATGATTGTGTAGTGTCTGGCGATTCAAGGATTTTATTAAAAGTGGAAAACACAGTATTTCTGCTTTAATGTTGGCACCCCCCTTCCTTACCCCATAAAACACATCCAAAGACTCACACACACACCATAGACAATGCTACAGGCAAAATCAATATTTCAAGAAAGAAAGGGAATATTTTTAGCAGTGTTTGATACAAAATGTTTGGATAAATCATGACTGTGGTAAACGAAGGGAATCTGTTGAAAAAAATGAAGGATGAAAAACAAAGAGACAGAAAGCATTAAGCAGATCTCTAGAATATAAACTGGAGATTTCAGCAGGTCAACACTGAGGGTCAGTGGGACATTATGTAGGACGCAGCTTTATTATGTACAATATGTAGATGTACAGACGCTAGCCGGGGTCAACGGCCTATTTAATTTGATGTCATTGAAAACAACACAAAACAAAATGCTGAAAATCCATATTTCCAAGAAAATACCAGTGGTGGAAAAAGTTAAAATGGGTAATGAAAAACCTAGGGTCATAAAATGATTAGGGAAATTAAAGGGGTCTAA
Organism: Elopichthys bambusa; assembly: GCA_037101425.1. NCBI lineage: Eukaryota > Metazoa > Chordata > Actinopteri > Cypriniformes > Xenocyprididae > Elopichthys > Elopichthys bambusa. Next base: position 8,718,723 of record CM074433.1, on the reverse strand, counting down.
GAGCAAGACTGAGAATTTATTTTTATGAATTTTTTAATTTGAGGTATAAGACTTAAGTAAATTTATACAGTTATGGCTTTTCTACTTTTATGGAAGAAAAGAAAAGAAACATTCATGTAACATCATATATGGCATTTATACAAGAAAACTGCACCAGGTAAATTCTTTGCTACGCATTGTAAGTTATAGTAGGCTACATATTTTCTAATAATTTACAGATATGGCTTGGATGAGTATTTTGGGCGCCAAGTCCATATGGTCCCTTGCCAATGCCAATTTGATTGACTCCATCCAAGGTTGAGCGCTGTCAATCCACGCAGCAGTCCAACTCCTATTGGCCGAAGACGTCCGTTTATCCAATGACACCTGCTCTGATTGGCCAAAGAAATAGAGGGGGCGGCATTGATTTATCTGTGGTATTAGGAGATCAATTAATCCCTATTGTGTGTGCCAGCACAGATAGAAACCAATGTCTTATTGCTTATGGCTTGTTTCTGCATGGCGAAGATAAGGATCCCCCATCTCTTTCCACAGCCAAATTCGAATCCAGCGCAGAAATTCAACTTCGATCTGATTAAAAAGCTTAGTGATTTCGATGTTACAAGAGCAACATGTAGCGTAATCAAAATCAGCCAGAAAGAAAGAAAGAAAACGAGCGAACGAACGAACGAACGGACAGCGGGTTTGAGGGGGGGGGGGGGGGGGGTGCTGATTCCTACTTTTCAGTTTAAATAAAGATTGGCGCTGGATAAGGGCCATTAATGGAGGAATCAGACAGGCCTTGCTATGTAGGACAAGAGCTGACTGCAGGGAGGTGAGTGGAAGGATCAATACACAGTCGATACACTCAACACTGCTCTGTGCAGACACACTGCGGGGTGAGCGCGCGTGTGTATGTGTGGCTTGCAGTGGGGGGTGGAGGGCATCTGTCGAATTGTGAATTGCACAATTTAAAAAAAAAAAATCTCTCTCAGTTGGGACGTATTCGAGGCAGGTGAACGGACGGTTTTGGGGTCACTCAGAAAATGGCGGCGGTAGGTTTTAGCGGCGGCAGGTGCAAGTAACGGAGACAGATATAGGCTACAGAATGATGCTTTTTAAAGGAGCTTTAAGAATGCAGTATATGATTTTGGCCGCAATAGCATTCTCCCTCTCTTTCTCCGGGTCACTCTCTCCTTTTTCCCTCACTCTCACCGGAATTGATCGAGTATGCCTTTTCAATCCATCTCTCCTTCGCCTGTCGCCTAGCAACCGGTGCTTTCTCGGCTGTGGAGGCTGGGAACGTTTTTCCCCCTCTCTATTTCTCTCTCACTCTAAAGCCTTGTATTGAAAGCTGAAGGTGCGCACATACACACACGTACACAGATATTGATGACTCTAAATTCACTGCTCTACCAGGAGTTATTACAATACTATAAATGAAAACAATTTGCAACATATACAGTAGCCTATGTTGACTTTGCATAAATGCTGAATATGATTATTTTAAGACCACTACATTTATTTAGCCTACATGTTCTTGTTCACATACTGTTTAAAATTTGTTTTTTGTTTTTTTAAAGTAAGAGTTCCAAAGTTAACCTACTTAAATTTCTCACACAGATATAGCCTACATTTCAAAAACACATTCATTTTTAAATCTTCAGTGCAGACATCTAATAGGCTAGTAATAGTTACAATAACAATAAATAAAACATCACCAATCTCAGTTATCAGTGTGATTTCAATAGGCTAAATTTAACTAATATTAGTCTATTAGTAATCAATCATAATAATAATAATAATAAAAGGGGAAAAGCAGTGAGCTGAGGTGTCTGACACAATCATGTGGTGTTATGACATTTAAACTTTCAATATAATTAGATATATTTCATATTTTCTTTTCATGGCTTTAGAATAGCCTATGCAAAATGATAACACACCTTAGCTATAAGTCAACAAACCTTATTGAAAAAGAAAAAAAAGAAAAAAGGCTAATTCAAGAAATGACGAAGTAAAATGTCAGGCTAAATATTAATATGCAGCAGAATACACTACCTGCCAGAGAGACATGTTGCATGATAAGCTAAGATCTCCTTTTGTTGCCCGCGTTTTACATACTTCCAGACTTTAGGAAAGTAAACCTCATTTTCTTTCGAAAAAATTAGAGGTCGGATAAAAAAGGAAAGTATATGACATCTGTGAAACAGGCTACGATAATCGATATAATCGATCCTATTTAAATGATGATGCTGGCTATCCGACTGAGAAGGCAAAGACCTTTCTGGGTGTTTTAAAATGTGTATCATTCACTGTGCAGCTGTATTTAAAGAAAAAAGGATAGCCTAGATGTCAGAATAATATTGCTACATATAGTGGGAAAAGAACACGCGATATAAATAAAAAAATAACAATAAAGAATATTTTAGGTCAGAATGGAAAATATCAAATAAGCGCAAATTATCTCATTTATTTTGAATTTTACACTACAAAAACTACAGTAAAAGTCTAATAATGTATTCATCGTTATCTTATGATGAGCATTGGGCCTAAAAGTATTTTTGACGCTGATTTTATTTATGAAACTAATATTGACGGTGATAATGTGAATAATATAAGCTAATGGGTCTTAAAAACTCAAAACTATTTAATATGTAATATTAGGCCTACTTAAAGTATTACAAAAAGAAATAGACTACAATTAAAGAACGCGCGTTTCTAACAATGCTAATTCAAATATTTTCTAAAACTACGTTTTCTAAAGTTTTAAATGGCTTCCGCTTTTGGCTAAGATGGAGCATTTTCTGATGAAAAGCTTTATACGGGTCCCTGAGATTTCTGCCATACCAATCGATCAGAATGCGGATATATCGATCAGCGACAAGAGCCATAGATCACATGCTCTCTTTCGCAGAGCACTGTCAAATACACAGGTCTCTAAATACACAGGACACACTGAAAACCCGGTTCCACCTGCAGAGCAGGGCTCAATCTGAGAAAAATATGAATATTTTAATCATAGCAAGCAATAGAGATTTGGAGCAACCAATGGTTATACTAAAAAAAGAGAATGTATTTAACATTCATTTAGAAAAAATAATCATGTTACACTTTATTTTAAGGTGTCAGTTTTACAGTGCAAATATACATTTAAGTACTGAGAAATAATAATGAACTACTTGTACTTACTAGGTTAGGCTGCGGTTAAGGTGAGTTGCATGTGATTATGCACAATTCTACTATAGTAACTACATATAACGTGTAACAAGGACACTGTAAAATAAAGTGTTACCAATAATCATTTAAAAAATAAATTCAAAAACCTCTTTGCTTTGTAGAATCCTTTTTTTTTTAAACAAATATATATTCGATATGTTCAACTTATATATATCGTGTGTCGAGTGTTGTAATATCTATAAGAAATAATAGCTTACACGCGTTTCAATCATCTCTGAAGCACAGAAATGATTATTATCGTTTTAAGAGAACAAACTTCCTTAATTACTACATGAAAATATAACTTTCCAAAGAGCTTGTTTAAGTTAAAACGAACTTGTAACAAAATATTTTTGGCAGAGACAATGCAATATTTATTCTTTTTATGTGCAATATTTATTCTCCACGTTTTAATTTAAGCGTAAAGCTGATGCGTAATACCAAAACATGGGTGAGATATTTTAAGTTGTTACAGAGTCAAATCTTGGAGACTTTATTGTCTGAAGAGAAAATAAATTTCAAAGTCTCGCCTAACTCTGCTGCAATGGTCAGTTCAACAGGACTGCTTGACTTCTGCCAATAAACCGATTCAAGTAAATTTACTTTAGGGTGTGATCGATCAGCCAAGTGATACTACTAATGCAGTCAAGCATATTTGAGTCTATCTTTGTCACGCTATGTGATAGAAACTAATCAAACCCACAGAAAGAATATCTGGATCTTTAAAGCACACTATACAGCACTCGTTTCATCAGCTTCGCATATCCGAATGAAACAACAAAATATATTAAATTATGAAATATAATAAATTAGAAAGAAAATGACTTTAAATTAGTTTGAGTTTCTCTTATTCAGGAAAAAAAAAATCTTAAAGGATTTGTTAGAAGTTCAGCGAAATAACATGTTTTACTGTTAATTTTGCTCTTTTAATATTTCAGGATTTAAAGACAAATACTGGCCTAATTGCAAATTTCAAATAAAATCACAGTCATATGTCATTATGACCGGGACAACTTTGTGACAAAATCTTGAATTGAATGTGTAGGCTAAATGACTATTGTATGATATTAAATACACAGACAAACAATGCAACCGGTGGACACACTTATTAAGCAATTGTGTTTGTAGACTTACACCCTTAGAAATGCAAAATAAAATATTGAGTTTCTGTGGCTTTCCTAGTCTCTATTTGGATATCGACAGCTTTAATATTTCATACTATGTGAGCCACAGGGTACGTCTAGCTCATTTGAATATTCGAGCGAAAATTAATTCAGGGTCTGCTCTCTAATAATTTATGCAGCAAGTACAATGTTACTCTATAAGCTCCTAGACATTATTCAGAGAATCAAAACAATGTTATTAGAGAATAGTACAAAACTTTACCCCCTAAAGAATTCAAATTCAGTTGGGTAGATTAAATATGCAATATAAGCAACCTCTCAACCCACACAGGCCCACACACATAATTACAATTAGAAAAACAGTATCAAAATATATAATTTTAAAACAAAGGCAAACGTGTTTCTTAGTGCAGCATTTGGACAAAGCATTTTTTACAGTTTAAATAGGTCACTTCCTGAAATCTCTCCAAAATACTTTAAAAATTCACATTCACAATTAATCCGAAAAAGTTTGACTCAAATGATTAAATGTACACTCACCATGTTTATGGCACGTTTCTTATATAATTTATTCTGATAAACCATTGACATTTTCTGCAAAAGTTTTTTTTTTTTTTTTATTTTGGTCACCCTTTATTTTATCTTATGTTTACCTTAAGCAAATATAATAATTTGTAAAAATCGACACGCAGGCAAAGGCACTGTATATTCTGCAATATACGGTTCCAATATCATAAATGTAACGATATGGAATATGAAAACTGACTGTGCGATCTTCTCACCAGCAAACGCATCAGCTGTTACTGTGCATCTCTACATTAAACCGCATTCAATTATCCTGTCATAGCAGAGCATGATTTTGTAAATAGCAAGGAACAAATCAATGCAATAATCAATTGTGGTTGTGTCCAGATATATGAGCCAGAAATATCTGAACCCTTTTTGTCGTGTATTGCATACGGCCGCCTCATAACAGTATCGTATCACTGAACCCCTTCATTCATTTCGATGTTTGCAATGAATATACCCTACAATAACACAATAAACATTTAGGCTTAAGTTGCATGAGGTTAAATAACAAACAGTTACTTAACTTAGAAAAAATACACATCTACGTACAATCAAACTTTATGAGAGTATGACAACAGAAATAGTTAAAGGACCGTGAATAAAATTCAGCAAAGATGCAGTAAAGATTTGTGAGAGGCCTAATTTATTTAGCAAAACACTGATTGCAAGGATCAATAAAGAAACTGTGATCCCAAGGAACAAGGATGTTTTTTTCTAATGTCATAGTCCTATTCATCATTATAATACAATTTTAATTTCCTATCTAAATATTTGCAGTGAAGCTAAATGGTGACGTTAAGCTTTAAACTAAAGGTATTTTCTTCTTGTGATGTTGCTTTGGGCCTATTTGCACGCAAACCATTTTTTGGCTCATCCAGAGATTAAGATCCAAGGAAATGCGACCAAAAAGAAATGGTCTTTTTTGGTATGCTATATAAATATCTTCCGTTTTATTTATTGACTGCAAATAAATAAGTGGGCCGATGATAGTCAATGATAATGGCAATTCACTCTTTGTGAGCCTATTCTTAGAGAAAACAAATATATTACATTTATTACCCATCCCATTCCGAATGATCAATTTATTGATCAGCGGCTGAGGCATTAATAATAGGCGTGAACCGGAAGTGATCATCTGGAATCAAAACTGCAAGCATTGTATTTATTCCTTAAAATTAATTTTAGCAGTGTGAGCTACTATTTTGAAAATAAAAAAGTTAAAATATAAAGGCTACTCACCACCTTTTCACTAACTAGACAGTAGTTTTTATAAATACATTGCGAATACTAACAAGTCAGTGGTTATGTCAAAAAGACACATGCTCAATTCTAGTGAATTACAAGGCCTGTATGTAAATGGACCAACAAAGTAAAGAAATTAATGTGATACATTTGCATGTTATCCATGCACAAGCATCACGGAAATACAAAACAGAGAAGTAAGCTACCTTCAGCCTTGTCTAATGAAAGTGTTTATTATTTAGGCCTAAAGAAAACAGTGAATATGAAGTGTACGTCATTTTCTTTTCTTTGATTTTTTGCCTCACTCTCTTTCTCTGTTTTAATGTTTATATTTTTCTGCTGTTCAAAGCGTTAATTACATCACATCAGTTTCTGCCACAACATAAAGCCTTAAAAAAAACTGCAAATAGCCAATTTGGTTTCAAGTAAACTTTCAAGCGTTTAACACAAATATGATATGATTAATCATGTGATCTCATGTCGTTCAAAGGAATTTGACTATCTTATCTACTTGGGTTTGGGAAATCCATTAATATTTAACCATTAAATGTCGCGCACTGGCGCCAAGTTAAGCAACTTTATCAGGAGAAACCGATGAATCATGTCCATAAAGGAATCCCCAATAATTCACAACAACACTGGTGTCAAAGTGTGCAGATGTCACCCAACATAAGCTTAAAAAAAAAACTTGATTTCGGTCGTTTAAGACAGCAGAGAGATGAATTGTGAGAGTAAGTGAATCGCCTATATTATAGGTCTCTCGATTGTACAACAGAAAGTATTGGTGACGTCAGCCCTAGCCCTAGCCCTTTAAAAGGCTTTTGCGTCTTGATTAAGTTTCACAAAGATATTTTTATTCTCTATAGTTCTTTAGAAAACACTTGTATTGCCTACTGGTGTTTTAAACAAATCAGAAACCAATAGGCTGAAGAACCTGAATAATGAAACCAACAAAATTAACTCAAGATCCCTAAATAACAAAAATTGGTTTTGGATAGGAAAAAAGAAGTTTTGCCGAATCTAAGAATCACCGAAGAACCTTTATTTTGTGAGGCGCGCGCGCCAGTGCACACATCTTAATATATTGCGCGGTCACGAGACAGACACTCTCACTCGGTCAGCTTCGACTGTCAGTAGTAAGACGCGCGCCACGGCGATAGATACAAGCGTTTAGACACCAGGCGTACGTACATGTGCGTGGTGAAATGCTGGATTGACTAACACTGAAGATCTCGGGGATCAATGGCGCGCGGCTTTGAGATCGTTTAAAATTTATTGGAAGGGAGAGTGTGAGAAAAAAAGGAAAGAGAGAGAGGGGCAAAACGGTGTCTTTCAACAATGGAACTTACAATGGAAAACATTGGGAATCTGCACGGCGTGTCACACTCCCATCAAACGGGGGACTTGATGAACTCTTCTCACGCGCGGCAGTCGACGACACATAGGAACTTGGTGTCATCGCACGGGAGGTCAGCGATGGTGTCCAGCATGGCCTCAATACTGGACGGGGCCGGTGAGTATCGCACGGACCATTCGCTGTCCGGTCCTCTCCATCCAGCGATGACCATGTCGTGCGATTCGAGCATGAGTCTGAGCAGCACTTACACCACCCTGACGCCGCTGCAGCACCATTTGCCTCCCATATCCAACGTCTCAGAGAAATTTCACCATCACCCGCACCCTCACGCTCATCACCATCCCGCGCACCAGCGTCTCGCCGCCGGGAATGTCAGCGGCAGCTTCACGCTGATGCGGGATGACCGGGGCCTCGCGTCCATGGGCAATCTATACGGCCACTACTCCAAAGACTTGTCCGGGATGGGACAACCTTTATCGCCTCTTTCCAATGGCCTTGGGTCTTTGCACAACTCTCAACAGACTCTGAGCGCGTACGGTCCGAGTGCTCACCTGGGGAACGACAAGATGATTTCCACGGGAAGCTTCGAGTCCCACGCTGCGATGCTCGGCCGGGGCGAGGAGCACCTGGCGCGGGGTTTAGGCGGGCATGGGGCGGGCATAATGTCTTCGCTAAACGGCATCAACCACCACCACCACAGTCACTCGCACTCTCAGGCGAACGTGTCGGTGCTCTCGGAGCGGGATAGGCAGGCAGCAGGAGGCGGCGGACAGGGCGGCGGGTCAGGGCAGGTGGAGGAGATCAACACCAAGGAGGTAGCTCAGCGAATAACGGCGGAGTTAAAGAGGTACAGCATTCCACAAGCCATCTTTGCCCAGAGGATCTTGTGTCGCTCTCAAGGAACTCTCTCGGACCTCCTGCGGAATCCCAAACCCTGGAGTAAACTCAAGTCAGGTCGGGAGACGTTCAGACGGATGTGGAAGTGGCTGCAGGAACCCGAGTTCCAGCGCATGTCAGCCCTTAGGCTTGCAGGTGAGTGAAGGTCACTGAAGTCTCCTCGTGCAAAAAAAGGAAATCAAAACGGTCACACAAAATCTATATATATTTGTTTACCTTTATCTCCTTGCATTATCTTCAATTATGTAATCAATACTTTGTGCATGGTCCTAATATTCTTTGTTCCTAATATTTGTGCTTGGTTTCTCACGGTTCATCTAAAGGCATCAGAAAGATAATAAAAATACAGACGATATGAATTAAACATAGACAAATAAGCATCCTTAAATTAAATAGAAAAAGTATTTCAGAGGCATCTAAATATTTGCTATAACCTGAAAAGAAAAGTAAAAATGAAAAACTGCTACTTATTTATTATTATTATTATTTATTAATAATTTGGATTCACTGATTTTTAAGACATTAACAAGCATTAGTTTTGCACCAACCTGTCATCAATAGTTCCTCAGCTTAATTTCTTTTCATAAATGTCCTCTTTTCATTTCACTTCAAACTAAAACAATGTAGTCAACTGTGTAATCTTGACCTTAAAAATGTGCCCACAGGAAATGTAGACAATTGAATAAAAAACAGTGTGTGTACTGAACATTACCTTTGATTATGGTTGGAATAGAGGCCGCTGACCAGTCAAAACCCATCGCCTCACGTCGTATTTCAGTTGTGGGTTCAATTAACCAGGATATAGTGGCATATTTTAGTTCCAGTCAATGCCCCGTTGAAAAGCACTTAATGGAATGTAAATTGTTCCTTTGCGCATTTAAAGTTGTTCTGGTAAATAAAGATTTAAACGCTATTCAATTGTCCTCTTAAGTGCCGTTGCTGTTAAAGCTAATTGGGCATCGAGATTTTTTTTTTTTCCACACCCTATTAAAAGGGAGTTACCCTAAACGGAAGACAAACTCTCCACTGCTACAGGTAGTAACTTAGAGGTATGGTAACTCAATGCCTTTCGGGTAAACTTAGTTTTTGTCTTCAGTTCCACAGGCCTTACACTTTACAATGCGTCCATATTACAAACAATTCATGATACTATGATTAATTACATGAACACTGTAAAGTGTGACCCTTAAAATAGACTACTATTTATATATAGATATATTATATATGCTTATAATATTTTAAATATTTTATGTATGAAAGATTCTTCTACAAACATTTAAGTTTTTTGTTAAATTACTGTTGTCTATTGACTATTGCGGAAACTCCAATAAAATAATACCTTTTATAAAATAAAAGCCCTTGCATGTTCCGGATCTATAGTAAATGTATCAATGAGGAATTACTATGCTATGCAAATAACAAAAGCAAGTGCAATTTAAATGAGCCATTATGCACAGCGCGCTTGTAGAAGTTGGGGGGTTGTGTTTCAGAGTCTGGGAATACTCGTTCACTACATCAGTCAATAAATTCAAATTACTATTCCAAATTCATCACAGTCACAAAAATCAATGCCGTGGCACTGCTTGGCTAATGTGAAAATGCCCGTGTCTGTGAAATCATTTGGTATTGTTCTTCTGGAGAGCTGAAGAGTTTTTTTTTTTTTTTTTGACAGTAGGCATAGTTCGTGCAAGTTAAAAAAAAACAACGATAATTTTTTAAAATATCAAATAAAAACGACAAATACAAGCAGCATAGCCAATATAAGGCATATCAGATGGGTCGCTCGTATAATTCTGACAGAAAAAGTGCAAACCTCAAACAATACGCAATGCGCAATGTTTAAAGATTGCATTAACGATGAAAAACAATTCGTCTCAGCATCTGTGCTGTTTTCCACACTCCATCTCAATGTATTTGGCCCAATCAATACAGCGATCAATAAAGATAGCCAGTACATCTATCAATTATACCGGCTCAGCACTCTCTCCCATTGGACTCTGGATTTACCTAGCCTACTGTTTCGTTAGGAGGAAGGATGTAGATTTTTCTGTGCATCGTATGCAGTCTCTCCTAGTCATATGAGTGCAAGAATTAAATGATAAAACAATATCAAAGTCAATCTGTATTTATACGCAATACACCACGAGGGGAAGTTTTTTTTCTCTCTTATATAAGTTTAAACCAAATGTAATTTAAGGCCTATCCACTAAATTTCTTGAATAGCAACCATATGAGAATTATACCCATTACATTGCCTGTTAAACTAAAAAAAAAAAAAAAAAAAAAGCTCTTCAGTATGAGCGCAAATCAATCAATTTAGGATTGGTAGGCCTACTACAAGTTATATATACACACACACACCACTTTAACACTTTTTAAGTGGAGTGTTTGCTTTTCACTCAACATCATCATCCTCCTCATCAAAATGACTTCCAGTCTCGCCTCCAGTTCCCAGCCCACGAGGATGGACGCAATTGATTTAGGATTAGCGAATCGAGGCATTTTCAGGGGAGACGGATTTTGGCAGGCCAAGAAAATGATCGATGCTGACCTTAATAATTGATAGAGCCAGAAGTGAAAAATGAAGATGCGGTCACCTGTTTTGTAAACACATGCATGGAAGCCGTTTTTTTAAATATGATTATTCAAGGTTGTTCGAAGAGAATCTTTTACTCTCAAGCAAATTCCATGACCACGCCTGCACCCAATCCGATGTGATTTAAAACGGTCTTGTATTAGAGTTGGGGTCTATATAACAAGCAGTGAATGTATTGATTTTAGTAGCTAGTTTTGCTATTTCAAAAGCTTAATTGGAACCAAATTGGAGAAAATTCACTCTCGTCCCCTCCCACCTTGGCCTAGTGCATTATTCTAATTTTAAAGCTGGTTAGTGTTTCTCAACGGCGCGGATTATTTAAGAACTTTCAAGGGTTCTAATTTTAAAAGAATCTCTCTGTTCTGTTGAGGTTCTTACCTAGTTTGTTTTTTAATGCGAACTAAAGGACAACTATATTAAAGAGGTAAAACGTAAATCTTAAACATTAATGTTTTTCGTGATATGTAAACCTAAAAATAGTGCTGTCTTGGCAATTTACTGTCCGATAGGCCTACTGATCCAAACGGAAAGAGCTAAAGCAGCGAACTGTTGCTATGGTAACCTCCGTAAGCGAACTCTATGTTTTAATCTAACTTTAGTGGTTAGCCTACCCAAAAATGTACTCTAGGCGTACTTATTTATGAAAGAATATATACATGAGAATATAAGATTTTATGTATTATTTGCAAACAACGTGAATGCACACATAGCTTTTGCTAGAGACGTTACTATAGGGCTATTCAAATTGATATGTCCACGTATGACAGATATGTATTCTGCTTTACATCGTGATATACAATACAACCTTATTTGCAACCTTTTTAGGCTACAGTAAAGGCCATTATGGCAGTAAGGTCTTATGTAAGCCCGTAAGTAATTCACGTCCAAGTTCTAAACCACCTCCTTACTCCTGTTCTGTAAAATAACTGAGGACAGAGAAACAGATGTGCGCCACCATAAGATCCAACATTGTTGCTCTATAATGCGTGCAGTACTGTCTCCGCGAGCTTAGATTTTCATGATCAATCTCTGTGCTCGCCCGCCAAAATGGATCGATAGGAGAGAGTGACCTTTAAATCAAATTGCTAAGAGACCGTGCCGCCTAGGAGGAGAGCATCAAAGGGTTAAATTGCATTGCGTCACCACAAAATTTTACCAAGGGGGGGATTTAATAATTTTATCACAGCTGATATTACAGAACAACGCCTCCAAATCGTTTGAGTCACGGCACAAAGCACTTGGGCATGTAGTAAATATACTTCACTTTCTGTCTTATCTGATGCATATTATACTGACCTGAAAGCGAGTTCCGCTGTATGCACTAATTTATTTCTCATCATTCTAAAGAACACGTGCAAATCTTGCTGGTGCAATATAATTTAAACGGAGGGATCAAATTAATTTGCATTTACAATTTGCCATAATTCATGGTAACTGCTAATGGTAAATATACAAAAATAGAATTCTAATGGGCATTATATTATTAAGTTATTTTATAAATATATATCTGCATTTTACATACAATGAATGTAAACAGTAAAACTAGCCAGTGTGGATACAAAACCAAATGTGTCCTCTAGAGACTGAGAGACTAGCTGGTTTCTGACACATCTTGAGGCATCAAGGGCCATTTAACAGAGCAGTGACTCTATTGGTGTGCCATTACATCATTTACAGACACATTGAGCCCACAACCTGCTAAATTAGTCAATCAAACCATCTTGTAACAGCTGTGAAACCCAACAATGTTTAGCACAACACCGTTGAAAGTTTTAGTCTGTCAACATTTTGAAATATTCTGTGAAGTTACAGTCTTACAAATAAAGATCCTAATAATGATCCTTTAGGACCATCTTAGAATACCCCTTTAATAACTATTTTTTTGATGTACATGGTTCTTTGGAGATTAAAATATTATGTTCTTGATGGTTTTTCAGACTGGAATATTTTTGACTGGATTTTTTTTTCCAAAGAGAGTGCAGTTGTACTTGTTCAATGACAGCTTGAGCCCACACAAGAAATGAAACCTATTGATTAATCCTGTGGTATTTTCAGAGGTTTTAAATGTTCTTTCAAGACTTTGTGCAGGGTGTTTGGTCCCCCAACCCTTCAGACCTCTTAAACCCACTTCACTGTAATTGTAGGTCAAGCAGTCTTTACAACACATTCCATTGTGTCGATATGCCTATAGAGCAAATGTTTGACTTAAACAACAGTTTTATTAGACCGTTCAATTATTGATCTCACCACAATAGTCATGTATTATGATCATGTCAACATTAACAAGAAATGCTTAGTTCTTAAAAGAACCTGCTTGTACAGTAGTTAGACCACAAGTCTGGCCCTTTACCTCGCCCACCACCCACCTCCATGGCTAACTAAGCAGAATCGGCCCCTGTCAAAACATCGACCTTTGAGACGATTAGCACCAAGTCACGCTGATAAAAATGTCAAACATCCAATAAATCAAATCAGAGAAAAAGATAAAATCAATCAATGATAAGTCCTAAAGGAATGGTAGGCTACCCATGAGTTGAGAGACTTTTAAAAGTCATGTGCTTGTTTAGTCAGGCCACCTGATAGAGAGAGCAGCTGGAAAAAGGTGTAACCTCATTAGTAATGTTTTAGAGAGACAACAAGCCTTACTCACAGCATAACGCCACATATCAGCTGTTTACATTAGTGTTTCCCAGACCCCCCAACAGATTATATATTATTAATTCTGATTTCCACGCACTATTGTTAAATATATTTCCACAGCACACAGGCATACTCATGCTAAACACACCCCTGCTTATCTACAGCAGAATAGTTGCTGATGATAACAATTCATGTTCATACAAGGGCAATTTCATGACACACTGACTCTTTAAACACCGTTGGATAGGCCTCTATGGGAGCCACTCCGATCCCAATTTCAGCTCAGCCGCAGTCTATGCATCGATCCTAGGCAGACTGGTCGGCTGAGCGGCGCGGCCAGTCATCGATCCCTGCACTCCCTCAGTCCTCCCACTTGAAATCCAAGAGAGTGCGCATACACCTCCAGCTTTCACAGGAGACACCATTTATTTATTTATTTATTTATAATTTGTGAAGTCAAGAACCCTTGGACTGAACCCTTGGAGTCTGGTTATTTTAGTTCCAATTAGCCAATAAAACCGATAAAGTTTAACCCTCAAAGACAAGAACCTGCCATGGGCTTATGAAGCTAAATGTAGTCCTATACTTCAAACATGAATGACGCTCTTTGATGAGTAGTACAATGTTTGCCCCATACATTTCACTGTACCTTCAAAGGCACACACTGTATTCTGCAATATCAATAATTTATCATATGGCAACAACTCCTGTCATAAGCTTTGAACATATAAGAAATCTGAACCATCTAAAATGCTGAACATAGACTGCTGGTTTAGACAATATATACTGCAGCTTATAAAGCTTATATAGACTTTATGCACCAGAGAAACAGGTGTGCAACCATCTTTAGAAAACTTCAGTTTTTGCGGTAACTCTGTATATTTCTATGGCATCGCTGTCGAATAGTAATTAGCTGGTAAAGTGTATTTACAATGCTTATGATAATTTAGTTAACTACAATAGGTATTTACAATAAGTAATGTTTGAAGCAATCATAATGTCAGCTAGACCAAGATGATTTTAAAACGAGCAGTTCATTCATAAATCCATAAGAGCTTACCCCCATGGTGTGGAAATACAAACCAAAAGATAGAACACAATGAGCGCAGCGCTGAAAAGGGACAAGGCTACATATGGTCTATAGAGAATGTGAATATTTAATTTAAAGGCAAAAACAAAACATATGTAATAATATAAGTAATAATTTCAGTATCAGTAGAGGGCGATCCTCTTAAGATGGAGGCACCGCCCCAGAATGCAACGGTGTGATGTAGCTTCACATTCTCTATCCCATAGATACGTATACATAGATGCCTCATTAGCAGCTGTTTCTATATGCCGCTATGTGTAAGCCGTCTGCCATATTGAAAAAAAGGTCAAAGCTGGTCCGTGAACATTCGAGAGCAAATTGACGGAGCGTCTGCAATCGTACTTATAGGCATGTATAAATATCTTTATCTGCAATAGACTTTAATATGATTTTCATAAGATTTAATTTATCATTAATGAAGACGAAGGTGTTAGCTAACACAACATTAAGGGTAGGGTAGGCACTTTTTTTATAAACACTTTTTGTTATACTGGTTGAAACTCTCTTCTCATCCTGATATCAATCAATAATATACGTGTTCTAAATCTTAAAACATACATATTTCTTCTGTGGAAGTCTCAGGACCAAAAAAATGTTCATTGATATGATGTCCTTCCTGCCTGTCAACATTTGTATTTCCATACCTCCATGTACCCTTCTAGCACAGACATCACACATCATCAGCGCGTTCCATAATGCTATGCAGAGTTGTAGACAGACAGTCACAAAAAAACAACAGATGCCTTTTACAAATGGCAACCAGTGACGTTCCACCCGGAGCTGTTCACGTCCTCGGATTTATGCGTTTCTGTGTCAACACTGTCAACACCGAATTTAATCTGCAGCAGTTAGGTGGTACAAGTAAGAGCTCTGTAAGTTGTTTACGTTCATTATTATTGTAATGTTATGTGCTTAGAGACATGAGGTAATTTAATGCCATCTCTCGTGATGCTTTGCAGAATCTGCTGTGTGTGTTTGTGTTTTGAAGGAGGCGTGGCTTTAGAGAGCGCTCTGAAGGGAGATCTCATGCTTCAAAGCTAGCTTGCTATTGTTAGCCTCTCTGAAATTGCCTACCCTACCATAAAAAAGTTACCATAGTTTAAAAACCTGTAATATAGAGTTAATACATATAAAAACAAACCAACACTCTCTCACCTATAAAAGGCTATCTTATTTTTTCGGCAGTTTAAATCTCAGCGATTTTTACAACCAGAGACTAAAAAAAACATGTTGACCGTTCCAAGATCTTGGACGCGTTGACATGTCTGGAGCGGTCTAATCTGGTGCCCTGTCCCAAATGGCACATTTATGCACTTGCGGTCTTGTAGACTTAAAATGGCTGCTGCGTGCGCATGTCCTTTAAGTTCATGAGACCGTAGGGTGTCCCATTTGGTATGCGTCCTCGATGCACACTTTTGCCAAGCCCGCACTGAAACGAGCTCTGCGGCAGACTTCTTCCCGACAGTCAAAGCGGCCTTACCTCACAAAAGTGCGGACTCGTAGGAAAACCACGAGTGTTTAGGGTGCCATTGGAGACAGGGTCTATGTAGATATCTATGCTCTATCTACCTTTTTCCCAACTTTCCTACAGCGTTTTAGATGGATTTAGATTTAATACACTGAAATGCACTAAGAATCTCTGTGTCAAAATTACTATAAAGTACCTTTGAGACTTAACAATTTCCAAAATAAAAAGCTTCCATTTTCCATTTAACTTCATATTTGTTGTATTAAGGAGACCTTAGGCTGTTAGAAATGAATGTTGGTCAAGCTCCAGCACTTTTTATAAATTAACTGCAAGCAGACAATGTATGAGCATACCACAAAATACGTCCACCCTGTCATGGACAAAATCAAAGTAGTTTAAATACATTTTCATTGCATAGTGATTATAAAATGGAGATTTTCAGTAAGATATTTGGTCCCTTTCTCAATACATTTTAATTAATCAGAATAGTCTTTTGATAATAATGAAACTACTGAAAAATATTTGTTTCTCTATAAAATATGCGATTGTTGCACTTTCTTTTCTAAATAACGTCTAACAACAAAGATATCTGGTCAAACCTTCAAACAATATTAACTGGCCCTTTTTTCTTTATAAAGAAATCACACAAAAGGCTTTGCTAACTTGTTTAAATAATTTGCTAATTTTCACAAAAGATGAAGATGACCACAGGGTGGACCTTGGCATGACAGGGTGGACAAAGACTTTAATGGGTGAAGAAAACAGGAACATCAGAGAAACAACAGGAACAAGAAGAAACCCTTAAGCAACATATGATACTATAAATATTAAACTAAAACTGCTCACTTGATTTGTTTAAAACCGTGGCTTCATTCATAACGAATCACCGCTTTGTGTTGCTCAGAGATGCACAATAGTTCCGCTGTGGCTTTGTTTGGAACTATTTTTGTTGGCAAAATAGAACAAAAACAGACAATTTTGACGATATTGTGTTTATTAACTTCTTGTTTATTTTACCGTTATATAAAATAAATATAACATTTGCAAATCGAGCAGATATTCAGGAAAACATTTGTGTGATTTTATTTGTGTGATTGCTTAACTATATCATATGATATAAATATAAGACAAAAGGCATTTTTTTCCCTCATCTTGAATTTTAGGCACATTCTAACTGCATTCTAACAGGCTTCATCACACTGAGTCGTTGCCTTACATCATCTTCCATCACTATGCAGCTGCATGCCATGTAAGATGCCGTACAGGTCTGGGCCGGGGCAGGGTGCACTAAATGCGTTAATTTCAACGTGTTATTTTTTTCCATAATTAATCGCACCAAATTAACACATTAAATCGACAGCCCTACTGAAAACATGATTAGAATGTGGCAAAAACTATGCACATGTCCTCCCTGTCATGTACCATGTCCATCCTGTCGTGGAAGGCTTGATGACAGGGTGGACAATGACAAGGTGGACATTTTTGGCAAAATTTTGCATTTAATGAACACATGGTGTACCTTCAGTTAGCAAAGTGATTCATTGTTGAAGCTGACAGTGTACTGTTTAAAATATACATTTTGAATTTCTGAAAAGTTTTTATATTAATTAATGTTTCACAATGACAGGGTGGACATGTTAAGCTTGACAACACGCAACTACAAACACAATATGATGAAAATAAAGAAATATAAATGTAGATACTCAATGTACTTGCAGCAGATGTTTTAACCTCCACTTAAGAAAGACCAAATGGGGGAGGGGATGTCAAGAGACTTATCATTGTACTTGTATGTGTGTAAATGTTTGGCCATTTATAATAAAACCTCAGAATTTCATTATTTTGCATTATATTCATGATGACCGAGTGATTCTGATGAGGACACCAAAGCCACTTTATAGTGATAGTGACCCCTCTCGTTTTTCTCCCCAAATCCTCACGTCTCTTTCCATCACAATGACGGAAATCACTTTGAATTGTTATCACTCAATATTCTAGTTAATTAACATTTTTGATTTAGGCAACGTGTTACATAGGCCTAATACAGACATATTGTGATATTTAACACGTCCGCAATATTGCTGCGGAAATAATGAGGGGTTATTCGTGGTCTGTGGTAGTAATCTGTTAATACTTTTACACTTTTAAATGTCCTTTTTGACGGTTGAATGGTGAGTAATGTGATCTCATTGTACCCAGTTTTTGAAAATGCTTAATGCGTTCATAGAGCGAACCTTTCGCTGATTGTTTACAGTTTAACGGAAGTTATAATTCACAGAAAACGTCATGGGGCGTACAGGAGAAAGGTGGATATCTTTCACTGTGGGTCATAATTCGCAAACACGCTGACTATTCTCTTAATGAAAACGACATCTTTGTGTGTCTTAGTTTATAACATTTTAGAAGGAGGATCTACATTGTTTTAGTAGGCTAATGTCTTTAATATCCTCTTCGTCAACAGCACAAAGATTCTGAAGTAACTTCATGGCTAATGATTTGCGATAATGGCACGGCTTCAATACTGACTTTAATAGGTTGAGCTGTTATTTCAAATGACCTGAATATTAGCATACTGATCTTTCCTTATTGCATTACACTATATTTAGTCGAGTATTTAGAGAGAGCCTTGAGCACAATCTAGTTTACAAGAAGAGCTTACCAATTAACACAAAACTATTCTAGCAGAAAAACAAAAAACAAAAAAACACGGAACCCTAAAATGCCAACTCAGTTTTCTAACTCTGAGCTAATCCTAACCGTGGTCTTTTTATTTATTCATTTTTATCAAATATTCAGATAAGCCTATTTTAGACGATGTGCAGGCTAAAGATTAGGCCTAGGCTTTATAAAAGTTTTCAAACGTGTTCTTGAAAACATAGCCATAAGCATAAAAAGTGATAAAAAAGATGAGGAATGGTTAGGCTAGTCTAAATGCTCTCATTACAAAACGCATTTGTATATACACAATCGAATAGCTTAAGCCTCATTTATTAAAAATAAATAAGCTTTCTGCAGACATTTGCGGTAAATACGGAGTAATTTAAAGACGTAGGCTACCTGCGATTGGCCAATGTCCCACATCGAGACTAATTAACGCTATCATACATAAATGGATGCTTGCAGCTGTGATTTTTTTAGTCATTATTCTGAATCATACTGCAGCGAGTCCTCATTTGTCATCCCCCACACTGCACAGCACGCAGTGCTAGGCTATTAAATTGGTATTATTTCGAATTTAGACTTGGCGCCCCATTGGTACAAGGCAGGCATACCATATAGTTTCTGGCTCATTACCAAAACAATTTTCATGGAACTACAATTAATTAAATGAAATGAATTTCAAAAACGAATTATTTACGGATTTATCGATCGGTATTGAACACCACAGGCCAACCCCGCTATCATCGGTGTGTTGCAAAGCATGCAAGTCAGAAACTATACAATGCAAGAGAACGTAACAGTCGTAGAAAAGTATTTTTGAGCATCTCAGAGATTTGCGTACATGAACATCTTAGTTCATGAAAAGGGTCCGTCTTTCATGTGAAAACAATGAAAAGCTAAAGTCGATGTTATTCGCAAAATTATTTTCTAGGATAGTCAACTCATATTGTAGTTAACTGTAATGATTATTTAAAAATGGATATTTGTAGAAACAGCATTAAATTATCTGTGAACAGTGTCATGACCTTGAGTAGGCTACAGTTTAATTTGCCTAACTGTAGGCCTAAATCTGTCAAGTTATTTAGGCCTATCTGTCAAATGTTATTTATTTTACATTTAACTTGAAAAGGCACAACACAACCTATTATTTTAAATGGATTTCTTTTTATGACAATGATAATTAACATTAAAAAAAAATAACATTTTCAAAACAGGAATGCACCCATTTTTTTGTGGAATGACCATTGCACTCAACTGCAACAGAAGAGGAACCAGGTGAAAACCCTTCAAAAGTTTGTAAAATAAAGTTTCTTTCTTTCTTTTGAAAGAAAGAAAGACTACAGTGTGTTCTGTTTAGAATTTGTGAAATTTATCAAACGTGCTAATAAGCGAGAGTGTCAAAAATACCCTCTGAATGCTTCAATTCACTCTTTGTCACTCATTGGCTTATTTTTTTCTGTACAATATATTTGTGGTTCTGTCCCACACTCTGCTCACTGTAGCTCTAAAGTCTGCATCTATCGATTTTTTCCTTTTCTACGCCGAGCTTGGTTCAGTAATCAGGGCCCCCTTCCCAACCGATCGATCAATATTGATTACAAAATCTTACGCCTGTAAACCGTTTACACTAGGGAATAGCGCCAGCGACACCTGGTGGTTGACTCAGGTTATAACACAAAACACAGCTTTTTAGGTTTGTTGGATTACTGAGGGGATATAGGCCTATAAACATGTGTGGTGTTGGAGAACTGAGAACCACTGTCAAAAGGCAAATGACTTTCAAAAACAAAAGGCTCCAGTAAATCTTGCTGAAAGGTCGGCTACGTCAGATACGCTGAGGTTTGCTTTTTCAGGCGTAGTTATTTCAGTCGAGCACCACAGACGACTAATAACAATTTAAAAGGCTTTAAAGCTTCATCATTCACTTCAGACTCGGCGCTCCGAGACACCTTTATGCGATAGAAATAATGTTATGCGAAAACAAATATTATAGGCACGTTAGTACCGTCAACATTTAAACGTTACACTTCAAGTGTACAATGCATTTAATGGCGTGCGCGCGCGCGTGTAAACGCAGAGTGGCTGATATAGAATCTGAATATGATGGATGCGGTCCAGGCAGTTAGACGCCTGTAGTAAACAGATTTGACTGCGAGAGGTGACGTGATCAATGGGCCTCAGCTCAGTGTAATTAGATACATGGCACCACAGTTTGGCTCCAGTCACTCCACAAACGCACACAGATAGATAAAATCGGAGTAAGACGCAAAGAGCTGCTGCTTTTAGGTGACTTGGGCGACGGAGGTGAGAAATTAATGATCCATTCAAAAATAACGCTGAGAGAAGCAAAAGGTCTGTGAGTGCATTGGAAAACAAAACAATGTAAAAAGGGGTAAATGTAAAATATATAAAATATTATGTTAAAAAATACATGTTACATAATATAATTGCAATTAAGTCACTTTGGTTAAAAAAAAAAAACTGCTAAAAATGCTATCTGATTTTTCACATAATAAAATTTGAACTTGCAAGCATTGTAAAACATTTCTTGGCATACTCATGTTTCCTAATGCTTTGTTACAACACTCGCAGTGTTTACTGCCCTCAAGTAGGCTGCCAGAATCTCTCTCTGTGCGTTGCCAGGACAGAAACATACAGGGAGGTGGTGGTGTGAGTTAAAGGCAGTTTGAAAATACCCTGCCTCTCTTAGGTCTGTGCCCTCCAGTGGCCTCTGTTTGAAGTCGCAGACTATACAGACCTGCTGGAGGGGCGTTCAGACCGAAGTCTCTGTGGACGACCCCACCTCCAAAAACAGACACATACACACTAAAATAGGATGAGTCAATACCCCCTTGCATCTTTCTTTTTCATTTCTTTCTCTCTCGCTCGCTCTCTTTCTCTCTCTCTTTCTTTCGTTTTTCTTTCCTTCTTTCTTTCACTCTTTCTTTTCTTTCTTTCTCTCACACACAAAGACCCCTACTTTTGTAAAGCAGTCACTCCCTCTCCTACTGTGAGTGCAAACTGCATTAATATTGAATCAAACAGCAGTGTCTCCAACGACCAGGCTGAGGTGCTCACCGCTGGCCTGCTCTGTCTGCTCTCTTTAAAGGGATGATTTTTGACCTCCGGGGAGATAGAATGGATTTGTCTTAAATCACTATTAATCCACAGCCAAACAGGAGAGTCTGAGCATTTTCGACTCCCTGCAAAGCTGTTCATCTGTGGAATTTGCTTTGAAATAGGGCATTTCAGTATGTAGAGCAAACATGAGGCTAATGAATTTTTTTCCTCTCCATTTTCTTTGTCTACTTCCCTTTCCCTGAACTTTTCTTATTCATCCTCCTGATCCCCACAGCCTGCAAGCGTAAGGAACAAGAGCAGCACAAGGAACGCAATATGGCACCCAAGAAGCAGCGCTTGGTCTTCACCGATCTGCAGCGTCGCACGCTCATCGCCATTTTCAAGGAGAACAAGCGGCCCTCGAAGGAAATGCAGCTGACCATTTCGCAGCAGCTAGGCCTGGAACTCAGCACCGTCAGCAACTTCTTCATGAACGCGCGTCGCCGCTGCGTCGACCGCTGGCATGAGGAACACCATCACGGCCATGTAGCCAGCCCTGGCCAGCCAGGCACCTCCGCCACCACCTTTTCCAAGGCTTAAATCTTAAACCCCTTTTTCCCATGGGCGGCTGAGACTGGATTTTCATTCCTCACATAGTCACCCATTGCGTGCCAATCAATCCCACTGCTGCCAAAAAATGGCGAAGTTTCACATAAATGCAACCTTTTACTTCTTTGGGACTGTTATTAAATCAAGCCAAACATCTCCACATGGAAAAGCACCACATCATATTCACATAAACCACAAAAAAAGTGAGCGGAAGTGATCTGTTGGTGCGCTCTTCGTGCAGTTGAGGACAAACGAGCACTTTCACAGCTCACAGCACAGAAGGCTTGTTACTCAAGCGAGGTTGTCAAAGAAAG
The DNA here is from genome assembly GCA_037101425.1 of Elopichthys bambusa. NCBI lineage: Eukaryota > Metazoa > Chordata > Actinopteri > Cypriniformes > Xenocyprididae > Elopichthys > Elopichthys bambusa. The sequence continues at coordinate 8,695,900 of CM074433.1, read as the reverse complement.
CCACCACCTGCATCATCACTCTCGGGCCCACGGCGGCACAATTCCCTAATGGCCAGTTGTTTCTCTGAGGCTCTCAGATCATATGCTAAGCTAATGAATTGAGAGACTAATCGATACAGACAGAAAAGCGAAGGACGTCGACCTCTACTGAAGGTGAACCAGAACAAGCTCCCGCAACAAGGACTCGCGTGTTCACCCAGCACGGCTCTCCATACGGTTTATTTTGCACAGATGGAAATGGAGGGCTACCTGGGCAGCGACGTTTCACTGCACTTGTGGTTAATGCATGTTCACACAATTCAAACTGTCCGTAATGCAACAAGCGAATCAGTTGATAACTGGCATCAGGTCTGGAGACAAAATACTGGACCATTTTCAGCAATGGTGCATTCTTTCTGATCTCTGAAAAACTATGACATTTCAGTTATGAATAGAATATTTTTCATTCCGTATAGATACAAGATAGGCCAAAGGTCAAGACAGGTACAGCCAAACACAACGAGAGGCACATTTTAAATGCGTGTGGAAATATTTGTTACACAATGGTACATTCACACACAAATGAAATATTACTGACAAATCAAATGTTATGTTTATCCTGTGAAGTGGACAAGGGGTAAACACAGTCCAAAACGTTACATAAAATATAGTGCCAATAATGTTTGCCTTAATATAAAAGTTCACATACCCTCAGCCAGAGTCCACACCCAAACCCGGCATTATGTGCCATAGCAACCAACAATCATCTTTTAAAAAGAATCAGAATCTTTTTTTAAAAACAAAAATTATGAAAATAATTAATGCTTTAAATCATTCAGTACAGTCTGTAATAAAACCAACTGAAAAGGTAGAAATATCTTTACAGCAACACAACAGAAACAGAAAACAAATCCTCTTTAATCCCCTATTTTTCTCTTGATCTGTCTCCCACTTCCTTTCTCTTCATAATATTAAAGCGGGTAATTGGTACAAAATATTTCTATTTCTTATTAAACCTGTGATCCATGCATACGTGAGGCATTGATCATTTGGAAAATTAAAAAAAAAAAAAAAAAAAAAAAAAAAAAAGGACTTTCTAAAAGAATAACCAAACTTGGGAGGACTGCAGCTGGACATCTCTGCATTGCATGTGAACTACCACAGGTCATAACGGAAGGAACTTTCACTGACCGTGAAACAGATATTGCTCTCTTGGCTCTGTTGAAGAGTAAACAAAACAAAAACAAGAATTCCACCCGAAATTCCTCTGTAAAACCTCGAAAAACCCTGCCAAAATGGGTGTGAAACAAGGGCACAACCTTACCTCCGTTGGGAGATGTTCAAAATCGAAGAGGAGTTTTTTTTTGTGTCTTTGAATGCAACAGTAGCATTTCTGGAAATGTTGCAGGACTTGCTGAACAGATAAAAGTCGGCACTGTTAATGCAAAAATGCTCTGAGCATTGGAGTTATAAGCAGGCCCAGATGGAATCTGTAGAACTACGGTAGAAAAATCAGTGGAATTCTGCAGAATGAATTCAAACATGATGCAATGTGTAGCTGAAAGCATAATCAAATTAGCCAAAATATTTAATAAACGAATATTCAAGCAATTGCAGATGTATAGAATTTTGTGAATGACTGGCATTCAGATTCTGTGGGAAAACTGTGGAAATCCTTCCACAGAATTATGGACGCAGATTCCATGTGGGCCTGGTTATGAGCATTAAGAAGGAGCAGATTTGAGCTACACGAATCAGCGGGCATCTATATGTACATTAGCTGATAAAACTGACCTTTTGTTTGTAGTGAGAACCAGTGTGGCTACCTCACTGAGCTGGGTGGTTTGTGAAACAGCCACTGATACCAAAGATTCTTTGACCTGCCAATCCTGTGCTACCAAAGGGAGGAATTCACACAAATACCAAAACCCCAAAAGCATAACCAAAGCTGTTACAGGTGCAAACAAACAGACAAATAGACTTCACACATAAAGATGACATATACATACTCTCACAGTGCAGTCAGACTGCATAGCACCATACTGAGGGATGCGGCTGCTATGCAGATTGAGTTGAGTGCCTTTTTCCTTCAACAACGGGTGGGACTGCTCTGGAACACACACACACACACACACACAGAAGCACACGCACACACCTTGGGTCAGTTCACACAGAACGCGTTTAAGTTCCATTTCGCTACTTTTTAATTGTTTTTCTGTTTAAACTTGCTTTAGCCTACACTGACGTTTTTGACCGTTAAGCGTTTCGAGGCTTTTCAGTGTCTCTCGCGGGACCGCCGCGATTTAAAGGTGCCGCGTCGAGTTTAAAAACGCGTTTCGAGATCGTGTGCCATTTTCCACAAACGCAAAAACGCGTATTGTGTGAACAGCACCGAGCACAATTACTCGAACATACAAGTGTACACTAATTAAGCATACAGATATTGAAGCACGGGGTGATTTTGGCGTTAGTTTGACATAAACTGGTGTTTAAGCACTTTATAATGCCAACTTTATTTATTGTTTCTGCACTATCACAACTGAAATTATTTGGGCTAAGAGCCCTGTAAAAACGCTCAACTTTCTTTCGCGTTTTAGGCTTGTCTCTATTTTATTTGCACTGTCAGATACTCGCAAAATATTAGCGTTAGCATTTCTGATGTCATACACCCTGATTTCACTCAAAATGCCTCAGTACTGTACCCTACCCACATATGGTCTATTTTCATGAGCACTAATATCTTAAACTTTAATCTGTTCAACATGGTTCGCTACAACTAACATTTTACATTGATTTAGGTCTAGGACAGGTTTAAAATAAAATCCTGTTTTTGACAGTTTGCTTATCAAAGATTTAAATAGCCGTAAGTGATTCAGGAGAAGAGGCCATTTTAGAAGACACATTGAACCATTTCCCTCTTATATTTCTCCCATTGGAAACCACATGGATTTGGCAGGAAGGTGTTGACAATTGATTCTGAAATACCTCAAATGTTTTGTGTAAAGTTTATGTAATTTAGATTAAACTAATGCTAATTACAATGAGTACACTAACACTGCTAAGACTAATAATAGTTAGTTTTTGAACTTGTGACTTGAAGCTTTATACTGTTAAATTGTGTTTTTGTTGTTGTTGTTGTTTGGTTCACTCATTTGCCAATTTCTTGTTTATTATTATTATTTTAATCGATGGTGGTACATAATTCTTTATAAAAGAAAGACATTTGAATGTTAATAATGACAGACATGATGCGAAGGAAAAGGATTTGAGAGTGAAAGAAAAACAGAACATAGAAATGACAGAAAAGAGCAAAATCACAGTACGCTCAATTTCCAATATATGCATCAAGTTTTTTCTAATGATTTCAATTTCAGCATTTGTCAAACTTTAACTTTGTTAATTTCTTTTTATTTAAAGCTAACTTGATTGTGTTAAGTGCTCCTAACATTAATTTAAAAGATAATGAAAAAACAAACTCCTCCCATTTAAAGTGGCGGGGACACTTTTTTCTGCATGATTATTGTATACTGTATAGAGTAAAGCTGGATCGACCTGGACTTTGGTGGGAGCGACTAGGACGAATAGACCCCAGGAAGGTTGGAGATGGGTGGGAAGGGTGGTAAAGGTGTTGGAGGGGTCTTTGTTTTGTAGAGTTTTCTGTCACTGTTGTTTTTCACTGGTTGTGTGCATGTATTGTTGCAGCCCTCTCTGCCCTCCTTGTATTTCTTTTATGTATATAACTCTTTAGTGGGGCATGACCGTTTATCCTGGGCAACTGAACTTGGTCATGGACCTAATGTACACACGTCTCCTCTTCTGAAATGTAATCTAGTGTGCATTTGTTTACATGTGGCGTGTGTCTCGATTTGGGTTGCACACCATTTCACGCAAAACTGGAATGCTACCAGACAGTTTTTTTGCAACAGACCCCTCCAACCAGAAATGGTCTCTCATCAACTATAAAACAGCATTACGTACATCATGTTTCTCTCCGGGTCTGTCTGCAGATCCAACCCCCCCCCAGTCACACTGTGCTCTTCCTCTTCTGTTACCTGTCAATCAATCAGAACCAAGTGTCTTTGTGATGGTAGAAGACAATCAGTTTCAAAACAAGGAGAAAAAAAATGGTAGAGAGAAGACAGGCTGAGAAGAGGAGAAGAGGAGAAAAGGAGGAGGAAAGAGGCTCATTGGTCACAAGTAGGTGACCACTGCCCTATTTAGCTTGCTGTGGTGCTTAAGATGTGCAACATTAGCTAACTTTACAACTGCTCTACCCTGTAGATTTGAATAGTAAATAAATTAAACATCTATAAGAAATTTTAGCCACCAAAAATTGACAATAAATGTAAGTTTCATGCTAATCGTGATGCTAACACTAATGTTCACTTTAGCATCTAGCTACTTTGTCCTCTCACCTAGCTACTCCCACACTAAGAGCTAGCACAGGCAAGTGCTAACGTTTGCGCTAACATTGCTCTCTAATAACCACAATTCAGTCAATAGAGAGCTGCTGAGGCTGGTTGACTTTGCACAGAGAACTATGCAAAAATACAACAAGAAGAAAAGCCTTTACCTCAATCTTAATCAATGTCACTGGTTCAGGCTCTTTTCCAGTTCCTCAAACTCCACTTCAGTCACCAGGATGACTTGAAATGTTATGTACCTGCTAAACAAACATTTTAAACTAGTCTGAACTGGTTTGCTAGATTTATTCAATTATTCAAAAATTTTTATTTTATTTTATAGGTGTTTTGGGTGCTTGGTCGGCTGGGAGACAGAATTTAGCAGTTTAGCCAGATTATTTTATACTGGAACACTGTATGTAGGAAAGAGTGTGTGCCAAGTAAATAGTTATAAATGAAAACAATTACATGCACACAAACTCTCCTTAGAACACATCTACCCAAGCCAAAGACTGATCAAAGGGTAAAGACAATCCAAAAAAAAAAAAAAAAAAAAAAACAATCAGTGTGTGCTTCTGAAGCTGTTGCTTTGCCCTGGCTGACAATGATTCATGACAGGTGCAAGGATTCATGAATCTTAGCATTCTAAACACCTAGTAAAGAAAATATTGAAGGATAAAAAACCTGTCCCTGTTCAAAATCTTCCATACAAGGACTTCCCAGTTTTAATATTCTGTTGAGGCTTCACATGCACACACAAACTTGTTCTCAGGCAGCTGTTAAAGGTTAAAGGGCATGTCATCATGGAGAGCCTCATTCCTCCTCCTGTCCTAGAGGGGGAGCCAGAGAGCCTGTGGAGCACTTTTCATTTAGTGCAAGTGGACAGGAGACAAATTGGAGTAATAACTGTTACAGAAAAAAAAAAGAAAAAAAAAAATTCTAAAAAAGGTAAATTGCGTGTTTTGAAATAAAATAAAAACATTGTTGAACATTTTTACGCTATTGTCTGTTTATTTATCTAGCCTGGATTTGTTTGCAGGAACAAAGAGAAAAAGACATTTTCAATTAAATATATTTATTTGTAAAATATCTTTATACAAAACAATACAAGCATATTTTAAAGACCAAATATTACAAAACTAAAGATCTTGGTATTTACCCAATCAACTGTTTGGTTCTATCATGCTCACAGTACTAAGACAAAAATGCTTTACAACTTCTTCGCATTTTAAAATGTACAAACCCAACCCAAAATGTACAAAAAGATGTTATATTGGCAAAATGGTTGCTATCAGTTGGATTAGGTATATGCTGGACCTCCATCTTTGAAATGCACCAAAAACCCTGTGTTTGTGGACCACAGACCTTTGGTTACAATAATTGCTACTCACATTTCTGTCACATTTTTAGTGCGTAACAAAACACTGAAGATGCTATCATGATGCATCACCACTATTAATTTCTCTATGTGAACCCTGTGGAGATTCTTTCTTCAGACCATCTGCTGTAACTCGCCAGTCTTTTGGGGGTGCTGCAGAGGGAAGCCCAACTCCTGTGGTGATTAACTTTCCAAAGCCTTTCCCTTGGGACACCGCATAGGATGAACGACGCTGAAAGGTACCTCTCTGAAACCACGACTGCAGCTCAACTGACTCATTCTTTGTACTGTGTATCTACATGTGTATAAAGGAAAATACGGTGAGCATAATCAATAACACAACATGTAATGTATGTTAATTAGGCAAAGTAAGGATCAACCTTATGTTTGTTGGGGTTTGATAGCACAACCCCTAAGGCTCTTATGGTTATTGAGGGGAGGACCGCAACACTGGTGGTCACAAATATGGTCAGCCAAACCTCAGGGGTACTGAAAGCATTTGGTGATGCTCCTGAAAATTCAAGACTCAGATATTCAATGGGGGTACAACATTAAAGAATTTCTGTCAGAAATTCACTATAAAGACTTCTTATATTCTTACATTTTACAACTAAACAGGCTTTTTACACTGCCCCCTAGTGGCCTACATAAATATATTTTCATTAAGAATCATGCAAAAATGTGAGGAAGGGTTCAGTCATGAAAAACATGGAAATATCAAATTCAAAATTGATAAAAAAAAATATTTAAAATAAATTTATAAATAAGGTTAATAAAAGTTTTTCTAATATTCATTCACAGTTAATATAGAAATAAAATATTAAATCAGTTTTTATATATAATATATTGAATAAATGAATAAGGTTAATAATCATTATTCATATTCATTTATATAAATCTTTCTAATATTTTTCAAATATTAATTAAAAATAATTTTCCTAATATTGATTCTCAGTTCAAAAATATTTAATCAGTTAAAGTTATTTTTAAAATCTATATTATTTTTAAAAACCTTTCCAATCATTTGCAATTACTGGATAAGTCATGGCAACAACTAAAATCATATAGAAATATACATTTTTGTTATTCTAAAGTCTACAATAAAATTTTTAAAAAAAAACTATAACGATAAGTAAAAATAGCAGCTAAAATGGCTCTTCGCAATTGCGGTTTCCAAAAAAACAGATATATAGCAAGTTTACTACTTAATTAAAAGGTATTTTGTCTCTTCATCTAGAGATATGAAATGTATATGAATAATGATTAATCTGCAGACATGATTACCCAGGAAAAAGTAGTCTTTAGGTGAGGCAGTGAAGAGACGAGCGCTATGGAGAGCCAGTGTGGACAAAAAGAACACCACTAAACTAAAGATGACTGCTGCGATGTTCCACTTGGTCCAGAATTTTGTATGTAGAATAACCTAAAACCGACAGACACAAAGATAACTATCACAGGTGTTTTCTCTGTAATTGTTTCTAATGTAAATATTGCAGCCTTTGTTTGTGCCGTCTAGTTACCTCGACGGTGGTGGTGAGCACCACAGATGTTTCCACCGTAACAGCCAAGGTCTGATAATCGAGAGCAGAGTATTGTAATATTCCCATAGGTATGAAGAAAAGGATGATGGAGGTGTAGAAGGAGTAGAGGAGTGTGATGGCCAGAACAAAAGGATTGAAAAGCTGCTTCTCATGTCCAATCGAGTAGATCTCCGGCCAGCACAGACAGCTCTTGGCACTCACGTCCTATCCCAGAGTCAATGTAAATGGATAGAATGACAGATCAGCTTTTGGATTTGTTGTGATTGGTCAAAATGCTCAGTATTTGGCTTACCTGTTCAAAAAAACCCACGCACTGTATAGGCAGAGACGTGTACATTGTTGTGTAGAGGCTAATAAACCAGCTTTCATACATAGGCTGGAAAAGAGAACAGAAAATGCACCAAAATAAGCCGCTCGTGTCATTTATTATCAGAGAAACAAAACAGCATGCTGATTTAATCTAAAACATATCTCAGTTTGACTGTAATAGCAGATATTTTCACAGTGTGGTTGGTGGGTGTAAAGTGGATTAAGTGACCTAGTTACTCTATACCTGAGCGCTGAAGCCATTGTAGAAACTGTACCAGATGTGCACCAGAGCAAAAGCAGTGGTTTTGTAGAGGAAATAGCGCAGAAGGATGCAGATTCGGTAGTAGGACCAGTGCCCGTGCACCAGCAGCAGCCTGCGGAGGAAGCTGAACTGCGCCAAAGCGAAATCTGCATTCTGCACTGCCTGACTTCCCTCCACACCACAAAGACCCACGCCAATATGTGCCGCTGATGAATATCGGAGATTTTTTATTTATTAGCAATGTGCGAATTTGATTTATTTAGCTGTGAACTAACAAATAATGCATTAAAATAATTAAAGGATTAGTTCACTTTCAAATAAAAATTAGCCCAAGCTTTACTCACCCTCAAGCCATTCTAGGTGTATATGACTTTCTTCTTTCTGATGAAGACAATCGGAGAAATATTAAAAATATCCTGACGCATCCAAGCTTTATAATGGCATCCATATTAATCCATATTTATGAAGTAAAATATTTCCGCCAGACCACCTTCCGTATTCAAGTTACAAAGAAAATGCACTTTTTTTGTAAGTTGAATAGGGAAGGTGTAGGATGTAGCGTAAGCTTTTTGAACTGCAAGAGTTTTACACTTTCTTCCTAAGCTGAATACAGAAGGCAGTCTGGCAGAAGCTAGATATTTTACTTCATAACTTGTTAAATATGGATTTTTTTTTTTTTTTTTAACACAAACGTATCACTTCGCTTCAGAAGGCCTTTATTAACCCCCCGGAGCCGTGTGAAGCTGGGATGCATCAGGATATTTATTAATATTTATCCGATTGTCTTCGTCAGAAAGAAGAAAGACATATACACCTAGTATGGCTTGAAAGTGAATAAAGCTTGGGGTAATTTTCATTTGAATGGGAACTAATCCTTTAACTGTTTTGATCAAACAGTGAATTTCTCACTCTTGATCATGTTCACGTCATTGGCGCCATCTCCTATTGCCATGGTAATCGAAGTTGAATGCTTCCTGACCATCTCGACCACTTCGGCCTTTTGTGCCGGTGTCACGCGGCAGCACAGCACAGATTGGCACTGATTGGAGAGAGCAACAAACTTAGCCCCCCATTCTGGCGTTTTGGTCAAATCTACCTGTAATGTACAGAAAGTAGATACATATTGTACATATATTACACATATTGTCAGATATTATTGCAATTTAAAATAGCAGTTTTATATGTTAATATCCGTTAATGAATTTTCAGCATCATTACTCCAGTCTTTAGTGTTACGTGATCCTTCAGAAATCATTCTGATATGCTGATTTGCTGCTCAAGAAACATTTCATATTTGGATTCTTTGATGAATAAAAATTTACTACTGTCTTCTTCTAGTGTTTTTTTTGTCACTTTTGATCAATTTAATGCATTCTTGCTAAACAAAAGTATAAATTGTTTTTTTGTTTTGTTCTCACGGACTTTAAATGCTCACCAGTTCAGGACCCGAGATAACTAGCGCAGCTTTGCTCTTCACTGCTCTCTTGTCTGTGGTCCAAACCTCTGTCTCTTTAGACATGACACGAACATCTGGAGAAGGAGACTCTAGAAGCTGCCTGGAGATGTTGACAATAGTCATGTTGTGTTATATACAACATGTATGTGTATCAACATACTCAATGCTTAATAGACAGCTATATTGGCATTATCGTGGACCAAGGAAATGTCACTGTGGGTATGTATCTGATGTGACATGACAAAAATAGAAAGCAAGCAAAATGGCCATTTGTTTGTGAATCAGTTTGCATACTTCTACTATATGCTTAACTAGTGACAGGTAGCACACACACTTTCAGGCTGCATCCGAAATTGCATTCTTCCCTAATATAATAGTATATGCAATATGTCCGAATTCAAAGTATTCATAAAACAGTAGCCAAAAAGTACCTGGATGACTTGCTACTTCTGCCGATATTCTGAAGTGCACCTCCAGAGGACAATTTACTAACCCACAGGAGAGTTGTCAATGAAATGCAGTGAAATGAGACAAAGGACGCTGGTTTGTCACATGACAGTGACAACATGGTGAATGTAGTAGGTCCGAATGAAATCATACTACATCAAACATACCTTTTTTTAATTGTTGCAAAGTAATTCAAAAGAAGTACCTACTCAGACATTATGCGATTTTGGAAACAGCCTGAGTATCTACAAAAAGTATAAGTCATAATATTGCAGTAATATTTATGTTTAATTTTATTTATTTAATTATTTGTATTTTTTAAAATTATTTATCATTTTTAATAATTATTGTTATCATTAATAATAATAATAATATATAATACATTTAATTATTAAATTTATTAATAAAAATATTCATTAATAATACTTATTACATGATATAATTATATATAAATTAATGATTTTGTTAATTTTATTAGATAAAATAATAAAAAATATAATTGTATTAACTGTTATTATTATTACAGTACACAATAGACATATAGTACAATAAAAAAGTTTAGCATACCATTTTCAAAAAATTATGATGTGGGCCAAACTAATACAAATTTTGCTCACTATTTAGTATGGCTAGTTTGCAAATTGTGATGTAGCATTTGTCTTGTCGCATGATGCTTGTCAGAGTCACAGCTGATTAGGACAAAAGCTCAGTCATATCAATAACATTTCTATTATGCTAATCTATTTTCTGACCTAAGCTCCTCTCCTTGAATCAGGACGGTGTCTGGATCCATCAGTTTGCACGCATATCCCACATTCACAGCCGTTTCTGCTGGTAAGAAGTAGCAGACAACATAAATTTATTTTCATTTTGCTTCTTCAAACCAACTTATATGCTAAAACACAGCACCTGTTTTGTCTCCAGTCAGCACCCACACCTTCACCCCCGCCCTCCGCAGGGTGGCGATGGTCTCGGGCACACCTTCCTGGAGACGATCCTCAATGGCCGTCACGCCCAACAGCTACAAAAGCAGGATTGTTTTATAACAGAATGCAACATTCATTTGATCATTTGCCTTAAGTTGACTCCAGAGACAGATTTGTTTCATAATAACTCCCTCTGAGTACCGTTAAGTCTTTTTCCATTTGATCATATATGTCTTCGAGCGCGGTCTCCTGGTTACCCATCGATGTGCCTGCCTGACTGAGGGTGCGGCTCCAATCCGTCCACAGGGCTTCAGGAACCGAGCGTACCGCCACACACAGAGTCCTCAGACAGCTCTGAGCAAACAGCTGCCACACATCCAAACACATGAACAACTGCGTCGTACATAAGCTCTTACTCAACCACGTTTCCTCAAAGTCGCCTCACCTCTAGCGCTCTCTCTGTACTCTCCTGAAGTGGCCAGTCCCTTTGAAGCCTCTCCAGAATGACAATATCTGCACCTTTACAGTACAGCTTCAACCGTCCTCCAGGGTCCCGCACTACACACACACCCATACAGTTAAGCCCAAAGAATACTTTGATTTTTAGGTGTACGCAAGGGTATGTGTACAGTGCACATAATGTAAATTTGCGGATTGTCATCCACCTGTACTGTACACTCAGCTCACATATGTGCCTTGAATTTTTTGGCACAAATTAGTTTGTCCAAAAGGTGGACCAGACAGTTATTTCACAGTCGAAAAAGAAACGGATGAGACGGAACAACAGCAAACTACTGGAGACGGCCAACACACTATACTATTTTACGGTTTGGCAAATTGGCGGCAAATTTGTACAATCTCATAGGTACATTTTCGTATGATCTGCCAACGCCCCACTGACGGTAAGGTTTAGGGGTGGCCCTTCATGCTCATCTTTTTTCTCATACTAATTCATATGTAATTGCCAACTCGTAAAATAGTTATGTGTTTTCATGAAGTTGGGTTCAGACAGCAACAAAATGCATTTGTGTTGAAGAGTGCTTGTGTGAAGGGGTTAAGAAAAACACGCAACTCCAACTTAAACTAGTACAAAGACATTTTTATCGCTAATACCTTCTGGAGAGAAATAGCTCAGACACTAGACAAGGATGAATCTTTCTAGTGCGCATGTGTTCAGCGGACGCTATCAAATGGAGTATACTTTGAAAGGGTACATGTTCGGCCATATGTGAACGCTAAGAGTTCACGTCATAACTCAAGTATACTTTGGTTTTAACTTCATAATATTTTTGAAAAATTTAAAATAATCCTTACAGATACAAAGAAAGACAATGTGGTCCAATCAATGTTATTTTGCACCCCATTGCCATTCATTGTATAGACAAAAACATTTCTTCTTTTATTTTCCACTGAAGAAAGCAAGTCATACAGGTTTGGAATGAAATAATGACAGAATATTTATTTTAGGGTGAACTATCCCTTTAAGAGCAGTTGCTGAAACTCACCCAGCACTGACATGCGTCTCCTCTTGCTGGTAAAGTCCAAAAGGGCCAGGAGCTGATAGTTTCGCGTGAGGCCCATCTCGCTGATGGTGAGAGTCTCACGTGTGCGAGTCAGAAATACCCAACCGAGCTCCCGCGCAGCACAGACCAGAGCTTCCTCATCTGGAGAGGCAGCCTGGTAATGAGGTAAACCTGTATTCACAAAACACAATTGACTTTTTTGTCATGTCTTTACATTTTACAATTGTTATAGAGCAATATTTAATCTGGCATCTGTTCATTAGGGTTGAAGCATCAAAAAGGTGTAGACACCTACTGTATTTGTTAATTTTCTTCTTATTCTTCTTCTGACTGGTTTAAGGTAAAAAAATAAAAAAGGCAGCAGTTTTGAAGTTCTTAAAGCCTCCAGCACCACAACAGCTTGAATGTTACAATACTGTTTAAAAGTTTGGGATAAGTAAGATTTGATTTTGAAGCAATTAATACATTTATTCAGCAAGGACACATTGATTAAAAGTGACAGTGAAGACATTTGTAATGTTACAAAAGTTTTCTATTTTAAATACATGCTGTTCTTTTGAACTTTCATTTAATAAAAAAAAAAATCCTGGAAAAAATCCATCATTGTTTCCAAAAAAAAACATTTTCAACTTTGATAATAATAAATTTATCTTGACCAGCAAAACAGCATATTAGAATGATTTTTGAAGGATCATGTGACACTGAAGACTGGCGTAAAGATGCTGAAAATTCAGCTTTGCATCACAGAAATAAGTTACATTTTAAAATGTATTCAAATAGAAAACAGTTATTTAAAATTGTAATATTTTACAATATTACTGTTTTAACTGTATTTAAAAAAAAAAAAAAGCAGTGTTGATGTGCATAAGAGACTTCCACAATGACCCCAAACTTTCAAACACTATGTTTTTGCTGATAACTTTTAAACTGCATGGTCAATAACCAATTCTTTAGACTAAACAGGAAATGAAGCCGAATGTGTGATGCTTTTGCACTGCGACCAATCCTGATGATCTATGTACACTTTGGGGCCCCCAAGTGGTCAAAAGTTGTTTTATTCTAATAAAATCAATTTTATTGCTGCCCCCGTAATTACATCTTGTAGCCATATTTTCATCATTTCACTTCCTTAACTCTAACAAATACAATGCTGTGATAAATGGTGATAATGTCAGAATAAATGGCATTTCTACCAACCATCCTTCCATTCGCTCATGACAGTGTGGCAAAGGGCCAGAGCAGTGAAGAACTCCTGGCACTCAGGGCTGCTCCGTTCACGCAGCTTGTCCACCAATCGCTGGTCGGAAAACTTCAGTCCACCACAGGAAAACCGGTTCCAGCTTAAATCTAGCGGCTTGACACAGAAAAATCAAATAGCTTTAGACATAAATGTGTGATGTTTTCTCTTAGTCTGGGTCAGTAGATTAAAGCAGGAATAAATGAATGTCTTAAATCCTACCTTTAATTCCCCTACCATGTCACCTGAACAAACAGACACTTGTCATTATTGACAGTTTAAAATACAGAAGGCTGAAAAGAGCATCAAAGAAATTGACGGACCATAAATCTGTCCGGCGACGAAGCACTGACGAAAAAGCAGATGGTTTTGTGTGAGAGTTCCAGTCTTGTCGCTGAGCAGGTGGCCCACCTGACCCAATTCCTCATTCAGGGTGGTTGTACGGGCCTGAGCGGGGCTGTTATTGTCCTCCCAGTACATCTCAACATCCCAGCCAATCAGGAGACAGTGCACCATGTGGATCACTTCAAATCTGGTGTGGGACAATGAATCAGTGAGCAAACTATTTGGAGATAAAAGGATCTAAATCTCAAAGGAAGGCATCATGAGAATATGGAGAGCCGCTGTTACGTTATATAGAGGGACATGGGCATAGAAGGACTAAGCAAAATGATGTAGCCCCAGAAGGTGAGGAAGCCCAGGTAGGCAGGAGAGGAGTCACGCTGCAAGGCAGAGACAACTTCGTACTGAGGGGAAACCCTATACTCAAAAACCCCCGCACCCACAGCCAGGAGGAGAGCCGCTGTCAGCATGAAGAGCAGAATCTGAAACATGATAAACAGTGATTTAGGCAGGGAACTTTTACAGACAGATCCATGATGAGAAACATTTATAAAGAAGACGTGTTAATACATAAAGTTATATTTCTTTATTAACTGTACTGACAGAAAATATTAAATAAAAAAATATATTGTATTATTAAAAAAAATAAAATAATAAATAAAATTGTTAAATAGTAGTAATAATAATAATAATAATTTTATTCTTCCCCTCTTTTTCAACAAATGGTCAGTAAAATTTATAAATAATATTGGTTTGTCAATCTCAGGTGGTCAAACTAAAAACATGCATAAAAATACAATTTTGCATTCTTGTTATCAAAATTTGTGGCATGTGCATCCCCTAAAACTATGTGTTTTTTAGTTTCTTTCCAGAAATAAACATTTATAGCATATATTAGCATTTAGTAATATTTATACAGTTTATATAAACAGTCCAGAATGGAAAACAACATTGCAAATTTAAATTTGAAAATGGAATGGAGATTATTTAAATGTCTTCCCACATATATTTTTGGTAAATTAAGTTTTTTTTTTTTTTTTTAATTATATATAAAGTATTTCTTACTACAATTAATTGAATAACTAATTATGTAAAAATATGATGTGATATTTACATCTGATTTTAATTGTTCTATATAGTCAAGAAAGCGGTGCTTACACACATTCGATGCACTTAAAGCAAGCTACTGTTCACGCTAGGCCAATTTTATGTTAGATAATAGTTGATATAGAAACTTAAATTAGAAAATATAGAAACTATATCAACTAAGACCCATAAAGTTTCTTGCTCTCTCTTACCACCAACATCGTTTTATTTAGTAATATTTCCACCAGAGTTTTCTTCAGTTGCAGACGGCCACAGTTTTGCAGAATTTTACTATCCGAGCCTGTTGAGGTCAAAGAAATACATTTGATTTTTCATCTGTCTCAGGCCATTTCTACGGAACCCCTTAAGGGACATGGTGATGGAAAAAATATGAGATGTAAGGGAAAAAATATATTTTAAATGCTTTTGCGTTCTCTCGCAAATGTTTGCTTTCACCCAAGAAACTTTGTGTTCAAAAACTTTTGAGTACTTTGCGAGCGAAAATTTCTTATGGGAAACGCAAAATATTGGCGAGAGAATGCAAAAGCACTGAAGAATCTTTCCATTGTTCTTTTTTTTTTTTTTTTTTCTCCAATCACTGTGCCTTTTTTAGGGACTTCATACATTTCCACCAGCTGTCAACATTCACCCTAATAGCACAGATTTGACTTACCCGTGTATATAGCCAGTCCATAGGCTGTGTCTGTGTTTCGCAGTACAGTTCCTCTGAGGAGCAGGTGGTCTATGTCCAGAAGGTGGCGCTCTCCTTTCCAATGTAACTCACCTTTGAATGAATGCAGGTTACAATTTGGTTCCTCACACCACACAATACCTAAGGTAAGAAAGAGAACGAAAGTTCAGAGGGTAAAATAAGTGAATAGAAAGCTTATCTTTTGGTCGCTACGAATGAATGACTCCAATGTTTGCCCAAAGAGTCCATACAAACCATCAAAAGCTGCCAGGTTTTGCTTAGTTGAATCTCCATTCAGCTCAGTATGGGCTACAGTCAGAGCCTGGCGAAACTTCAAGTTGGTTTCTCTGCAAACAGTAGAATAATACAGTGAAAACATGATGCTACATTAGCTATAGAGCTAATTTTCCACAACATTTTATATTTGAAGGGTTTTTCACCATAACATACAAGTTCATTATAAACAACAGAAATGCTGAATATCACAGTGAACATTTGTTGATCAGTTTTTTGTGATGTCATTCTGAGTAGTTTAGCCCAAATAGCTAAATAATACAGTGAAAATGTGCTACATTAGCATTAGAGCTAATTTTCCACAACATGGTATATTTGAGTTTTTACCCGTTATAATATAAGAAACAACAGCTTATAGAACTGCTTTGAATATCACGGTGATCATTTTTGTTTATAATTTTTGTGCGTGATGTCATTCTGAGTAGTTTATCAGTTTAGCTGCTGTGAGAAGTTCTGATGTCTGTCCAGGGTGAGATGCACTTCTTACCCATCAATGTCTGCTGTTTCTACATAGCAAAGGCTGTGTGGCTCAGTGCTGCACAAGAGTAGCAGATCTGCCTGGGATAACCAACAGGAGAAACTTAATGATTGTCAAATGTAAATAAACATGTCTGTAGTTAACCTGAAGGTAGGAAATTACTTCATCCATCCCCTACAAATAAGTGCAAAGTACTAGTGCAAAGAAATTCATATCCAAGCATGACTTAAGTGTCCAGATACTTTTTTTGGGCCGCTGGGTTAGAAACACAGATGCGCAGACTCACAGGTATGACCTGGTCCTTATGAATCCGGAGAATGTCACCAACATGTACGTCTTTCCACTTAACGGTTTTGAAGCTGCAAAAGAGAAATTCAAGAGAGGAAGAATATTTAAGCTAAACTCAGATGATGATTAGGTGTTTGTTTTGTTTCTTATCTTTGTTCTCAACTATTTCAAGGCCAGAATTACTCACCCCTCAGGAGAGAGAATGTCACATGGGCGCTGGTTAATTTGCGCATCACTGCGTCTTCGGCCCTAAGAGACGTAGGAGCGGAGGGAGTTTTTTGGATAGATGTGGGAGTGAGGAGAAAATGGCCAAAAACTTACATACTACTGGTCTTTAGACTTCTATAAAAGTGAAAGTAGCTTAAAAGTATCAGTTGAGAGAATGACAAGAATTGAAAGACTCTAACTAACCACGTCAGTAGCCAGATCTTTAAATCCACGCACAAGCAAAACAAACAGCAAAGGAAGCATTGTGCTGTACCAAGGAATGGTTGCAATTATAGGAACACTCTGTAAATGAAACCAAAGATGTACAAAACAGCTTAAATTTTCACTTGTATTATGAAACTTATTGAAACTTATGTATTTATATATATACAATGCATTGTTATTAAATGTGTGTGTGTGTAAATATTATAATAATATATCTCATTTAATTGTGTATACATTTTCAAAATGTATATACATAAATATAAATATATTTATACTCAAATATACACAGAAGAAGCGCATTTTACATCATGTAAAATGAATGAGAAATATGTAATATTCTGCACTCAATAAAGAACTGTGGATCTGTTTATAGTCTACAGACATGTGCATATTTGTAAGCATAAAATATGGGCACATTTACATATTTTGGGAAGATGAAATAGGGTAAAATTAAAGATATAAGACATTGTGAAGTATGGAGCTAATTCCATACGGTGGAATGCCAGTTCCACCAGTTCCAATATGGTCTCAAATGGGGTCAAGAATAAAGGATATCATTGCCAATATCAAAGTTGTCAAGTACTCCAAGATTTATCAATTGAAACTCAAATATTTACTCTTTATGAATTAAGTGATCTTTCTCATTCATCTAATTTATTGTAAGGGTGATTGCCATTTTCAGCAATTACGGTCTTTTTCAAACAGCAGGTGTTTTCGACTCACTATTTGCAAAAGAGCATGTGTCATTCATCATGAACTCGAGCGGCCACCTTGAACTCAGTATTCATAGGAAAAATAGTGCTAGTCAAATATTCTTCATGGGTTTATTATTTAAACGTAAATTAGCTGCATGAATCTTTGTTTCACAGAGATGGGTTAAAAACAACTCCACAAACCTGCAAGACCACAATAAGTAGGAAGAAAAGATTCGCCGCTCGTTGGAACTGTTCATACAGGTTAAGGGGCAAAAAGGTCAGTGGGGTGTATTTGTAGCTCCGCACCACATTGTCCTGGCAACAAAACCCATTAGGAACTTGTCAAGCAGTGAATAAAACTGGGTACTTGCATATGAAGCTGAGGGCAGCCCAAAGGTATCAATTGTTGTGTAATGCTTCCATAACTACTTCTCCCTAGCCAATATGAATCAAAAAGCTTTCTCACGTACAGCGTAACGCCCCCAGCGGAAACAGAGGAAAGATTTGCGGCGACAGGACTGATGAAAATGACGGCTGTTGGCCCGCACCTCCCAACTGACTCCTGAGGGGTTAAAGTAAAGAAAAGATGATTAAACATCACATCATCCAAAGCGTTCTATGTTAGAAAGGAATCATTCTGAAAAAAATGCAGATTCTGGGCTTCTTCTCAGCATGAGAGATTTCCAGACCCACCTAACATACTTACTTTAACTGTGTGCTTGAAAGGTTACTTCTTTTTTTCCTCTCAGTACTAAACACACAGCCAGATCTAGTTCATCTTCAGCCCAGAGAAGGCAAACGTCACAACTAAACCAGGTTTAGATATTTATTGCAATAATAATAAGAAAAGACATTTTCTGTTTCTACTGCATGTAAAATAGGCAGGTTAAATCAGGTTCAACCAATCAGGTAATCAAATAATTAATAATGCATGTTGTGGACATTTTCTATAAAAAGCATGCATTTAATACATCATTTCCTGGAGTGGTTTACAGAATTTTGTAATTATTATTGTAATTATTTTAGCATGCAATGCAATGAATTATGGACACTGTAGAATAGAATTCATTCATGACACTCAAAATGTGGGGAAAATGTGTGGATTTTTTTACATTTCATAACAGTAGCATTCTATAAAGACAAATATTTTGTAGAGTTTTGTAGAAATGCTCAGATGTCGGTCTGTTTTAACTCTTGCCATTTGTCAGGAAAACCTAAAACTGAATTTTTAGTGTGAAGGATATCTATGCCATTGTATATTATAGAATACTATATAATGCATTTTAGTTTTCAGTTCATTTTGGACAAGTTGAATTTCAGCATATAAAGGCTTTGAATAATTATATAAGTGGTTTGAAAGATAAAAGCATGTCAGTAATAACCAACCTCTCTCAGTCTTGCTACCGGCCATGATGGAGTAATACACAGAAACTTTTGTGGAAAAAAGGATGAAAGCCATATTAACAGAGGTCAGTTGACAGTGGCTAGTCTCACAGAAATCTGTTATTCATTAGACTGTTTCCATGCTCACCTGGGACAAACAGACAGTAAATGTCATCAAACAACTAGCATGTTACATATTATAACATAAATAAATATTATAATATATAATTTAATTGAATTTAAAAAAAAATGTTAGCATATTTTATTTATTAAAATATATAGTTGTTTATAAATTAAAATATTAAATACAAATATAAAAAATATATAATATAAAAATATTTAAGTTATTATATAATTATAATATATTGACATACTACATAAATTAAATAAATGAAGGAATATATATAAATTAATAAAATATTTAAAATGTATTATATAAATAATCAAACATACTGCATTAAATTAATCAAGGAAATGTATATAAATATAAAATGTAAAAAAATTAATACCACAGAACCTTTTCCTGGAGTATATGACAAATGCACACGTGATGAAATATGAACAGATTCAGAAGCATGTGAACACTGAGGAATATCTAAATTTGCATCACCTGTCCCATTCCTGACTTTGGGAGCTAACTATACATTCCATCCAGAAAAAGAGACACAATAACTCTAAGTGTCATGCCTGATTAATAAAACTAAGTGCTAAACTGTGAACACTGGGGAGTTTCACCCACAAAACACCTCACCTGCTTACTGTTTTTTTTTTTGTTCCTTGATAACAGATCCCAAAGGGTTCACTTTCCGTGCTCTTCTCCCCAGCGTCTCATCCAGGTAAATCACAGTTCCAGGTGTTCCTCGCGCCAACAAACCCCTGAGTCTCTTGTATATGTTGTCGCATTAGTTGAATAAGTCTTTTTCGCTCTTCTGTTTATCTCTAGTGTTGTATTTAAACTCCTCTCAAACCTCATTCTCTCCTGCTCTATCTCCTCCCTCTCCCTCTCCCTATCGCCTCCCTCTCAGATGCACGACTGGGGAATTTGTACAAATGCGCTCCACCAGGGAAAGGAGGGGACTGGAACTCGATATGCAGCAGCACAGGTGGGAAAATAAGCGGAGAGAAAAAAGGCGGGATTATAAGGGGACATATGAGGGGACAAATAAGGATAGGGAATGGAATTAAGTAAGCAATAAGATTTAAGTTCGTAACGTTATTTCGTAAAACAAATAACGTTAGTTGTAAAAACTACCGCCGAAACTGTTTATGCTGTCAATATATCCCTTGGTATTTTATTGACACAGTTGTGTAAGCGACGAAGATGTAGTCTTAAATAGCGTTCTAAATGTAAAAGAATAGCAGAGTTCAGACATCAATTATAACGATAACGGCACAGAGAAACGATATTGTTGGAATCGCTTTCACAACGATTTTTTGAGCTGATAAACGACAGCCAATCAGAATCCCCCCGATTTTGACTAGCTCAAGCATTTAAAGCGGCAGACTACATAACTGCAGCGCGTGCTTACGTTATCGTTCGTTGGTGTAGATGCTAATATATTATCGTTTTATTTAGTTCTTGGTTGGTTGAATTATACAGAATGTCCGGGAGACCCCGTGTGTCGTGTTTTTTAACAATCCACCTGGAAACAAATGCCATGTCGCTAACCCCCCTCATGGAAGAAGAACATGGTCGTGTTTACAAGCGCTTACCAGGATCAACTAAATGCTGGATTTTCAAAAGTATGTAAAGTTCGTGGCTCCATTGTTGCAGAAAACTTGCACAACATTCTTGAATTAATAATTTATAGATGCACACTGGTCTGTTATTGTGGAGACATTTTCACGCCCCTAAACATGATGCGGAACAAAACGAACTGTTTGATTGTTTGTGTTACATGCCAATCAAACGTCCTCTTGGATGGTCCTTGGCCAATGAACGCTGCTTTAGAGTCCAGACCTTCTGCCCTCAGTCTGAACTTTGAAGGTCTGGCTATGTGAGACTAGAGCAGAAGACTCCTTATGCTTTTGAATCGGTACTTCGATGTCATACGCCGATCGGTCTACACAGCGCTGATGCATCTCCTACAAGCCTAAATTAAAATTAGCAGAGAGGAACGATATCAGTGGAATCACTTGAACGATAAAAACATTGACAGCCAATCAGAATCCACCTGACTTTGCTGAAAGAGCTTGAGAATTTAAAGCAGTTGACAACATTATAATAAACAGAACAATAACGATATACCTTGGTGTGGACTCTAATATAGTTAACATTATAGTTAGGGTAGAGTGGGGAAAAACACCCCCGTACTATTTATCCCAAAATAACCACTAGATAAAGTGAAGATACATTTTTGTTGCAACTATGGACTACATTGACAAGAGTGATGTAGAAGTATTTACAGTGATGCTTACACTGGTGATGTATCTGAAAGAAAACGGATTTCACTGTAAATGATCTAATTTTCAGCAGTAAGAAAAAAAGTGTTTTATATGAGGGGCCGTAAAGGCCATAATTATTGAGAAGAAAAAAAAAAAGCCTCTTATAAACATTAGTGAAATGAAAAACATTGATCAACCTTAGTGATCAGCAGTCTTTTTCAGTGATGCGTATGAATGAATTTCACTATGGTTGATTCATGTTTTTCGTTTCACTAGTGTTTGTAAGAGGCTTTTCAATAATTATGGCCTATACAGCCCCTCATAGTTTTAAAGCTTGTTGTTTTGTAGAGCATCACAGTTATCTATGATATCAGAATCATAGATTCTATGATATGCCTGTAGATAAGGAGTACATGTTATTTAAGGAAAATATAATTATATTTTCAGAATGACAAAAAAAAAAAAAAATTCAAACATAGTCTGTGGGATAAAATGCCCCCCTTCCCACTATCATAATTACTGTAGTTACTCTGTTCTAAACATCAAATCCTTTGTTTTTCAGTCAAATGTAATCTAACTAGGTGGTTGAAAAAATTAAAAAAAAAATAAATTGGTATTTATATATAAAAATTTATATATTTATATATATAAATACCTCAAGTTAGCATCAGGTAGCTAGTTAGCTAGCCAGTTAGCATCAGCTAACAATATTTTTTAAATAAGCTATTATAATTTTGTAAATCATAATTACTGATTATATTCTTTTTAATTTTAAAGCTAAAACTGCCTATACTCTGATTTTGCTGTAAATGTATAAAGCAACTTGCATTGTCAGACTGGGGGCATTTTACCCCACCCATGGGCCAAAACGCCCCTTTGGTACAAATTAAATTTTTGTTAAAAATATAAAAACATGAAAACGCTGGACATTCTTCATACTTGGTTTATAATTTGTCATTGTCACGAAACTATGACCGCTAATTTGGACACATTTAACTTTTGATTCACAGACAAAATGAAAGTCCTTAAGGGGGGTGTTTTCGCCTACCCTACCCTATCATTCTTGATGTGAATGGGCTGAGAGACTGAGCACTGGTTTCGTTTCAGGTAGACTAACCGGATAAGCAATGTGATATATAGTGCTGGAATGGTCGACAGCAAATATTAAGAAAATATCTAACTTGATTTAAAAGAAAAGGAGTTTAGTGAGCTAACAAGTAACTAAATCTATGAATCTATGAAAAATGACTGCATTATGGGGATACAAACAGCAGACATTTATGTTCTATATAGTCATTGGAAAATATAATGTAGTTTTTATCAAAACATCCCACAATGGTTGAGTCATTTGTCATCAAAACAGCATAAAGGGTGTGATTTTAATGAATCAGTGGGATGAAAAAGCATGAGGATATGTGTTCAGAATAGCATATCATTCATTTTATATTTCCATATGCAGTGTGTATACTGTCCACAGTTCTGCATGCATGGACTACATTTGCCTAAATATGCACTATAGAACAAACAATGTAAGGAATACTATTTTTCACAATACAACATGCTCGATTTGACCTTTTGCACTTGTAAAGCTTACTTACTACTTTATTACTTACTTGGTTAGTAGTCAACCACTCTTATTTGGTAGATTTTGAATTAATTAGGAGTTAATCTTTCTGGTCATTGTTCTCCTAAATATAACTGTTTGAAGTGGCTTTGCTGTTGTTTGGTAAGTCTGATATTAACACGTGCAGTATATAGCCTAATAAAATATAATTTTATATAATAGGCTTTCATGCCATTTAACCACCATTCATTTCTCTTTGTGAACCCTGTGGAGATTCTTTCTTTAAATCGTCTGCTGTAAAGGCCAATTCACACCAAGAATGATAACTATAAAGATAACTATACTGATGACTATATATTAGCGTCCATAGCCAATTATATCATTCTGTTTATTCTAAGCTTGGACTTCAATTTTGTCATCTGCTACTTTAAATACTCAAGAATAAAATCATTTATTTTAAAAATCATTTATCAGCTGAAAAAAATGGCTCTGAAAGTGATTCCAACAATATCATTTATCTGCCATTATCAATATAGTTGTGGTGTAATATTCTTTTATATTTAGAATGATTTTTAGAACTATATCGTTATTGTTATAGATATTGTCTTTGTTGTGAACGGACCTTAACTCTCCTGTCCTGTGGGTGTGCTGCAGATGGAAGCCCAACTCTAGTGGTTAACTTTCCAAAACCTTTCCCTTCAGCAAGACACTGCATGCTAAAGCTTTGTGGGAAGAAAACTGACTATTGAGGTTTTCATAAATGCTCCTGCCAAAATAACCAGTAGAGGTAGGGAATTATGTTCATCAAAAGGATGACAACTATGACGATTTTGAGGAAAAAAGGGTTGGTGAGGCAACACATAGAATAGAGTGTGGATAAAAAGAACAACACTAAATAATGATTGCTATGATGCTAAAATTGTTCCTGCGATGCTTAAATTTTTTTTTTTTTTTAAATGGTCCAGTATGTACAATAACCTAGAACAGAAAAAAACAGAAACTAATTTCCACACAGGGATAATACTCTTGAATCAGTTTTTGCATAGGTGCTGCATGTCACCTAATGTAAATACTGTGGCCGTCAGTGATGCTCACTTATAGGCAATGCAATCAAATAGGTTTGTGAATCAAGTTACCTCAACAGTGGAAATCCCCTGAGACATGGGCAAAGATGTATATGCTGTTGCTGTTGTTAGAAGCTAGTAAACCATCTCACATATACAGTCATGTAAAAAAGGAAAGTACACCCTTTTGAACTCTGGTTTTACATATCAGGACATCCTAGAGGAAAAATGTATTGTGCAGTGGTTGCTTTTCCTAAGCTCAAGAGACTTAATTGTGATTCTCATATATCTCTAATTTTAGTAGCAACAGCATTTCAGATGTTTCTCCTAAAATTCTTTAAGGAAAATAAAAGTAGACACAAATGAGACATGATAAATATTTGAGAAAAAAGGAGTCAAAACTGAGAATGTGGTGGAAATAACAGAACATCTCTTTATTTTCTTGCTGCAGTCTCTTTCATTATAGGAATATTTTATTGCTCAGAGGTTGCTCAAGTGACTTAGTTGTGGTTCTCAAATATCTTTTCTTTTACTCTAATGGAAAGAAAACTTCCAAAATACACATTTAGATGGTGTTTGTTATAAGCCTACTACCCTCCGTCTCTTTCCATTTGTAGATTTCTTCTAAATTAACCAAAACAAACTAATATGCATATTTAAACACATCAAGAGACTATTCCCCTGAAATATTACAAGTGCATAATATGTATTATAACAAATGCCTGCAGAGGGCGCCAAAAGCCTGGTAATTGTTGTTGTTACACAGCACGATCAAATCCTTGTTTTTGGCCAACCAGTATAATTAAAAATAAAATATTAATTAAATAATAATAAGCCACTTCTTTATGATAGAAATGCTACAGCCACTGTAATTTCTTCCAACAAGAATATGTGGACATCAAACATGCATGCTCAGTGGATTTAAACTTTTATTAATGTATTCTCCTGTGTAAGCATAGATTTATGAATGATAGCATTATGCAATGCTGTATTATGATTTTTTTTAATGGTTTTAATAAATCGTGCATCCTTAACGGTCTAATAATGCGGTTCATGGATTCGTGTCCGTGGAATGCTCCACTTCCGATATTGACAGCCCCTACAGATATCTTTACCATGGTTCAAAACGCAATGCATAGCACATTAAAATAATTGAAATTATAATATGAAGCCTATCAAATCAGGCAGATGCGTTGCTGATGGTCAAATTATTAACGCGTCGTTAAACGTATAAATAATCTTAGCCTTAAATAGCCAAAACGTTAACATGATTGTGAACATACATAAGCTACCTGAAAGAGATGCACGGGATTCATCTAGTTATTATTTTTCGATTCTCATTGCCAGACAGCTGCTGTCTTTTCCTGGGCATAGTTGTCACAAGTTGCGTGCGGGAATGGCGTGTCGCGGAGGGAGGGCATCCTAACTCGACAAAGCCGACCAGATCTATAGTATTTTTTATGCAGTAAATATATTTGTTTGACAGGGAAGCTGTGCTAAAACAGTAATCTATATTAATTTATTAAAAAATAAATACAAAATAAATAAATAAAGAAACACCCCAGAAAAAAGGGCACTTTCTCTCAAGGGAAGAAAAAGGGCAGGTGTTCAAGCCCCTTTTATGTCTATGTGTGCACGTGCCTGTTGCCGATGCTCGGTTCAAAAAGGGAGGGCGCGGCGGGCTTCCGTAACTGCAACATGTCGGCAGTGCCGGATCGATACACTATAAAGGTAAAAATAGAGAACACTGGTTTTCACTAAAATTATCCGGAACAATTTGTCCCAGAAACCCAGGAATTTGCGCGCGTTGGAGTTCCACTTCCCGCCACTGGATTTCGTTCATTTTTCGTATATAAGCTTAATAAAGCCTGAACCTCATCGTCGGTCCTTTGGTTGTATTTTTTAAACTCCATTGTTAATTCGAATAGCAAACAACTCTTACTACACTCACCACAACAGACTTTTAAAAATGGTGGTTGAAATAAAATGCTGAGTGGAGTCAACCAATAAAAATGCTGCGTGAACTCAACCAATCAGCATGTTCACCGGGACTTTCTGAGGGGTAAATTTTTACCTGAAACTTTATTTAGACTCTGGTCTCTGCGGTTAAAACACAGTGAGTACCAAAATCCCTAGTTTCTGGGGAAAGTTCCTGTGGTGGAAACACGGCTAAATATGAGACCACTGGAGTCTTTGATTCAGTATATTGTGTGATATTGTTGAGGTCTCTTCTAAACTTTATAAGATACAAATGTGAGCGATCCAGTCTCAAGCTGAGGGTGGGTAGTTAGGACGATTCTAAGGGCCCACGCACTTTTGGGGCCCCCAAAGATCGGTTTTATTAGTAGTAATAGTCAGTGCTCGAAGTGGGTACTTCAGTTGCCGGTACTCTGAGCGCCCACACCGAAACGTAGAATCATCAGACTATTAATTAATTGTATACATCGCGCGTTTGTCTGCACTATATGGCTGTAATTGAAGCTCAGTTGTTTAATTTCGCATGAGTGGCGCGCAAATCACCTTAGGCGCGTTTACCAGCGCGCACCAAAAGTGTTAAGATTTGCACGAGCCGTTCCCATGTGACGCTGATGATAAAATGTGCGACCCATTTGAAATTCTATTGAGAATGTACTAGTAAAACGCTACGGAGTACAGAGCCCCTAAAGGGACGTGGTGGTGGGGGAAAAATTGGGATGGGAGGAAATGTCACGGTTTTTTTTTCCTCTAATTTTTTGCGTTCCCTGGCTGTGAGCTCGGACAAACACTTCCTCTTTAATGTCCCGCTGGGTGGCAGTAGTGTTTCATACGTTAATAATGCACACAAATAATGCGCAGCTCTTAAGAGTTTGAACTTGTTGGACTCAAATATAAAGAAATGCAGTCAGTGCTTATGTCAAGCAGTTCAGTAAAGTTGGCAATATATTCAAAGATTCGAGCTTCCCGGATCAATAACTCGTGAGCTAAACGTTGTTAAAACACAAATGCAGCTATTTCCAATCATAGTAACTTAGACAACGAGCCACAACACAATTTTCCTCAAATGTGCTTTATAATAAATTGGTCTCTATGAGCAGGCGGCGGAGAGACAGGTGTGAAGGGACCGTCTGAAAAGTGCAAAACCCTTTTGCTCATTTTATATTATGAAAAATACTCAATAACTTCACTGTAACACACTGTACTGTCACCAAATTCAGTTCATACATCACTGCTCTCCTGCTGGTTTTACTGGAACACTTAGTTTGATAAAAAAAAAAAAAAAAAGCATAACTTTTATGATTATTAATTATTAAATAAAATCAATAACTTCACTGTTATTAGTAAAAATATTAAATAAGTTGTAATGCCATCAAATTCAGTAAGCAATTATCATGCAAAAGCTGTTGTATGTAAGCTGTGTACCAACATCATTTGTGTAAAGAAGGCCTTTATGTGTTACTTGCCAAACTAAGTGTTGTAGTACCTATAACCAGCAGAAGAGCAGTGATGTATGAACTGAATTTGGTGACAGTACAGTGTGTTACAGTGAAGTTGAGTATTTTTCATAATATAAAAATGAGCAAAAGGGTTTTGCACTTTTCAGACAGTCCCTTCACACCTTTCTCTCTGCCGCCTGCTCATAGTGACCAATTTATATATTGTAAAGCACATTTGAGGAAAAGCTCGTTGTCTAGGTTACTATGATTGGAAATAGCTGCATTTGTGTTTTAACAACGTTTAGCTCACAAGTTATTGATCCAGGATTTTTTTTCCACCACCACGTCCCTTTAGGGGCTCCGTAAAGGAGAAAGTCGAACATGATCTAAAACAGCCATTAAAATGACTGATGAAAAGAGGGGAAAACATCATCCTGCAAGCTTTTTAAACTCATGATAACCACATTTACTAGAATTTATCACGTTCAATTGTGGCAAATTTTGACTTGTTGTTGAATTTATAATAGATAATCTAGTAAGGGAATAGATTTATACAAACCTGATTCCAAAAAAGTTGGGACACTACAAATTGTGAATAAAAAAAGGAATGCAATGATGTGGAAGTTTCAAATTTCAATATTTTATTCAGAATACAACATAGATGACATATCAAATGTTTAAACTGAGAAAATGTATCATTTTAAGGGAAAAATAAGTTGATTTTAAATGTCATGGCAACAACACATCTCAAAGTTGGGATAAGGCCATGTTTACCACTGTGTGACATCCCCTCTTCTTTTTATAACAGTCTGGGGACTGAGGAGACAAGTTGCTCAAGTTTAGGAATAGGAATGTTGTCCCATTCTTGTCTAATACAGGCTTCTAGTCCTGAAAGAGACGACGTCTGGATGGGAGCATATGTTGTTCTAGGACTTATACCTTTCAGCATTGATGGTGCCTTTCCAGATGTGTAAGCTGCCCCTGCCACATGCACTCATGCAACCCCATACCATCAGAGATGCAGGCTTCTGAACTGAGCGCTGATAACAACTTGGGTTGTTCTTGTCCTCTTTAGTCTGGATGACATGGCGTCCCAGTTTTCCAAAAAGAACTTCAAATTTTGATTCGTCTGACCACAGAACCGTTTTCCACTTTGCCACTGTCCATGTTAAATGAGCCTTGGCCCAGAGAAAACGCTTGCGCTTCTGGATCATGTTTAGATATGGCTTCTCTTTTTGACCTATAGAGTTTTAGCTGGCAACGGCGAATGGCACGGTGGATTGTGTTCACCAGCAATGTTTTCTGGAAGTATTCCTGAGCCCATGTTGTGATTTCCATTACAGTAGCATTCCTGTATGTGATGCAGTGCCGTCTAAGGGCCCGAAGATCACGGGCATCCAGTATGGTTTTCCGGCCTGGACCCGTACGCACAGAGATTGTTCCAGATTCTCTGAATCTTTGGATGATATTATGCACTGTAGATGATGATAACTTCAAACTCTTTGCAATTTTTCTCTGAGAAACTTCTTTCTGATATTGCTCCACTATTTTTCGCCACAGCATTGAGGGAATTGGTGATCCTCTGCCCATCTTGACTTCTGAGAGACACTGCAACCCTGAGAGGCTTTTTTTATTCCCAATCATGTTGCCAATAGACCTAATAAGCTGCAAATTGGTCCTCCAGCTGTTCCTTATATGTACATTTAACTTTTCCGGCCTCTTATTGCTACCTGTCCCAACTTTTTTGGAATGTGTAGCTCTCATGAAATCCAAAATGAGCCCATATTTGGCATGGCATTTCAAAATGTCTCACTTTCAACATTTGATATGTTATCTATATTCTATTGTGAATAAAATATAAGTTTATGAGTTTGTAAATTATTGCATTTCTTTTTTATTCACAATTTGTACAGTGTCCCAGCTTTTTTGGAATTGGGTTTGTATTACAACTGTGGCATGTTAGCTATAGTTTCTAACTGTGTTGCTATTTTTCTTAATGCTATAAAAAGAAAGAAAGAAAAAATGGTCTTACCTTTAATTATATCCTTACTGTAAAAAATGCTATAGTTTACAATTACAAGAACTGTTATTTTAAGGCAGAGTACAAGTTAGAAAGAGCTTTAAAATATGGACCTTCTTGAATTTTTGACTAAACAATTGGTTTTGTTTAAGAATGTATGAATATGAATATTTGATTACTGTACTGTATTTTTCTATTATATTTACATTTGCATAATAAATCATCTGCTAGCTACAGCCATGGTAGGTCTCTGACTAAACACTGATACCTAGTGGTCAAAAGCAATAGCAAAAGTAATAGGTCATTATTATTAAATTGCAGACAAAGATTTTGGATAGCTAGGTTGACTTGCGGAATGGGTGCGGTAGGGGCCCCAACCTCATATTCTTTCATAGGGCCCAAAATTGCTAGCGGCGCCCCTGCAGGCAAGTATGAATAGTCGAGGTGGTGAAGAGATGCTGAAAACTGTCAAGAAACGACTGCGGATATATATATATAGGCCTCCACACATGCTGATTGGGTACACATGTTGATTGTTGATTGCTGACTGCTGATTGGATAGATCATTTTAACGTGTTCCTCCCGAACTTTAATAAAACATAATTTAGGAAAAAAATCTCAGCAACAGTGTGTGATGTTGTTGAAGTTTCTTATGAATCTTTAGAGGAGACAAATGTGAGTGATCCAGAGTCACTAAGGAGAAAAATCTGAGCACAGTGTGTGATGTTGTTGAGATCTTGTCTGAAACTTTGGATGAGACAAATAGACCATTTGAGTCTTTAGTTTAGGAGAAAAATCTGAGCACAGTGTGTAATGTTGTTGAGATCTCTTCTAAAACTTTAAAGGAGACCATTGTGAGAGTGTTAAGCCCCGGGTATTCTTCGGCCATCCGCGTTAGTGCACTGTCCACATGATTTTCGTGCAGCCCAAATTTCGAGACCGCGCGGACTGTGCGTGTAACAGCGCATGCATAAGCAGGACAGAAGAGTACACTAGGTGGCAATAAGCACAGTACTGAGCACAATGTGCAGTCGTCGAAGAAGAGTGTGTAAAGAGTGATTCAAAAACAAGAGTAAACTCCGAAGCATGCCTTCTCCATCGTTTTTGATTGATTTTGACTATGTTGGGTGGTGGATGGATGCACTATTTTCTCCTCCGATCCTGCCCAGCGAATGTCCTGTTCGACATTCGCATGTGTCGAACTCGGTCATCCACGCTCATCCGTGGTTTAGTATACTTTGAAAGATGGCACGAGACGCATTCGGGTGCGGAAAGTGAAGTATACTCGGGGCTTTAGAGTGTTTGTCTCAGAAGACAAGTGTGAGAAGCAGGAGATTCAAGCAAATTTAATGTTGAAATAACCTCATTTTTGTGTAGGAGAAACATTTGAGATGTTAAAGAGATCCCGTTTTTTTGTTTTTCTTTCCTCTAGGATAATAATAAAAAAAATTTGGTCAATACCAGGTCTTAAAATTAGGTAAATACAACCTCAGATGAACAACAATGCATGATATATTACACTGTGTCATTATGTATTTAACAAAAATAAAGCCAAAAGGGAGAAGCCATGTGTGACAAACTAAGCACACCCCATGAATCAATAGCTTGTAGAACCACCTTTAGCAGCAATAACTTGAAGTAATAATTTTCTATTTGAATTTATCAGTCTCTCACATCATTGTGGAGGAATTTTGGCCCACTCTTCTTTACAGCGTTGCTTCAGTTCATTGAGGTTTGTGGGTATCTGTTTATGCACAGCTCTCTTAGGGTCCTACCGCAACATTTCATTATCTTTTTGAGGTCTGAACTTTGACTGGGCCATTGAAAGACCTTGATTCTCTTCTTCAGCCATTCTGTTGTAGATTTGCTGGTGTGCTTGTGATCATTGTCCTGTTGCATGACCCAATTTCTGCTAAGCTTTAGCTGTCGGACGGATGGCTTCACATTTGATTCTAGAATATTTTGGTATACAGAGGAGTTCACGGTTGACTGCAAGGTGCTCAGGTCCCGTGGTTGCAAAACAAAAAATCATCACGCCTACACTACCGTGCTTGACAGTTGGTATGTGGTGTTCGTGCTGAAATGCTGTTTAGTTTTCAGCTAACTTAATGCTGTGCATTATGGCCAAACATCTCCACTTTGGTCTCGTCTGTCTAAAGGACTTTGTTCCAGAAATCTTGTCATTTGTTCAGATGCAACTTTGCAAAAAGCTAAGCCATGCTGCTATGTTCCTTTTAGAGAGATTTGATTAAACAACTCCACAAACAGCATTACCAGCTTCACATTTTACTAACCAGATTTACTTTATTTTCACACATCTACAGAAGTACTTATTGAGAATTAAGGTTTGGATGTTGTTTTATTGGTCAAGAAAAGAAAAGAAAAAAATGACACCACCATTATGGAGATCCGTGTTTGCTTAAGTTAGGCTCTTGACTCTGTACTTTCCATGTTAGATTTTTCTCTGCAACAATGCATATGTTTTTGTAAAGCAGTGAGTTCAGTGCTTTACAGTGAGCAGCTTTTATTGATATTAGCTGCTTTTATATGATGATATAGTCATTGTGAGATGGCCTGATTACATCCAAAGCAACTGATCATATGTTTTGTCATTTATACATTTTGGTCTTGCATTACCAACCCTGTGAAACTACAGCATGATAAGTTGTTGCAGCAAATGGATATATTGAATAATTTTAAAACTATTCAGTGCATAATTTTTTATTTTTTTTGGTTAACAGCAGGTTCATCATTAATGCTCAATCTTCACTTAATTAATTGCTTATCATTCATTTTAACTCTGCTTCAGTGTTACTTTAACACTATTCAGAGAGGGACGATATGTACTCTGAGGAGAGTTGATTTAACTCTGGGGATTTTACTGTGTACTTAGTTTGACATCCATGGCTTCTCCATTTTGACCTAGTTTTTTCCTCCTCCTCCTCCTCCTCCTCCTCCTCCTTCTTCTTTTTTTTTTTTTTTTTTTTTAAATAATGACATGGTGTAATATGTCATGTTGTTGTTCA
Source organism: Elopichthys bambusa (assembly GCA_037101425.1). NCBI lineage: Eukaryota > Metazoa > Chordata > Actinopteri > Cypriniformes > Xenocyprididae > Elopichthys > Elopichthys bambusa. The sequence continues at coordinate 8,663,278 of CM074433.1, read as the reverse complement.
TCTGAGGTTGTATTTACCTAATTTTAAGAATCACCAAATAATTTTTTATTATGTCCCGATATTTAAAAACTTAAATTCAAAGGGTGTACTTTCTTTTACACATGACTGTAGACTAGAGAGGAAAAGATGATAGAACCAAAAATGTGTCAGATGGTTTTTTGTGCAAACATAACACTTCCTGACAGTTATCAGGGTCAATGACATATAAAACTGTCCACGTCCAAACCACACGTGCTGAGTTTTTAGAAATGTACTCTTTGTATTGATGTTGGTTTTATACAGTTTTGAAAATGTTTTTATACCAAAGAAAGTTTCAATTTAATGAAATAGCAGATTTATATATATTTACATTGTAATTTTAATACAGAAATTAAAAACATGCTTATTATAGAAGAGTATACATTGTGTTCTGTGTATAAATTGCAGATTTTAATGTACTTTTTAAAATCCATATATCGTAATAATAGTAATAATATTAGCAATAGTAATAATGATTAACATCAATAATAAAAACAAAATAATAATTAACATCATTTAATTGAATCACTACAACTTATCAGATAAAATTATCTTTATGTCCATAAAACTTACAACTAGACACATTTGCTTAAGACAGACATTATTGCATAAAACTTATCCTGACTGAGTTGTCACACTTTGATGATTCTTAACTTCTTTTACTTACTGTTAATGAATGATCTGACTTTATTCAAACATGTTACAGTATATCTTAAACATATCTCAGTTTGACTGTAATAGCAGATATTTTTCACAGTGCGGTTGGTGGGCGTAAAGTGGATTAAGTGACCTAGTTGCTCTATACCTGAGTACTGAAGACATTGTAGAAACTGTACCAGACATGAACTAGAGCAAAAGCAGTGGTTTTGTAGAGGAAATGGCACAGAAGGATGCAGATGCGGTAGTAGGACCAGTGCCCGTGCACCAGCAGCAGCCTGTGAAGGAAGCTGAACTTTAGAAATTTGAAAATTTTAGATTAGTCTTTGCTTATCCATGTTTCACAGTTTGATCTCCATTCAGCTCATGAGCCCGATGGAACTTGGTGTCTCTGCAATTGAAAGAATAATAATGATGTTGAAACATTTAAACCATAATCTCTCCAGTCTGATATAATTAAAAACTTTTTTTTTTTCTGTAATGACTGAAATTATCATTTCAAGTAAATATATATATAAACAATTAAACGGCAAAAACATTTTCTTGGTATTTTGTTTTTGTTTTGTTCCCTATGAATTAACTTTGTAATTATTATATTTTATCGTTAGTAGAATGTCAAAAGTGGACTATTGAAATAAAATGTAACCTAGGTTTATTTTATTTATATGAATTATTTTATTTATATATAAAGTACATTACAAAATACATTATTGTCTTAATATTTTGACATGTGATTTTTTTTTTTTTTTACCTTTAAATTGACTGTTTTAGGTACATGACACTACATTTGCATGTGTATTAAATTTATTTTATTAAAACTTAAGCCACTTGCATTTAATAAATAAATATATATATATATATATAAAATAAACCTAACAAAAAGGCATATGTGATGGCATAAGAAAATGTTGCAATTTTCCTTCTCACTTGAATGTATCTTTTAAGACTGTTTGGATATTTTACTGCGAGAAACAAAAAAAAAAAAAAACTTTTCTGCAGCGTTATTTATTCATTTAATTTTTTATTCAATTCTGTGTGAAGGATCAGTCAGTTGAAGTCCATCAGTTCTGGTGTTTGGCCAGAGGGAGATGCTCTTACCCATCAATGTTTCTACATAGCAAAGACTGTGTGGGTTAGAGAGTACAATATTGCATCTTTTATTATAAGTGAAAACAGCGTTGGTTGAGATTGTGACTAGTGAAATGTCTCTAATTCCATTGGCTACATCAGTGGCCAGATCTGTACACCCACACTTAAACAGCATTCAGGGGTGGCTCAACTGTGATAAACCATGTCATATAAAGGAGCACAGTGAATGAAACAGCCAAGCTGCACAAAGCAGCATATTTTACACCCCTCAGCAACCATATGCTAACCACTAGGCAATACACAGATGATTCATAAGGACAAACTTGGTTTTAACTTGCTCATAGTGTGTAGTGACATGCCGTGCCATGGTGGTTGTGTGGATAAAAAATACTGACTAAAATTTTCCATTGTATTTATAATTAATGCCTAATGTAAGCTTGTAAACATCCCCAAAATGTTATTTATGAATAATAATAATAAAAAAATTAAAAAACGCATTAAAAATGCAGCAAAATGCGATAAAAGCAGTAGGCCTACATGAAATGAAGCCTTTTACAGTGATGGTTAAGCACTGGTTTAAAACAAACCAGAACTGTTCCAAGGTTGGAAGTACGATCCTTAAAATGAGTATTTGGGGTTTTTTGTTACTCTTAGGTGTGTACAGTGCCTATAGAAAATCTTTGAAATAGTTACTTTATTTGTTGTACAGCCTGAAATTAAAACCCATTCCAAAAAGAAAAAACTTTTCCAGGTTTATTTACAAATTGTGTCTTACAACATCAGTAATGATGTCAGATCAGATTTAAGTCAGGGCTCTGACTTGGCCACTCAAAGACATTCACCTTCCTGTCCTTAAACCATTGGGTTGTTATTTTGGTGGTAGGATCATTGTCGTGTTGGAAGGTGAATGGCGAAAAGCAAACACAGCACACCACCCAAAAAACACACCATGGGGTGGCAGCATTATGTTGTGGGGGTGTTTCTCTTCATTGGGGACTAGGCAATTGGTCAGGACTGAAAGGAAAATGATATTTGCCAAGTACATCCAAATTCTTGAGGAAAACCTGCATCCCTGTTCATACTGCCAAAAGAACAACGCAATGGCTTAAGGATAGGAAGGTGAATGTCCTTAAGTGGCCAAGTCATAGCCCTGACTTTCTGCGAGAGAAAATGGGCAAATATTCCCCAATCTAGGTGGTCAAAGCAAGTACAGACATATCCAAAAAGAATAATCGCTGTAATTAAAGCAAAAGGTGACTCTATGAAGTAATAAACCAGGGGACTGATGACCAACGCTGTTAATCTAGTTTTTTTTTCTTCTAGTTTTTCAGTTTTATTTTTTATATATTTTTCAGAACTGTTGCTTTTTCTTTCATTACTTTGATGTTGTAAAGCAAAGTTTATAATTACAGCTGGAAAAAGTTGTTGTTTTTTTTGGAATTGGTTCTGATTTCAGGCTGTACGACAAATAAAATAACCATTTCAAATGGGTATGATGATGTTCTATAGGTACAGTATAGTTAAAAGTGTTAAAGGGTTAGTTCACCCATTACATTACTCACCTTTATATTGTTCCACACCCGTAAGACCTTCGTTCATCTTCGGAACACAAACTAAGATATTTTTGATAAAATCCGATGGCTCAGTGAGGCCTGCATCGCCAGCAATAACATTCCCTTTTTCAATGCCCAGAAAGCTCTGGGCAATTGAATCGAAACAAAAGATATGTAAAGCTTCGAAGCTTCATGAAGCAGTGTTTTGAAATCACCCATCACTAGATATTGTGGAATAAAGTCGCTATTTTGTTATTTTTGGCACACAAAAAGTATTAAAGTTGAATCACTGTATTCACATGAACTGTTTTAAATATGTTTTTAGTAGCTTTCTGGACATTGAAAAGTGTTAATGCTGGGGATGCAGGCCTTGTTGAGTCATCGGATTTTATCAAAAATATCTTAATTTGTGTTCCGAAGATGAACAAAGGTCTTACTGCTGTTACATTTTTGGGTGAACTAACCCTTTAACAAAAGGTAGGCAGGGTTGGTAGGTTTGGTATGTTTTTTTTATACATAAAAGTCTTTCTATGGGCTTGAGATGAGACAGAACAGTCAAATTTACTAAATGAAACTAGTTAATTTTACTCAAATGTTATTTAAGAGTTCATTGTACTTAATAGAAAAAAGGTATGTAAACTCTGATTATACTTAGAACTTAAACTAAATGAGTTTCAGCAGATTTCCTATAATTCCATGATTACAATTAAATGTTTGCAATATAAAGCAGTATAATGGACTGTTTTTGTACAGGTAAAATAACTGGAAGCCAGTGCCACCAAAAGCCGGACTTATTCAAGTTACAAATGACCATGCCCGCTCTTTCATGGAGGGTGTCATAATCCAAACAGCCATCACGAAAACAACATTGATAGGAAACATAACCTCATATTTCACATTTAGACATGTTTAAGCATTAGCTGTGTAAAACTTTCTATAACCGTAAAGGAAACCCACAAATCTGCATGACCACAACATGAATAGAGAAAGTATTTGCCACTCGCTAGAACAGTTAACAAATTATGGCGAAGAAAGGTCAGGTCAGGGGGTGTATATTTGTAGCTCCGCACCACGTTGCTCTGGAAACAGCCTATTAGGAATGTGTTAAGAAATATTATTCGTTAAACATTATTCAGTGCTTCCATGACTACTTTCCCAAGTCAAAATTATGATTTAGAAAAAATAAAAAATTTTGCACAAATAATGGCTCCGGCGGAAACATTGGAAAGATTTGCAGTGCAACGACTCATGAAAACGACCGTTGACCTCAAATTCCCAAATGTCTTCATCAAAAGGTTTAAAGAGATGGTTTAAGCTCTCACAGCATGCATAAGTTTCATTTTCCTGATTTATGTTTTGGCCACGCAATTGACAATGAATCATCTCCCATGTGGTTTGTAAACTGAAAAGTTTCAAAAGTTGGACATTTAAGTTAAAATACCCATGCATTTGAGAGGAAGAAAAACTTTAAAGATCTAGAGGACACACAGGAACATTTGAATTACCATGTCACCTATCCCATTCTGGTCTTTAGTACACAATTTATGTAGCCCTGCCCCTTTTGAGTGCTGCGCTCATTCTGTTCTGTCTTGGTTTGTATTTCACAGCATGAAGGTAAGATCTTATTTATGTATGAACAGCTCATTTTAAAATTTTCCCGGTCTACTTACATGTTTGAAACGGATGTCATAACATATTACAATGCTCATGATAACTTTTGTTAACTCTACAATAAGTAAATCCACCTAACCAGCTAATTACTCTTCAACAGCGACGCCATAGAAACATACAGAGCTACTGCAAAAACGTTAGTTCAAACACAAAATTATAAACATGGCTGTTTTTTGAAAATGTAATAAAAATTTTGGTTGATTGTTAATTGATAACTATTGTTTATGGTTTGGCAAATGAAAGGTCAAGTTGAGTGCATTCCATCCTCCAGTCTTTCAGTTCTGACTCCGGTTGCTTTTCTAACCAGTCAGACTGTTTTTGCTAAAAATCCCACTAAAACAAAACTCCACTTCACCCTTTGTGTAACTGCTTGAAATAGCACAAAAAGCAAGGGGAAACAGTTATAAGTGCTTAAAGGGTTAGTTCACCCAAAAATGAAAATAATGTCATTAATTACTCACCCTCATGTCATTCTACACCCGTAAGACCTTTGTTCATCTTCAGAACACAAATTAAGATATTGTTGATGAAATCCGATGGCTCCGTGAGGCCTTTATAGACAGCAATGCCATTCAAACTCTCAAGGTCCATTAAGGTACTAAAAACATATTTGAAAAAGTTAATGTGAGTTCAGTGGTTCTATCTTAATATTATAAAGTGACAAGAATGGCACTTTCTTTTCTGCGCCAGAAAAACAAAATAAAGACTTTTAAACAATATCTATATGGGCCGATTTCAAAACTGCTTCAGAGCTTTACGAATTGAATCAGTGAATCGGAGCGCCAAAATCATGTGATTTCAGCAGTTTAGCCGTTTGATCCGAATCACTAATTCGAAACGAAAGATTCACAAAGCACAGAAGCTTCATGAAGCAGTGTTTTGAAATAGGCCCATCACTAGATATTGTTGAAAAGTCGTTATTTAGTTTTTTTGGCACACAAAAATATTCTTGTCGCTTTACAATATTAAGATAGAACCACTGTACTCACATGAACTGTTTCAAATATGTGTTTAGTACCTTTATGGACCTTGAGAGTTTGAATGGCATTGCTGTCTATGGAGGCCTCACTGAGCCATTGGATTTCATCAAAAATATCTTAATTTGTGTTCTGAAGATGAACGAAGGTCTTAGGGGTGTAGAACGACATGAGGGTGAGTAATAAATGACCTTATTTTCATTTTTGGGTGACAGTGTTAATTTCGTTGACGAATAATTTTCGTCAACAAAATTTTTTTATGGAGGAAAAAAATGTGTTTTGAATGACTAAAATCTACTATAATTTTCGTCATCGACTAAAAACGAGACGAAAATGAAAGAGAGGGACGATTTGGGAAGATACCCAGTCAGGACTGATGTCCTGTGTGGAAGATGCGCACATTTGAAGTGTAATGTGCTGATCTAACCGCGGGAAACACGACGCTGTTGTGCACTCTACAAGGCTCGCGCAGCAGCACTTCAGACTGCTTCGCAATTAATGAATAGCGTACATTTATGCCAAGCGACTGCGTATAAGCTAATGTTGATGAATTATGATAATGTTTACTACACGATTTTTGTATGGTAGTATGTTTTAGACGGTTGTAAGAATGCATATTTTATCACCCTCATGAGCAGACTGCACACATTTCAGAATAAGAGTCGCGGTGTATTTCGGAATGGTTTATAATTATTATTTTTTCCTGGTCATTATTGTTATTGTTTACATAATAAACTGTATTTCATATTCATAGAAAACTACTGTATTTTCTGTCACAGGAAGGAAAGACTAAGAACATTATTTGACACATTATTCAATATATTTTACAAGTATAAGGGTTATTATAGTTAACTAAACCTAAAACCAAAGAACTCTTCATTACTTGAAATAAAAAATAAATATATAAAAAATGTAAACTTATTTTATTTAATCTAGTTTCTAAGCTTTATCTTAATCTGAGGTATTAAAATAACAAACATAAATAAAAATGTATAGACATTTAAAAGCAAAAACTAAAAGACAAACACAAAAAATTACTAAAACTTTTAACTAAAATTACAATGAAAGCAGAAAAACTAAAAATCGAAACGAAAACTATAATAGTTTCTCAGTGATAAGTGTGTCAATCCCTGAAGAGTACTGAATTTTGCTCTTTCGTCTTTTTGCACTTGAACGGTCAAAAACCGTCTGCTTTGGCGAGCAAAGTACAGTTGGGTGAACATAAACAGTTTGATGAATATCAGATGTACCTATATCAGTGTATAGGATCTGTGTAATGCTTAATGCATTACAATTTAGTTTAGTTGACTAAAATCTTATAATATTTAGTAGGGCCTATTTTCGATTTCAATTTCGGCTTCCAACGAAAACAAGATAATCGAGGTAAAACGATTACTGTACTGCTGCTGCATTCCGTTCAGCACACTTTCCTTTCCTTCACAGTGGTGCGTTTTTATTCCTCCCTAATCTAAATTTAACATCCAAATCAGCCGAATAAGATGCAGTCTACTGTTGCTAAACTTCGGGACGTGCTTTAAAACCTAAACAGTGCTATTAAAAAGCGCATTAAGCCGCGAAACGGACACTGTTCCCTAGGCGGCCACCTATGCGCGTTCTCCGAGACCCGTTCCACGCATAAGCAAGAGCTTCAGATACGCGCCTAAACACTGTTGGTACATCTATCTGAAAAACCTAAAGCACTGTTTATTTCATTTGTATTTTTGTTCTGTTGTATTTTTTGTCTGCTTTGTTTGTAATTCGTTTCTTTGTTCTTATTTAATTGTTGACTGTTTATTGTCGTCTGTAGCTGTTTTAAGGACTTTTTACTTACATTAATTAACCTAGTATTCGTTTTTGCGAAGTATTGATAATTGTGAAATTTAACTGGCATTTAAGATGACTTATATCATGAAATAAGACTTTGATCATATCACCCACCAATAAAAATCGTGATTTCAATATTGACCAAAATAATCGTGATTGTGATTTTTTTTTTTCTTTTTTCTTTTTTTTTTCATAATCGAGCAGCCCTAATATCTAGTTAACTAAAACTAGACTAAAACTAAAACAATTTCCGATTACTAAAATATGACTAAAACTAAATGGCATTTTAGTCAAAAGTCTATGACTAAAACTAATTCAAAACTGGCTGTCAAAATTAACACTGTTGGGTGAACTAACCCTTTAAAGTGCCCTCCCTGTACAGAAATAAACATAAACACACACCTCCAAAGGGATTTCCTACAGACATTTCTCTTTCATCTGCATATATATATATATATATATATATATATATATATATATATATAAATACACATATACACAGACATGGACAAAATTGTTGGTACCCTTGATGAATCAAAGTTGATCAAAGATGACTGTAAAAAATAAACCTGCATTGTTTATCCTTTTGATCTTTAATTCATAAAATTAGCAAACATTTTATTGAAGGAAAATAATTGAAAGTGGGGGGAAAATCATATTATGAAATAAATGTTTTTCTCTAAAACACGTTGGCCACAATTATTGGCACCCTTTTATTCAATACTTTTTGCAACCTCCTTTTGCCAAGATAACAGCTCTGAGTCTTCACCTATAATGTCTGATGAGTTTGGAGAACACCTGACAAGAGATCAGAGACCATTCCTTCATGCAGAATCTCTCCAGATCCTTCCGATTCCCAGCTCCATGTTGGTGGTGCTTCTTTTCAGTTCACTTCACTCATTTTCTTTAGGGTTCAGGTCAGGGAACTGGGTCGGCCATGGCAGAAGCTTCATTTTGTGCTCAGAGACACATTTTTGTGTTGGTTTTGATACAAAAGGATAAACAATGCAGATTTATTTTTACAGTCATCTTTGTTCATATTTATCAAGTACTAACTATTATATATATAGTACTAACAGGTACTAACTATTTTGTCCACGTCTGTATATATAAGAGAACAATACAGAAAGCAATTGTTGTTGGTTGTTGGTTAGAATGGTCTTTTGCATTGTAGATATTACTTCTCAAGTAAGATGTCTAGGGAAAAAAAAGTAAATATATCTATTATATTTTTTATATCATATATATATATATATATATATATAATGTGTGTGTGTGTGTGTAAGTATGTATCATGTATGTACATTAAAAATATTGTCCTCAGGTATTTCCTAGTCTGATATTTTGTATTTTCTTAGTTAAACAGACTGAAAAGTTGAGCAGATAGCAGTTATGCCTTTATCTTGTTATTGTTGTCATCTATCATTTTCACTTCTCCTTTTTGTTTCATGGAAACAGATATAACTTTACACATAAGCGAAATGCCTCAACAATCTAACCTAGGCCAGGAAGTTTGCTAGCACTAAAAGTGTCTGAGAACAGCATTAGGTGTGAAGAAGACTGGTGTGTTAGCATGTATATGGTGCAAAGAATGACATATTTCTCAGATAACTACAGTGAGGACACTGTGCTACCTAATGTTTAATTCTATTCTGATAAATACTAGATAACTGGATAGTTAACGGAAATAACACCTCTATGCTTTAGGCCTCAATACTCTTTACCCTAGTGCTCCATCTAGTGGCTTCCAGAGACACTGCAGCTAAATTAGCATCCATTCACCTGATGCAAGACCATATAAAAGGGCCCAAATGAAGATGCTCATCTTCCTCGTTTCATATCATGACCCGTCTCATTTTAAATCAAAGGATTTTCCTCATGGTGGCCCCTGTGTGCGTGCGATCTAAACTCGGTGGGCAGCGCTGAAGGCATGTAGGAGGTTTTACACCACGTACGTGTGTGTGTGTGTGAGATAACACGTCTCAAGTCCTATCAAGCTCATATCTTTTTACATGTGGCCCCTCAGATGGAGAGTGGCGAGATGAGAGGAGAGCCAGACCTGCAGAGCCGTTGTGACCGGTTGACCAGGTTGCTACTGGCAATGCTCCATTACAGTTTAACTGTTGGCCCATGCCTGTCAAACCGCAGCTCAGCGCTCCTATCTCGCTCTCAAAGCCTCACCGCATGCGGTTCCACAGGTGCTGATGGAGGCCTACATTATCAAGAACTAACTTTGCTCATACTTTTCATGTTCATACTTTTCAGTTGGCCAAGATTTCTAAAAATCCTTTCTTTGTATTGGTCTTAAGTAATATTCTAATTTTCTGAGATATTGAATTTGGGATTTTCCTTAGTTGTCAGTTATAATCATTAAAATTAAAAGAAGTAAACATTTGAAATATATTAGTCTGTGTGTAATGAATGAATATAATATACAAGTTTCACTTTTTGAATGGAATTATTGAAATAAATCAACTTTTTGATGATATTCTAATTATATGACCAGCACCTGTATATTTCTTATTTTATATAAAATATAAGATTTAACATTTGTTTGTTATATAATTTCCAGACCTTCATTAGTGTGATGTTATTGTTTTGATGAATTGACTAGCATCCAAACATCACATTCATGTAGCCCATGTGACTTTTGTGCATTTTGTTTGCTAGTTGCTGAAAAAGGGTGTCAATCACTCCTAGAGGTCAAAGGTCAAAAGAAATCGTTCAAAAGTTTGGGGTCGGTACAAAAGTGTTTTTGAAAGAAGTCTCACCATGGCTGCATTTATTTATTCCAAAATATGGCAAAAACAGTAATGTCATAAAATATTATTGCAATTTAAAATAACTATTTTAATATTTAATCTATTCCTGTGATGCAAAGCTGAATTTTCAGCATCATTACTCCAGTCTTCAGTGTCACATGATCCTTCAGAAATCATTCTAATATGCCGATTTGTTGCACAAGAAACATTTATTATTACTATCATTGTTAAAAACAGTTGTGCTGCTTATTTTGGAGAAACTGTGATACATTTCTTTCAGGATTCTTTAATGAATAAAAAAGTTCAAAAGAAGAGCATTTATTCAAAACGGACTCTTTTTTTAACATTATAAATGTCTTTACTGTCACTTTTGATCAATTTAATGCATCCTTGCTGAATAAGTATTAATTTCTTTAAAAAAAAAATCTTATTGACCCCATACTTTTGAATGTATATAGCTATGCCAGGCTCTATAAGTCTGTATCAGCTCCTTTCCAAATTTTAAACATCTCTTGCATTACGTTTCACTGAGAATCCATTACTTAAAACACATGAATACAGTTTTATCATGATGGATACCTTTCTTGTGAAAAAGCCTCAGATCTTACTTGAAGAAGTTAAAGTCCCAGCATCACCATTTCCTGGGCCTTTCCAGCCACCCTAAACAATTATTTGTCTACAATTTGAAGTTTGAACTACTTACGCTATATTAAAAAAAGCGCACAGAAAACGTCAAGACATCAGCACTCCAAAAGGCCCAACATCTAATGTAAAAATATCAGCAAAATCATTTGTTTTCTGGGAAGTGAGTAGGTGGCTATGAATGAGGTTTGTGGGGTATACCCTAGACTACTGCTCTGCAGACGCTGCTTTGGTTTCTGTTCCGATGAACGAGTCAAAAATGGGAGAGGGGCTAGTTAAAATGAGGTCGTTGTGAGGAGAAAACACTGACGACTCAGAGACAGGAAGTGGTTTGAATTCATTTGAGAAAGAAACACAGGGGGTGACTGAAGTTACTGTACAGACAAACAACGCAGCTGATCTGTATGCAAAAGGTGATAGCCCTGACAGTACAAACTTCGTCTCGTGAAGGCTACGGTGAGCGTTCGTCCTCGTTCACACGTGCACTTGCAGCATACCTGAAAACATATTTTTTGTACATTTTCAACAAAGACATTGATTACCTGGTTGAACTGGGGCGTGTGTGTGCACATGTGACTATGCACACCGTGTGAGGAGGCTGCGTGTGGTAAACAAAACAGTACATCTGAACTAAGGGTTATGTCCCACGTTAAAACATTTGAGTTCTGTGGAGCTTTGAGGTGGCATTATGAGTCACCAGGCACCAGAAAAATAAAAATCACAGAGAGATCCAACAGCTATTCAATGAGTCACCGGTAAACACCAACAGGTAGGCCTATGTCACCCCAGCAGCACCTTTCGCGACCACTGCGACCCCAAGTCCTGAGAATGATCCAACATGTGTTAAACACTTGTGCTTGAGTGAATTATGTACGTCCCATTTTCATCTTGAAGACACAAACTGTCTTATTCTTCTAACCAGAGTCTTGTAACCACAAATGATGCATAGCACTAATTAACTCTCATAAGTTAAATCAAGGCAACATGCATCGATATCTCAATCATCAGTTGATTTGCATTTTGCATTTAATATTTCAGTTTTCTTTTCTTTTCTTTTTTTTTTTTGCAGCTTATTCAGAGTGATGTCAACCTAATGGTGGTTGGAAGTGGAGCTGCGGCAAGTCGAACTTTAGAAAGTTGCTGTAACCCTGCGGCACACAGACACAGATTTAGTCATCATCTAGAACACAAAAACATTTTCTGTGGAAATTTGGAAGGACAGTCCCAGATGACAACCGTAAACTCTGCAAAAACCTCTATTTTTTTCATGCAAGTCATTCTCAGTAATCTGTTTTTTTTAACCACAAGAAAATGTTTTACATGATCTTACCATCTGGAGTTTCAGTTTTTATTGAGCTTCAACTTCTTTGTTTGACTGACATTCTAACCCTTTCTGAAGAATTTGGTTTGCTAAGAAATGATGAATACTTGCGTATATTAAGCAGAATATAATAAATAAATACGCAACAACGCACATATGCCCATACTAGCATGCTATTTGAATTGTGAAGTAAGACATGAATATTGGCTTTTATATGCACATACATCCAGACTGACAGGCTAGTGATATAGTCTAATTAATGTGCCATCTTTGGTTGAAGTGTAGGACTCTTACATAATATTGCATCCATGACGTTAAAAAAATGCATTTAAATAAAATGTAAATTAAAACCCATGACTAAATAATATTGAAAAAAGAATAAAAAACATTAAAAAAATAATCTGTTATGACCAGACAATGGTGCATGACATATGTAATTCAATAAACAAAAAAGTTTTAGTTTAGTGCTAAATGGAGAGAACTAAACAATAACTGGGAGAAATGCAAAATGTAAAAATAGAAATGTAAAATGTAAACAAGATATCAAAATTATGTGTGCCAGCAATCATTTTCTTTTTTTCATTCTTTTAAAAGTAGAACAAACAAAAGAGTGAGTCATAACTTAAACCACTGGTTTGAGATACTTGTTTGCAGTCTCCGCCTCCATATCTAAGGAAGGAAGATGTGGTCCTCACCTACTACTCATGCAATAGGCATGTGTGTGCAAATTACATGTGTCACCTTGTCTGTTATTGGTGGGTGACTCTTTGAATGTTTCCAGCCAAAGAGTTTTACTTTTAAACTCATGTCCTTTAATTCATTTACACTTTCTAGCATCTTTACTGTGGCAGCAGCGTAAGGTAAGGTAAAGCGAATGTTTCTTGCCACGGTTCTTTTCAGTTACTGTATTTATATTCTGTACGCAGACTTAAAAATATTGAATTCATTAAATAATTGAAATGTCAGTCATGCAGTAATTTAATTCTAGATTGTTGCAAGAAGCAGAGGCAGTTTTCATATTCACCAAACCAAAATATATTGCTTTAGAAAATAAAAATAGTCACAAAATGATTAGTCGCTATTTGATGCTATGTCAATTTTGCAGATATGCAATGGTTACAAATGACTTACAAACAGTCTTGCTTTTAGCAAAGTAAAAAATTAAGATCTTTATCTATGGTTAACCCTCACCAAAATTAGTCTTATCAAGGTTGTATGCATCAGATCATCATTAATTCAGCATGATGCATTTCTCACAAACTACGTATATCATTATTTTATCAGGATTTGCCCAGTATGTTTCCTTGGTAGGCTAACAAACTTCTCATGTCTATATGTATCCTCTTTCTAACAGGAAATTGCAGTATCTACACTAGTAAGTGATAATGAATTAAGTTGCATTGTATAATTCAGGCGTATTCTTCAGTTCTGTACAGCAAAACCAATGGTTGTTATTATTGCGGTTTTCTAAACAAAAACAATATATATATATACTTTTTTTGCCAAAGTATTGGTTTGAAACTGGGGCCTACTGATCATCAAGCTCTTTGTCTTTCCAGAACAATGAACACCATAAGAAGTCCCGAGCATCTAACAGATGCTTGTTTTCCCTCCTCCATGGGCGAGATCTCGACAAGCAAAGATGAACCTGGAAGTCTAAGCAGGCTTCTGCCACTCACCGGCTCATCTGCACTGGCACGACGACTGTTTCACCTCCAGTCATATCGCAACCCACTTGTACCCAGTAGACGACGTAAACGCGAGATGACCCCTGCTGAGAAAAAGGATGCATCGTATTGGGTCAAGCGCCGGAAGAATAATGAGGCTGCCAAGCGTTCCCGTGAGAAGCGACGACTCAGTGACTTCATGCTGGAGGGACAGCTTCTGGCGCTGAGTGAGGAGAACGCCCAACTCAGGGCAGAGGTGCTGAGTCTTCAGTATCACATGGGAATTGGGCGAGGTCTGGACATCAATCATCCCATGATGCCATTCCATTATCCTGTTGCGTCCCATCTCAAGCCTTCCCTGTGGGGTTTGGGTACCGGTACTGCTGCTCTTTCAGCAGAAGGTCCAGAGCAGTACCCCTCTTGGCCATGGCATAGCTCATCTCCATTCATCTCACCTTTGAGGGTGCCTCCTAAAAGTGCCGACCTACCTCCACAGGTTAGCCACTTAGATGACAACGCTGACCGAGCAGAGTCAGATCCAGCATCTCACCCACAGGTCTCTTCCAGCAATGACCCACCGAGCCACCCACAACTGTTTCTGGCCCAGAGAGCACCTGCAGCCTCACCACCCCCTCCTCAGCTGCTGCCCGGGTTGAGCCACTCTGCCACCCAGCACAACAACCAGATGTTACCTTGGGCCTTGTCGTCTTTGTGTCCATCTCCCCTTCATCCCAACTGGCCGTTGTCCTTGCCTCTGTCACTACGAGACACAGAAGGATCTCGTAATGGAGGAAGGTCCCTTTGGAACTTCAACAGCAGGTACAGCATGCTGTCTGCTGACATCTCAGGACAGCTCAGAAGAATATTTTGCCCAGAGAACTCTTAATCAGCAATAATGCTGCCTGAACAGTATTTTTATTATGATAATAAACTGCTTAAAGGGATCGTTCACCCAAAAATGAACATTGTCAACATTTACTCACCCTCATCCTTCCAAACCTGTATGACTCTCTTTCATCTGCAGGACAAAAATATTTTGAAAATTGTGTTCAAATGGGGTCAAACCAGTGTTGTTGTTTTTTTGGACCCCATTGACTTTCATTGTATAGACAAAAACAGTCCTTCAAGGTATTTTCTTTTGTGTTCTGCAGAAGAAAGAAAGTCATATAGGTTAAGAACAGCATTGTTGAACGATCCCTTTAAGGCATTAGCTGTGCTTAATGTAGTGATGCGCAAGCCAACTTATCCATATACGGCCTGGCAAATGATAGACATAACTTGAATTGTTTATTCTGCAAATATGTGGATTGCAATTAAAAGTAATTAATCCTTTGCTTAATCCTCTTGGTTATTTGCTTATTGCATATAAATCTGATTCAAGTTTGGGACTCTACACTATATATTCTCACAGCCACATCATTTATTGGAAATTATTATTAGTATTCACCTTGCTTATGTGAAATCTAGTTCCAACTGATTATGACACTGAAAACCTTTTATTGAAGCTGTTATGCAATAGTAATGTTCACGTAAAGGAAAAACAGAATACTGAGAAAAACATTACGTGCCTACTGCAACACAGACAGTAACAGCAAAACTAAAAATGGTTTCATTTGCTGCTGATCTCTGAACTCGCAACTATTTCATATTAAGTGGAATGTGTACTGAGAACTACTATACTGGTCATTATGTAGTTAATTCTTAATTTATTCTCTACTACTAATAATGGGGTAGGCTACATGTAAAGTAAATTATTAACGTGATCATGATTAAATAGGAAGCATGGTCACAATAAAGATATCTGTCTGATATCTGATTGAACTCAGGCTTGTTAAACCGCATGTTCACACTTATGGTGTGTGGATGTACATGCACTCGAGTGTGTGAAGTAGAATAAAGACACATTTGCAGGCATAAAAAGACCAGTTCAGCTCAACAGTACAATAGAGTATTTAATTTAAAGTACTTTTGGTATAATCCGATCTTATTTTCTTTGCCTGTGGTGTACAAGTCTGTCTCTCTCTCTCTCTCTCTCTATATATATATATATATGGAGAGAGAGAGAGAGAGAGAGAGAGAATATACTGAAGAATTGATATATTACATGATAAAAAAAATAACGATAATTGAGGTACCATTTGGGGTTCCTCAGATCAACACAGTGGCCAAAAGTTCTGGAGGTATTTTTATCTAAGCATATTTTTGAAGGTGCCTCTATCCTACTGTGTAAAGGAACTTCTACAGGCCTATAACTGCCTAAAACCCACAAGCTCTTGAAGGAACTTTTTAGAGAACAGTCCTTTTTGAAATGATGCCTAGATGTTCTCCAATAGGATCTACCACTGTTACGATATGAGGAAATGGTGATTAAAAATCAAAAACATTATCTTATTGATAACTGAGAGATTGTTTCGCATATGTAAGTCGACAAACAATGAAAAATGTTAGCATTTAAGTTAATAACTAGCATTACATAGCATCGCAGCTGTCTTGTTAACACTGAGGTGCAATTAATCTACATACACCATAGAAAAATTTCTTCACTATACCATTATCAAGATCACGTTCAATAAAATCAACAAAGCAGTTAACAAAGTTAAACAAAACAGCAACCAAAATCATCACACAAACACATTAAACACGACCGTCGATATGTAAAAGTGTGTGCGTAGCGTCGGTTTATTTATTTTTTATTTTTTTAAGAATACTTCCCATAAAATATGCCTACACTCACTCATAAAAAATGGATTTATAATAAGTGTATATAATAATTCATCAAGATTAAGCTTCATAGAAAATTTGAAAATGGTAGGCTATTTTTCTACCTATTGTTGTTTACAACTGCACGTTCTTGGTCGGTAAAATGTTGATGGATAAAAAAAAAAAAACAACTTAAATTAGACTACGTACCTTCTATTAAAATTCACGTGAATGATATGTGAACAGCTATGGGGATATAACCAGTAGGGGGCGCGCTGTCCTTGACAATACACACGAATTGCACACTAGCCACCACAGTCACTCGCACTAGCCATCTAACAACAGCTATTGTGTGTTATGTTCCTCTAATTATTAGGAAAGATACGTTATTTTTGTTATATGTGTGGTAAAAACACAACAAAAGAGCAAAACAAATTTATCAAAACAACATTTATTTGTTATTTGTCTGAAAGTAGGAACTAGCAATGATGTGACAAAATATTCTCAGCTAGTGGGAACAAATTAAGAATTTAAGAATCATGGGGTGGGGGGGCCACGCATATTAATTTACCATTATTGTTAATATTGGAGGACAATATGGTGGTTACAGCCTTGAGAATGAGTAGGCTATATAAGTGCCTTATTTTGAAGGTGGCCGTGTATTTTAGGTCTTTCCAAAACAGCATAGACTTCTGCAATTCCTTATTCTTCAATTTAGAGCTTTCATATTTTTAGTTAATGGCTGAAGATCAAGTTGAACAGCAAGGACCTGGTCAAGAGTAAAAGACAAGTATCTGGTCATCGGAAAAGCTCAATCAGTAATAGTGGTTTTCCATATCTGACTTTTTTTTTTCCATAAATACACACCCACCCACCCACTGGTACACGTATGTGAGGGACATGTGGGCCATGGTGTAGACCCATCAGCTTTGTGTTAAAAGAAGTAGACACAGACAGGGGCTTGTGGGCTGATCTCATAAAGCAGCAAACAGGCAGCCTCTAACTTTTAATCACACTTCACACCAAAGAAAAGCCACGAGTCAGAGAGGAGAGCGTTTAATCAACACTGCACGGTAGATGAGACGCTCAGGTCATACACAAACAAGACGGGGTTTGATGTGCGGAAATTCGGCTGGTGCCAGTATTAAGGAGCATCCTCAGTGATGTCAACGCTGGGTGACCTGACGAGGCTTCAGGAAATGTGAAAAGCTGTGAAGGTAAGAAACAGGGACTTTTGTGTGTCCATCAGTGGCCACCTATGAACACAGTTATGAACATGTGATGTAATGACAAAAAATAAGCAAACTTCCTTTGACTGACTACAGAATTTGAGGTGTCACACCATCAAGCAAACTAATTTAAAAAAAACATGTCGGCCTTACTTTAACATCTCGCTATCTTAAAAGCTTTTTTTCATTAAAATAATGCAATTAAAAGGAGAACTACAAGAAAAGACACATCAAGATACGCAGACTGAGGTGAAAATGCTTCATGTCGCTTGAAAGCAGTAGCTGATGTGCAAAACTAAACGTAACTAAAACTCATTTCAGATGTAACCTTTGGTTTACTGGCATTGCACGCACCAGATTTCCCAATCTCAGAATGAAAACAGTAGATTATATAAATCAGTACACAAATTAATTAAGCTGTCCAATATTGGGTTAATGTAAATGTTTGTAACCTTTCTTAGTTTTGGAGAATTTTTAACCCTTTTAAATAGCATTTAATACAATAGTAATATTTTATATTATGTTACATTAAATAATTAATGCAAAATTGTATATAAGATGAGACTGGATTTGACTTGGAATCGCATTTGTAAATGTACTTTTTTTTTTGGAAGGCCTTCCAAAAATTGAGCTTCAGCCTTTGAAAGCTTCAAAAGTAAGTGATGGATCTTGTGCGGCTGGTAAATGTGGGTAATTTTGAAAGGTTGTGTGGTATCTTGATGATTACATCTAAATGATTTCAGGTCATAAAAGGCACCTCTGATGTAACTGCAGCTTGAATTATGTACCTTTCTATCTGGAAACAACACTAAAAATATTCTATTGCTATTCCCATTCAGATTACAATGGGGTACACCAGTGCATTTTTTATTACTATGTTTGAATTTGTAAGTTATATTACCACCATAACAGATCATGTTCTCCAGCCTGATTTGAGATCATCTTGTGCTTCAATTAAAACATCTGACCGTCCGTACAAAGGAGTTTCTCATGATCAATGACACAAATTTAAATATAAATAATGCAGAATCTTACATATTTATTATTAATTTGATGTCAAAAAGACATTTTATGTCAATGATTTTGAAATCCTAAAACTTTTATAGGTTTAAATTTGATTTTGAATCCCAGATTTTCAATGTGGTCTCAGATTTTTGGACCCCACAATACTGACTGATACAAAATAAATGTTATAACACTGGAATAAATTAACAGCACTGAACATCTGCAATGCAACAATGCACTTTCAAGGAAATACGTTATTTTCTATGTAGATATCACATTTTATTTCAAAACAACCGAGGGGAAAAAAACATTAAAAAAAATAAAAAAAACATAGTCCAGGAAACAAAGATGTACAGGGAAGCAGGTGGTGGGGGCATAAAGCAACAGATAGGTTGCCAAAAAGGAGAAGTTTATAGTTTGTTACTGAAAAGCTCCATCTAAACTTAGCAGCAGGTGCAGGCCTGAGGCCTCTGGGGGTCTTGAGATTATAAACTACAGTCATCGAAAGCTGTATTTGATGCCCATTAAACAAATACTACTGGCGACAAAAATGACATTGGACATTTTGACCGTTATTTCACTGGAAAAACAATACAGTTCACCAAACTTCAATTTGGGGACAGAAAAACAGCAATCGGAAGAAGTAATATTAGACTTCAAAAGGTGATCATTTAATTGTAAGCGCTGCAGGTTTCAAAGTAAAAACGTGACGCTGTTGCTCGTTCATTAGGCTCGTGCTTTCAAAGCAGTTTATAATCAATGAATACCGATTCATTATGCCAAGCGATTGCTTATAAATTATGACAATGTTTACATTATGGTGTTTATATCAGACCTGCAAACTCACTGCATTAGTAAAAGGCTCAACTGTGTTTCTACTGTTCCATAAATGCCACCTACTGTCAGAGAATGACATTGCATTTTCATTCAATAGGTAAATCAGACAGAATTCGTAAAGAATAAGATAAACATACTTTAAATAAATATAAATATAATAGCCTAATTATAATTTGACATCTCTTTTCTTAGTTTAAAGGCTGAAATGTGAGGTTTATCATTTGATAAAACCTTTTGTTTTTGTCAAACCCTACATTATTTGAACTTGTATTATGTACAACTTGTATTGCTCATATGGTAGTAATTTTATTCGTGCAGCCTTAAATTTGTGTTATCTAATGAATTTTTTTTTTAAAAAGCAAATGTCCTTTGACTTACTACTGAATTTGAGGTGTCACACCATCAAGCAAAAAATAAAATAAATAAATAAATAAAACACTTTGACCTTATTTTAACAAACATCTTACTGTCTTAAACTTTTCTCTTTTTTTTTTTAAAAGGAGAACATCAGATTCGCAGACTTTCATAGTTGCGGGTTAAAATGCTTCACGTTGTTTAAAAAGCAGTAGCTGATGTGCAAAACTAAAACTCATTTCAGATGTAACCTTTGGTTTAACACTGTTTGGGGTACATCACCATTGAATGGTCTGTGATAGGCGAAAGAAACAAGCATGAAGTATTTATGTAATGCATATTGTATTTCAAGAGCTTTTCTAGGTTTTCTGACTAACTTTTATTTATTGTATACTCAACACAGGAAGAGGGAAAGCATGTGAAGCCACTTTTGACTTTCTCTTTGTGTATGCATCTGGGTGTATGTATGTGGCACAGCGACAAAGCGGGCAGAGGGTATATTTAGATACTCAGCATGTCACCATCACCACACCTAAACTGTTAGCCTATCCTATGAGCGCATGTCCGCATTAGCAGGCTGGCAGACAACAAAAAAACATCTCACAATTAGCAAGCAAATCCTTTCACAAATGTACATTTCCCCAGAGGATGGTTTTTAAAATCTGTTAGACATTTAGCAACAAACTGATTTTGTCGAAACTGACTGCAAGATGCCAAATTAGCAACTTATGTAAAATGCACAACAGTTTCACGTTCCAGTAACTGGCTGAAAAGAAATGGGGTGGTATTACTGGCTATAAACAGATGTCTTAGATGTTATCAGCTGGCACAGCTATAGTGATGAAACCAAACATGAAATATCAGAAACACAAGGTGAGAATTTTGACTGCAGATCGATGCTACGTCTTTACAAGAGAGCAGCAAAGTTGTCAATGTGGAGCGACTTTCAGATTGCACTGCTAAAAACCCACCAGCCCTTCAACACATTGACACCTAAATGTCTTATTTTGACACATCACTAAGAAATGTTGACTGATAAAGAGAATTAGGCTAGTCTTGGAGTAGAACCGCATGTCAATGTGGTTAGCATACCACTGTGGCCCACACAATTATTTAAAAAAAAAAAAAAAAAAAACTGTTTTCAAGCTAACAGTGGTTACATGAGTGTTAGGTGCAAACAATCAATTGGCCAGTGGGATCAATTTATTTTCAATTTATAATCAATTTATTTTTACATATCAAGGATCTACATCTATAAGACTATGTAGCATTCTGATGCATAATATAATATGTATAAACAATGTTTGGCTTTGTTAAAAGACAATAATGACAATATAATATTTGCATACTGAAAAGTGATGGGCGATCTTTCTATCTGTAGAGCGCTAATGACGTATTTTTGTAGGCTAACCTCAGAAGTTAGCATCACCCTGGTTCCCTCAAAAAAAAAAGAAAAAAAAAAGGGGGGGGGGGGGGGCGAGGATTTTTACATTGGCTTTTGGATTCGTTTTTGTGTATCATGATAATCTTCACAAATCACACAACTTTTATGAATTTTGAAGCCTAAATACAGTCAGCAGAATTAAAAGTCTAAAGGTAAGCTATAAACGAACAACACTGTGGTCGCATTACTTAAACGTCATATCATTAAGCTTATGATAACTCTTTAAGTCTTTATTTATCAAACATTTTCCCTGAAAGTTCAAGTTATAATAGTTTATAAAAGCAAACTAGTGAGTAGATGAGTTTACCACTTCGGCTGATGATGTTTAATGTTCCTGAAAACCTTACATTTAGCCACTAATTAGCCTTTTTCAAGACACGTACACAAGGGGGTATTACTGATGTCTTGATAAATAAAGACTTAAGGAGTTGTCAGAAGCTTAATGTTGTAGATTAAAACGTGAAAATATCTTAAGCTTGTGTTGACCACAGACCTTTTTTAGACATTTAACCAAAAGCCCATTCAAGAAGACAATTGACTTCAGGACGATGAAACTGGAAGCGCTAAATGCTAACTCGTTTTCAGGTTTTGACAAAAATGTCATCCCTGGAGAACTCTATTTGAATACCAACTTTTCATTGACCTTTTCTTTCATGCATTTGCATCTATTTAGAGATGCGCTCAGTTGTCCTGGACTTGTACTGACATCTAGTGGTGTGGAAGAAGCATTTTGGGGTGTGTACCAAGGTAAAACAAATAGTATTTAACTGATTATGTAATCCCAACATGTCTGCCTCCATGAGGCGACCCTCTTCATGTAAAATAAAAACACTTTATTGGGCTTTTATAACTTGATTTTGAGCATATATTTTGAGCATATATTAATGCTATTCATTCTTTAATGTGTAAGATGAAAATGCTGTGCTGTGGTACACACGGCATGATTTTAGCCCTGATTTTTACTCTTTGACAGTGTCATGGACATTGCAGATAAATGCGACAAAATCTGAGGCAATTGGTGCTTTCTCATGTGAGTGACAATCGCATAGTTTGTATTATGAAAGACATTATCTGAATGAAGCGCTGATGCGTAGTTGACTAAAAGAGCAAGCTAAATATGCTAAATGCTAAAAATCTGGACCTTTCTGAGTCATGCAGTGTGAAATGTGTCTTGACTAGAAATTACATCTGTGATGACCTACAGCCAATGAGAGCTAAAATACAGGGCAAGGGAAGCACAGACAACTTGGATCGCAAGCTTCTTGCAGACTACCATTTTTTTGTGAGGAATAAATCCAGTCTTGCGCGTCTCACTTGTGATCTTGTTATTTCCTGTATCACTTCTCGCGTGTTTGGTTGTGAAACATAGTTTATAGACCAGTTAGAGTTGTCAGCAATTCATCCTGTTGAAAGGTTGTGTAACGTATAACCCCCTGATGCCGATCCGTTGTGTAATGTGCACAGTATTAATTGTGAACGTGCGTGAATGTGATGACGAAGACAAAGCGTTTCTGGTTCTCCATCAAAACTTTAAACTTATAAGCACCTTTTTTTTCCCCCTTGAAGGACTGGTATTTCCTTCTGGAAATGCAAATCTAGCCTATCTTTTTCAAATCTGCAAATGAACTGCAAATCTGTTTTTACACTATAGTGAAGCTGAATTACTATGCACAAACACACACGCTAATACTGGTCAGTGTAGCATCACATTGCAGGCTTGGTCTCATAGCTGTGGTATGAGCGAGTATCCACAATTCATACCCTCCACACCAAGACCATGCACTTCTTGCGCTGCGTTCAACAAACACACAATGTTTCATTGGGTCATGGCTTGGCCTAACAGTCTGGTTTTTTTTGCTCTGTGGTAAGCATACACGTACCTCGTTGTCACGCTCTGAAGCCCAGATTCCAAGCTCATAAAAAGGCAGAGCAGATGAAAGCAAGGGATGAACAGGATGTGGTTAGCCTACATGAAAACTCACACACACTGTTAACTTGGAGAAAGGTTCTGAAGAGAGAAAAAAGAAACCACAGTGAGTATGGGGTTAGCTGTACAAAACGCAAGGTGCACAAGACTAGAAGATCTGCACATACTCTCATGCTACTGTTGAGATAATATGCGGATCCAAAATTATTTAAACAATGTATGAATTTGGCATTACATATACAGTAGCAGGGTTAATATAGTTAACTAAATACATAAAACCATAAAAAACTTGATATACTAAGATAACTGAAACTAAAACTAAAAATGAAATAAAAATAATAAAGAATGAATAAAAGCTATATAGACATTTTTTAAAAAATATTACAAAAACTTTAACATTAAAATGGAAAATATAAAAAACTCATTCAAAATATTAATAAAAACTATAATAGTATCTCAGTGATACTAAAATAACACTGACACAGGCATATATCAAATTAAGTAGCATTTAATTTTAAATAAATATAGCATAAAAGTTTTAAGTTAAACTACTCACAAAAGGTTGTTAGGTTCTAAGTTATTAAATAATCAATACACTAATTAAAGTTCACATTTTGGAGTTTCTGTTTTGAAAAACAAAATAAATGATAAAAAACAAAAATAATAATAATAATACAATCAATCAATAATCAATAAGTCAGAAATTTTTGACTTGAAAAAAGTCTTTTGTTTGCGCATGACACTTGCTTTGATATTGAGTTATCTAATGCAATGACATTCAGATATTTGTAAATGTGACTACAAGAAGTCTTCAGAAAACTAAATAAACTAATTAAAAGAACCATATGATTGAGTGGAAGAAACTGATGTTTTATCTGACCTTTTGTCTGGAAAGGAAGCTAAAACTAACATTATCAGCATAGAGACAATACAATGTGTCAATAACATCAGAGGAGAAGTAGGTCTAGGTCTTAGGTCTAATGTACAGTTGTTAGCATGGCATTTGTTCTCACTAGATCTCTCTGTCCTTCACAATAAATCATTCTTCCACTGGGAACCCACAAAATGACGGCTTATCAGACAGTGTGTGGGTTCTTGGAACCCCCAGTGGGAAGTCTCTGGGTTCCGATCTTGTCTGAATCACCTCAGTGGTCGCACTCATGTCCTGGATGCTGCACACGCCCCCAACACTTCATAGTCACTTCATAATCAGCCTGTTGCTATTAGCATTGCTCAAGTGTTTTTGAATTGTCAATAGTATTGCAATTGCTAATAGGCAGAGAGCTGAAACTAAAAGTCCTTGACATAGACTTTGATGTTTCTAAAGGTATTAATAATAATCTGCAACAATTGTTAATACTTGAATTTTAAATTAGCAAGACATGCAGCTGTTCAACTGACTAGCACAACTGCAGCAACAACAACAACAGTCACCACAAGGGGATTTTTTGTCTTATTACCTCATCTACAACCCTACTGACAAAAACATTACACAGTTTTAGGTTCAGCTGTGTGGCACTTGTAACCAAACTGGTCTCTAGCAGGTAAAGGTCAAGACGTTGATCAGAAATTGATTTGCTATGACACTCATAACCTATTGTAGATTGTATAAATGACTGTAATCTGACACATAAATGGATCAGTAAGACCACCTGCAAAGGAAATAATGACATAACTCTTTCGTCATAGGTAAAGCTCCTGGTGACAGCATGAGAAGTGGGTCTAACATCTGACTAACTCCAGACACCACACACAAAAAGAGAACAGGTGCATCTTGCGTGAAACCAATCAGAAAGTTCCTACCTGGTGAAAATGGAGTCCGCTTTCTCACGGATGAGGTGGGAACATGATGAAGAGGCTGAAGAGACCTCCTTGAGAGGTCTGGGATTGCGTCGCAAACGGGAGTTCATCCCTGAGGAAAAGAAAGATGCGACTTACTGGGAGAAACGCCGCAAGAACAACGAAGCGGCGAAGCGCTCGCGAGAGAAGCGAAGGGTCAATGACTACGTATTGGAGACTCGTTTGGTTTCATTGAGTGAGGAAAATGCCCGTCTACGAGCTGAGCTGTTGACTCTAAAGCTTCGGTATGGTTTGCTCAACTCTGGAGCCCCCTTCTCTTCATCTCAAAGGGGTCTATCTCAGCTTCACTCGTTGGTCCCACAACCCCTGGTTTCTTGCCCAGACAAAGATCTCTACTGGGGTAGAAGGCAAGAGAGAGAGGCTTCCAATCTATTGGGGAACCAGCAAGCACCCGTCTGTCTGGGTACCCACCCTGGGTCGGCATTCCTTCCCATGCAGCCTATGGCCATGAGAAGAAATCAACCATACTTCCTAGACTTTCCCACCCTCCATTCACCTACAGCCGCACCTTTACTCTTTCCACCACACCTCGCCTCAGCAACAGCAGGACGGCCCCTGCTCCAGCCAGGGAGTCAGAGGATCTTGTCGGACGATGAGGGGGAGCAGCAAGTGCCGGCGGATTCCAGCACTGCCCTTCCCCATAAACTAAGACTGAAGTCGCAAAACTCACAGCGCAAAGACATTGGAGCTAAATCTGCATCTCCTATTCCAGCATACATGTCAGATTGAAATCAAACTGTCTAAAATGACTCAGCAGATATGAGTCATTCTTATTTACCACATTTGTGGTATGTAAACTTGTCTATATTCTAGGAAGTTTGATGTAAACTATTTGATAAAATAAATATTTCTTTGATCAAAAGGTCATACATACAGATATAGTTTCCGAATTCTGAAAGAGTCAGTATTTCTAGTATTGAGGTGGAAAGAGGCAAAATTGAATTGGGATAATGACGTATGTTTTTTAGTACTTGAAATGTTCCGCCTCCTTATTACCTTTAGCATAGACAGGAAAGTAGAGGTGAAATAAGGAGTATAGGATCAGGACTTGACCCAGGTCAGACTCAAACCGGAGTCATTTTGAGCCTACAGCTTTGATGTCAGATTGACATTTTCACATTTGACAGATGCTTTAAGCGAGTTACGTTGCATTCAAAATATGCATTTTATCATGGGGGGTTGGGGGCTATATTCTAGGAAGTTTGATGTAAACTATTTGATAAAATAAATATTTCTTTGATCAAAAGGTCATACATACAGATATAGTTTCCAAATTCTGAAAGAGTCAATATTTCCAGTATTGAGGTGGAAAGAGGCAAAATTGAACTGGGATAATGACGCACATTTTTTAGTGCTTGAAATGTTCCGCCTCCTTTTTACCTTTAGCATAGACAGGAAAGTAGAGGTGAAATAAGGAGAATAGGATCAGGACTTGACCCAGGTCAGACTCAAACCGGAGTCATTTTGAGCCTACAGCTTTGATGTCAGATTGACATTTTCACATTTGACAGATGCTTTAAGCGAGTTACGTTGCATTGCATTTTATGCATTTTATCATGGGGGGTTGGGGGCTATATTCTAGGAAGTTTGATGTAAACTATTTGATAAAATAAATATTTCTTTGATCAAAAGGTCATACATACAGATATAGTTTCCAAATTCTGAAAGAGTCAATATTTCCAGTATTGAGGTGGAAAGAGGCAAAATTGAACTGGGATAATGACGCACATTTTTTAGTGCTTGAAATGTTCCGCCTCCTTTTTACCTTTAGCATAGACAGGAAAGTAGAGGTGAAATAAGGAGAATAGGATCAGGACTTGACCCAGGTCAGACTCAAACCGGAGTCATTTTGAGCCTACAGCTTTGATGTCAGATTGACATTTTCACATTTGACAGATGCTTTAAGCGAGTTACGTTGCATTGCATTTTATGCATTTTATCATGGGGGGTTGGGGGCTATATTCTAGGAAGTTTGATGTAAACTATTTGATAAAATAAATATTTCTTTGATCAAAAGGTCATACATACAGATATAGTTTCCGAATTCTGAAAGAGTCAATATTTCCAGTATTGAGGTGGAAAGAGGCAAACTTGAATTGGGATAATGACGCACGTTTTTTAGTACTTGAAATGTTCCGCCTCTTTTTTACCTTTAGCATAGACAGGAAAGTAGAGGTGAAATAAGGAGAATAAGATCAGGACTTGACCCAAATCAGACTCAAACCGGAGTCATTTTGAGCCTACAGCTTTGATGTCAGATTGACATTTTCACATTTGACAGATGCTTTAAGCGAGTTACGTTGCATTGCATTTTATGCATTTTATCATGGGGGGTTTGGGGGCTATATTCTAGGAAGTTCTCAAAGAGATTGGATCTGATAGCATTCATTTGCAATTTCTTTCAGAGCATCAATATATGTTTCTGAGTGGCCTTAAGTATTTGGTTGACCACCAATCAGATGCATGCAAATGAGATTTTAGGGAAACTCACAACACCTCAAAGAGTCTGAAAGGAGGAGCTAAGAGGATCTTTCTGGAATCCTTTCATTGTTGTGGTGAAGGCTGGATTTTTGTTTTTGTTTTTTATTTCACTTCCATTTTGTTGTGTCGCTGGCTGTGTTATGTGACATCTCAGTCATGAGACTTTTTTTTGATGGCTCCTGTGTTTAGAAAGGTGTTCATGCACAAACTAAAGTCATCTGTGACCAAAACAATTGCTTGCTTGCTACACAAAGTTAAAGTTGTCATCGCACAATATGTGGCCTGTAATTTCTGTCTTCATATCTTTTAACATGTTTTGAGTTCTTGTTTTAGTTTAAACTGCATATGAACCAGTGCTACACATGAACATACAGTGCCTTTGCACAGTATACCTGCTGTAAACTAGCCTTAATTCAATTCCATGTAAATGTTTAATTACACAATACATTATGTATAGTTTTTTAAAAAGACTTGGAATTATAAAGCGCTGATCTTTGATGATGGCGTAACTCTTTTGTTTGATTTATAGTGTATAATTTTAGACTAATGCATGATCATTGTTATCTTTTAGAGACAAATGCCTAACTAGACTAATAGACTGACTGACCAACAAAACTAACTTTCAAATCTCAGGCATTTTGTTTCTGTTGATGTTAAAACATGCACAGGGGACTGCTAAGAGCCTTTTTGATAGCCTTGCAACACATTTGAACTTGCTTATAAAATCTTCTCAGTCTTCTTTATTCTTCTCAGCCACTTTATTCAAATGGTCTTAGCAACAGATATGCTAAGTTCTTGGTAAGCGCTTGAAGACCGATCTTCATTTTATAAAATAACTTACAAGCTATTTGTCCACAATGTATTTTTTTATTTTTTGGTACATTCTTGAATGACAAAATAGCATCAGCATCAGCACGCTAACTGCATTAGCCATGTTAGCAACAGTGGCTGACAAACCATTAGCAGCTAATTAACAAGGAGAATATCTAAAAAAAACCTTGTGTCACTGACTGACCAGCTCATTTTCATTTAGAAATAGAGTTTATGAATGTAAATCACTTTTGCTTTTATGTTATTTTAGGTTCACAACTCAATAATGAAATATTGAATATAGAAAGACATACAGTCAAAATAATGATTAGCCTAGTTCGAAAATGGATTACCTTAAGTCTTCTCTTAAGGTGCGTTCAGTTCATGTTGTTATTACCGTAATTACAAGATTACAAGGCATTCACATCCTTGTAGAGCTTGTAAGATTGGATGTGTTTGACTTGAAGTGGCGCTGCGCAGATCGATCGGTGTATGACATGAAAGTACTGCAAGAGTGATTAAAGAGCAGACATAGTGTTGTGCTAATAGTTGAGCTACAGGAGCAGCACTTACGTACTTTTTAAAAAATATTTTTAACACATTTTTACAAAGATTCATATTTTATACATTTTGTAATGTTGCATTAAGCTGTATGACCTTCAGAGTTTTTTCATTTTTACAATAAAGTGCAAATTAAAATTTCAGCTTTTTGACTTCATTTATTTATTGTAAGCTACACAGCACAGTTCAGTCATGTTAAAGCACTGAACACAAAATAAATTATTATAAATACACTTTGAGAATAACTTTTATCTTGATGCTTTTCCTTACGGTGGTGAGACAAGGTGTGTGTGAGTTGTGCTGCTTGCTTCTGGTGACAGGCTGAAGGACTTCACAGGGGCTGCTGCGGTTTAAGAGTGTGAAAGGGGGGCTGCAAACAAAGTTTCAGTGGCATGTAGGGGTGGGAAAGGCGGAGAGGGGGGTTTCTCAGCATTAATGAGTCACCGTTAATGATCAATTGTGTTGTCTACAGGATATAAAATGCAACACACACTGCACAAGGTGAGGAGAGCGAGCAACAATCCAATTGTTACCACTAAAGCAAGTGAGTGATTCAGTGACTTACATAACAAGTCTGACACAAAGTAATCTTGCATAACTATGGCATTTCTTCATTAATCAAAGTATTTTTTTTTAGCATTTTTGTTGTTTAAAACTGAATTTGCATACACTTCGCTTTCACTTTACAATTAAAAGTTCTTCTTTTCCTTTTTTCTGCTCTAACCTTCTGAGAGATGAAGGGAGAGAAGTACAATGAAGAAATAGGAAGTTAAAAGTAAATTGTCTTTTACATCTGTAAACCACATCCTCTAGAGCAAATTAACTGCAAGAGTACAAGATCTAGTTGTTTTCATGTATTTATCATTGTTGAAAATCTATTTTAGACAGCTCTTTGACCCAACAGTACCTCATACAAATGAGGCTAGCATAAGCTACAAGAGCAGACTTGCTAATCTTAACAAATTACATGGCACAGCTTTATAGTTTTGAATTCTGACTAGTCAATCCTGGCATTCTTCAGTCAAATATTTTTGTATAATGACTGCTATATTTGTCAATGGCAACCAATTTCCTTCCTTTAACGATGCTTCAGATCTCTTGTAGCACTTGACAGTCTTTCTTCTCATATATTAAAACAATTAATCTTAAATCCATATTTCAGTGTTTAGACCTACTCTATCACCTCTTTTCTGCCATTCACAAAAGATATAAAAACAGTGTCATTGTTATATTTTATGTACAAACTGATTTATATAAACTTAGCCTACCAATGCTAACTCTAACAGAAGATATATACTTAAAGAAATATACGCTACATTCTTAAATATCTTTCCTTAATGACAGCCATGATTCATCATTCACACGTTTTTCTTTCAGTCTGAGTCACTGCCCGCCATAAGCACACTCTTCGTGCAATTACATCATACAGTAGGTTAGCAAAAGAACAAATGTAATGCATGAATATGAATATCAGATACAACTAGACATTTTTTTTAGGCATAATAATGGTTCAGTGCTTCCATAAGCAATCAATCAATCACAAAGTACAAATCTGCAGTACAACTAATGCATATTAAAAAATTAACCACAATGGGAAACACACAGAATAATGCCTGCACAGAGAACTATCTCTATAATGGGTAAATGCATATTAATATTGCATAGACAGATCTTGCATCTTTGGTGTGAAAGTGAAACATGACACTTCTCTTTTTTCAATTTATTTATAGACTGTTAAGTACAAAATTCCTGGCCACACAAAACGAAAACTTCCGGTGAGATGTCATTTGCTGGTGTGTTGAGCATCAGTAATGTGATACTTAGTTTATAATCAGAATATAGTCACTTAAATAGACGTCATAAAAAATAAATAAATAAAGACGTACCTCATTTTTAACACACTAAATTCAATTCAACCATCAGTTTTCACACTTTTATACGAAATATTTATTGTGCACTTTAGATAGATTCATTGAATAAAATGTGTGTTTTTACAAGTGTGCTGAAATCATTGATCTTGCGCTGCACTGACTGACAGCTGCTGTGATTACAAAGGGAAAGCGCGGTGCTCGCTTTCTGTCATAAATCACAAGAAAAGTTATTGTTTTTCTTAAGATTTTTTGAGTACTTCATACTTCACATTGACAAAATGTATTTTTAAACCTAGTTATTTTATAATGTTTAATATTTAGTCAAAAACAAAGTGAAAAACGATTAGATGAAATGGCTGATATATGCGCAAATAAATAGCTTCGTCTTTATTGCAATCCATAAAACTGGTTATTGGAAAATTAGGTGTGATAAGTGCATTAAAATATGAATACAACATTAAAAAGTCATTGATGGTTTTGTGTCGATGTACAGCGACTACAGAATGAACAGCTAACAGTTAACCGGAAATGCCTGAGCTGGCTTAACGACAACCAGGAAGTAACCGTGCATATAGTTAATATAGTCCAATGCTAACGCTCTGGCTCTAGCGGTACACATAGGCGGTACACAGAGAAGGAGTTTTGAACAGCGGGCAATGATGTCACTGCCATTACACAATAGGCTGAGAGGTGCCGCACGTGATTAAGTTAGCCGTTACGCTTTCTCCAATGGAAAGAGATACAGACCCTCATCTCCCTATACAATCTCTGGCACGAGTCAAAGCCACTGGAAGTCAAGGCTGCAACCATAGACATAATAAATACACAGACGCCCCATTGGCCGCTGGATCGCACGTCAATGGCGCTGCCATATTGTGCGGGGCAACATGCCGTAACTCTCATAAGTGGACTGAAGAAAAGATGCCTGACTATTTTGAGGTTTTACAAATCGTCGCACAGTCCAAACCACATATCAGGGAATTACCTTTCACATGTAGGTCTGAATAGTTGTTTCTGGTTGTATTTGTCATTATAACATTGTTTTGACAGCTAGTTGACCACCAAAGTCAGACTATTAAAAACTAACTACAATGCTAGTTATCTATAAAAAACTGAGACTTTATAAGAAATAATATAAAGTTTACATGATTCTTATGAAGTCTGAGATTATATTATAGTTTTTATCATTAACTAATCAAAAACGCAAGTGAGTCTTCTATGCAGTGAAGCCAGAGGGCTTTGACAGGACAACAAAGGCTGTCAGAATAACAGACAGACTTAAACCGACTCATCTCCGAAGAGCAAGTGATTTGATTGATCTAATCGTGGCTTATTTATATTTTTACCCCAGTTTAGCTAGTGGAACCAGTACAACACAAACCTCGAAGAAGGCTGAAGAAAGCCTGTCAGCGGACTGTTCTGTGCTTTTCCAAGAGACCTCGTCTGCCTATTATTATGATATTATTATTATAGCCTATGACTTATCCTATATTATTATATGATTGTGCTATTCACTATTTTATTTGCTATTTTTATTTTTTTGACTATATTATTTTACAATTTATGATATACTATCTGCTATTGTATTCATAGTTATTATATTACTACTATATTTTACTGTTTTTATACTCAACTGTATTTTTAGGCTATTTATAATAATAATATAGGCTAATAATAATAATATGCTATAGAATAAAACCACATACAATTTATATTGTACTGTATTGTCCTAAAAAATGTTCTACTGCTGTATCTCAAATGTTTTACTGGATCTATTAAGGATTGTCTTATAATAATTAGTACAAGCTGTGCTTTTAATGTTGTCCACAGGATAAGAAATCTTTTAAGCCCAATCCTTTTAATCTTGTTGTCCATTTGAATCGACATAAATTAATTTAGTACAACTATGGTGTACTGACATTAAATCTGTGAAATGCTTAGGCCAATAGATAATTAAACGATTAATAAGGTTTTAAAATGCAAATTATCTTCATATTCAAATTAAATTGTCCTGTGATGTGATTTAAGAGGAAAAACTAAAGGCATGAGGGACAAAGCTAAAATGCCATTATTGAAGACAGAAAAGCATTTCCACAATTAAAATCGATGTGCACATTTCATGTACATTAAATTATATTACATTAGGAACATCTCCATAATTATAAACCAAATCTATGCTTGAGAAGCCTGAGTTCACAATTCCTTATGACAATGAAGGATTCAAATTAGCGAGATTCTGAGTAATTGGAGACAAAACCTTTTTCGTACTCCACGCAGATCATAAACCGTTGGAATCGGTTGAGAAATGTAAACTTTATTGCGCTTTTTGTCCAGAAAAGCCACAGCTCCCAGTTGACTTGCATTTGTTTAATAAGGAGTCTTGCCCCGCACAATATGGCGGACTCGTTGACGTATTGCAGCAACAGTCCAAAGCGGCCAAGAGGGCGTCTATGTATTTATTATGTCTATGGCTGCAACCTTTAGCCAAAAAAGCTGCAGGGAAGAGTTTTGAACGGCGACATGATAGGCTGAGAGGTGCCGCACGTGATTAAGTTAGCCATTATGCTTTCTCAAATGATAAGAGATACAGACCCTCTTATCTCCCTATAATAATACGATCTCTGGCGCGAGTGCTCTGTAAAAGAATGCGTATGTGCGCAGGCGCATAGTTTTTCTTTACAAAGTGGCAGCGCCAACTACTGACCTGGCATGCATAATACAGCATTTTAGTCATTTTCATGGACCCAGATGAACCATAGACTGTAAAAGAAGATGGCTGAAGCACCTTCACTCTCTTCCATTGTACTAACTGAAGCCGCCAGTGTGCCACTATGTCGCTGACATCTTGAGTCTTCGCAGTAGTGAGCACGAAGTGGAGACGCGACATCAATGTCCCACCCACACTCAGAACAAGTCATTATGTCGGTGTGAAATAAACAGTTATGGAAATGTAGAAATTAAAGCTCCGGTCACCTCGCGAAGATCTAGAAAAAAGTCCCTTGGTGCCTTAGTGACTACTTCACTCAGAGAACCTGTCAATGTCGGCTGTCAATCATGACGTCAAACCCCCGTTTTTATAGCATCAAATAACTAACTAAAACTAAACTTTTTAAAGAACGAACACATGAACTAAAACCAGCGTGATAAAAACTGCCTAAAATGACAGAAATTGTCTTTGGGGGAAAAAAAAAAGGTGTAATTTATTTGTTTAGTTTGTCTAACGTCCCATTGGAATACATGGAGAGGGCGGGATTTATGACATACTGCATCCAGCCACCTGGGCGATCGAGACGCTTTGGCTTCACTTTTCAGGACTCGTGTGGCACGCTTGGGAGATGAACACGGATCTTTTTGACAACGTTGTCATATATATATATATATATATATACACACACATACACATAAATATATAAATATATATTGGTACATCGTTTAAATCGTGTAAACGTACCCTGAGTCAGGTGTGTTTAAGGAGACATGCAAATCGGGGGGGGGCTCCAGGAACGTAAAATTGTACTTGTTTTCAATGTTTTTTTAATATCATTATTTGCTTTTATACCTGTGCTTTTTAAATCCTGCAGTAAACAACTTTGTTTTGTGTGGTTTTGTTTTAGAAAGCAGATGGTACAGTAGAAAAGTGTCATAAGAAAATAATTGACATTTTCTTGTGCACACCTGCTTGAGATGACTGTACCAGATGCTTATGGCCAACAATTGCTCACTTGTCATGTCATTTTATTCTAAGATTGTGGGACCGAATTGAAGTATGCTGACAAGGCTGTTCTTATTGAAACTTTTTAGGCAAAAATAGTCCCTTTTTAGAGAATCAGGGCTGGTGGTTTGTAAGTTGGTTGTTAACCTGTAGAGAATTCAGCCCAATTGTTCTGGTTTTAAAAATAAAAGCATGTCAGTTTTATCAAATATTTTTATTTTGAATTTCCTCTTCGCATCTGAGAAAATGTAAAAAAAGAAAGAAGAAGAAGAAAAAAAAAAAAAAAGGTTGAGAACCTTTAAAGAAGCTGTCTTTTGAGATATTTTCAACAGACTACATAAATTAGACAAAAAACAGATTAATTTATAACCTTTCTTATGATATAGACATGAAGAATCAGAAAAAGAAGTAATTCAACACAGTGACTTAGATACATGCTTTTATAAACAGCATATTTGTCATTAGTACAATATAAGAACAATATTCTTAACATATTTAGGAATAAAACTATCTAGAACATAACAATTTTGTGGATCCCCATTTGTTACATTAAATAAAACTGTAAAATGACTTGATACAAAAATATCAAAAAGCATTAATTAGTATCGTTTGATTTACAGTAGTTGATGACAAATTATGGCAGTTTGCAATGTACATACAATGCTGCTTAAAATAAGGGAGCATTTGATCTGCTCAAACAGAGCTGATAATCTAATTAATTTAAGATTTGTGTTAAATAGAGATTGACCAATAGAAGGCAGTAAGGTTGAGCCTGATACCCTGTGTTCTTTAAACGGTCATATTTTAACATTAGGGGGCAGCAGAACAGCTTTGTAAAGTGTCTTCCTGTTTTGTTTTAAGCAGCAGCACTTGAGCAGGGAAAATTTTGTCTCTAACGCCTCATAAATGCTTTTTATAAACCGACAATATAAGCATAAGAACTCCATGATGAATCAAAGGATCAGTGACTTGTGCACAAAAAGCTATCTTTGTATTCGGTTTCCCGCTTTGTACATGTATACT
Source organism: Elopichthys bambusa (assembly GCA_037101425.1). NCBI lineage: Eukaryota > Metazoa > Chordata > Actinopteri > Cypriniformes > Xenocyprididae > Elopichthys > Elopichthys bambusa. Next base: position 8,627,283 of record CM074433.1, on the reverse strand, counting down.
CATGCAAATTAACATGAAACAATTCATGAGATAGACATTCCCTTTTACACACTTTACATAGAAGAGGCATAAAGACATAAGGTATATGGTCACCAGTAATAAAATGCTCAGAATCTTTTTTTTTTTTTAAAGCAGTAACCCTTTAAGAGTTTTCACACATCACCTTTGATTAATTTAAGAACATGTTATATTGAATAAAAGTATTTCACATTAATTTAACATTAATGAAAACAGGGCACCAAAATGTACGCACAAAACAGCCATATATACAATAAGATACAAAATGTCTTCAACCCAGTGTAAATACTGGGGCTATTGGTGTTTAGCTGATACATATGTAATGCTTTATAAAGACAATGTGCTTTTGATGTTGTTACTACAGTACCTTTGTATGTGTGTGTGCGTGTTTACTTTATGCGGGCATGACTCAGAAGTAGGTGGCAGTGTAAGACAGAAGCACTCATTATCAGGCCTCATTATCCAGAGCAAATAAAATCAACTTTTTAAATAAGATATAATTAAAGTTTTAATTCTTTAAACAGTCTTCTAGCAACCCAGTGGTTAACAGGTTCAGATTTGAAGCTAATCCAACAACAAATCCTTGTTTAATTGGCAGTGTGAAATGTATGCCCATGCCTACAAACCATTGGGCACTTAAATTGAATTGCTTAGGCAAAATGCAATAATGTACCTTTATTAACTTTTGAGGGAATTGGCAATTTCTTGGCAAGCAGAAAGCACCCATTTAATAATTATAACTATTACTAAATTAAAAATGACTAAATCCCACAATGACCTCCAAAATATTAACAGTATACATGAAATTTCTTTTTATTCCATAGGAAATTACATGGTAATATTTTTTAATAGTCATTATGCATCACTACAAGCTTGGCCTTCTCACATGGGAAAGTTCAAAATGGGTACCTAATGCCAGCCAGCCCCACAGATGTAATTCATTATAAATGTCTTAATTGTGTAAAATGTCCCAAGACACCAAAAATAAGGTTAAATTATAAATAACTGCTGATGGAAAGTACCTCTCAGTAACTACATTACTCCCATTAAAACCCTCTGTGTCTTAAAATCTGGACCTATAGCTATATGCAGGACTGGTATTTGAAATATATTTCAGTTCAAAATAACAATAATATGGGCTTTACCCCTTTAAACAGAGTCCATTTTATATCATCTTCATGTTAAACTTTCGTGCTCCTCCTTGACCCCCGCTGGCAGCAGGTCCATCTACCTTTCTGAATGAATACTCTACTGAGAAATTGTTCTTGTGTTGTCCTCGTCCTCGGCTCCACACAAACAAGAGAATGAAACAGAAAAGCACCACACCTAAAAACATAATACAACCCATTGCTGTGGACACCAGGATGGTCTTGAGGTCCAATGTGAACTTCAGGAAGACACGCGTGTCATTTAGGTTAGTGTCATTAAGATCACCCACATAGTAGGTGCGATTTGCTGCCAAAGCACCATCCAGTGGCAATCCACTGACTGTGAGGGTGGCAAAGTAGGTATCGTTGCCACCGGCATTGCTTGCTATGCAGATGTAAGTGCCGCTGTCTGTTACTTGGGCATAACGGATCTCCAACGTACCTTCAGGCAGGACAATGACTCTCCCAGTACTCTTGGTGGTGATACGTCGGCGTTGAGGTGAAATCCAAAAGATGACCGGAGTTGGGTCTCCTTCCGCTCTACATATAAATGACACTACCTGGCCTTCACGTGCCGTCAGCTGTTGCAGCTTGCGGTTACGAATTTTGGGCCTCTGACAGGTAAAATGGTCAAAGAGCGCAGAGTCCGAAAAGGTATTAAGTGCTTTTCCTCGCACTTCCAAGGGTGTGGCGCAAACAGGCGACTTTCCATTGAAGTTGAGGGTCTTACGACGCTGCAGGATCCACAGTAGGCGGCAGTCACAGGACAAAGGGTTGCCATCTACACGCAATGTCTCCAGCGTATTGACCGAGTGGAAGGATCCCTCCTCCAAGGTCACCAACCCATTGTTTGACAAGTTGAGCAATCGTATCTGTTGCAGGCCTCCAAGACCATAGGGCTGCACTGATATCAGGTTGGTACCAACTAGGTGCAGTTCTTTCAAGCGGACAAGGTCCCGCAAGGCCCAGGACTCGAGAACTGAGATAGGGTTGTAAGACAGATTGAGGCTAGCCAAGTGAATTAGGTTGCGAAGAGCACCCGTAGGCACGGTGGAAATGTTGGTGTTGGTAATCGAGAGCCAAGAAAGGTTGAGGCCTTGGAAGCTGTGTGGAGAAATGTACTCAAGGAAGGGCCAATGGTCAATCTCAAGACCCCGCAGTCCACCAAGTTTGCGAAAGTTCTGCTCTTCCAACGAAGCGATACTGAGGTAGCGTAATCGAAGAGTCACCAAGCCTCGAAGGTAGGAAAGAGACTGTCCAGTTATAGAAGTCAGATTGCACCTCTCGATGGTTAGCTCCCGGAGTCCCACCAATCCCAGGAAAGCCTTGTTTGAAATGTACACCAAGTCATTATCACCAACTTCCAAATTGCGGAGGTTCTTCAAGTCCTGGAAGGTGAAGTCTAACAGGATGACCAGTTTATTTCCACTGAGGTCCAGGGTGGTGAGGTTGGTGAGACGAGAAAAGGCACCCATGGGCACGAGTTTAAGCTGGTTGGCTCGCAGACGCAACACTCTAAGATTAAGCAAGCTGGAGAAGGCGTTAGGCTCCAATACACTGATGAGATTCTCACTCAAGTCTAGCTCCTCAAGTCTCGAGAGAGTCGCCAATTCATTGTATTCCACCCAGCGCAAACTGTTGCAACTCAGATCCAGCAGCCGTGTGTCAGCTGGGATGCCCGCAGGAATAGATCCCAGGCGCTTGTTCTGGCACATCACAGCTCTCTGATGAGAGATACAGTCACAGCGCTGTGGGCAGCTCTGACCGTGTGTTATGGATGCAGCGATTAGGAGCACAAGCAGCCCCGGTAAGCTCAGGCATGGACAACCCGCCATGCCCCTTCCCAACCTTACAGGGGCTGAATCACTGCACCTCACACCTAGAGACAAGAACACAAAAAAAACTGGTATTGATTAATCATGACTTTTGCAACTCTAAGCTATAACCACTTCTATAGTACCATAAAATAAGCCAAATCGGTTACTCACCAACATTTATGTTTGAGTATGTATAACTATTTCTAAAGTTGTCCGTAAATGTAGGCCAAAGTGGTGCTAGATGCAACACATTTTCAGACCAGTACAGATAAACATTCTTGCAGTCAAGTGTCTTTACAAGCAGTAAAACTGCCATTTTAATGAATTTAAACTCTTAATGAAATGAATAAGGCTCAGCAGGGGTATACGGGGGTAACTGGGGTATTTCTGCTTTTCTATAAGCACCATTTACTGTCAGGGAGTGAATTTGCATTTTTATTTACCCTATCTAACATTGTGTTCACATATATCTAAACAGACAAGTTGGATGATGATATTGCTCCATTTTTATGGCCAAGATTTGTCTTGCTGAGAACAGGCCTTTAAACTGTAATATTAAGTTACAGTTTAAACTGAAAAATCACGTGGTTAAGTTTAAATGCAATATGAAACAGAAACTTGCTACACATTTTCAGTGAAAATCGTTATGGTAAAAAAAAGAAAAAAAGCTTTGGTATGTCATGAGCACTTTACACATGAACTTTCAGAAGTCTCAGATGGCTTAATCCCCTCTTTAAGATCATAACTTCTTTTTTTATCTTTATAAGCCAAGAAATAAATGTACTGTATCAAGCTTTGAGCTAGGCATGGCTTCAAAGTCACTATGATTACCCGATTTCTGTTAAATAAATATTTGAATGTTAACTTGATCTTTACAAATGTGCAATCGAAGACATCCCAGTTAGTGCATTTTCATTTAAATTTAGAACATTTAGGCCCACACTGGTGCTAAAGCTTAACATAATGAAACTCACCTTGGATTCAGAAGTCTATTAGTCTCCTCTCTGAGCACCAGGTAACTGAACATTTGACAGTGACATTTTAAGATGTACCCCAGTACAAATCCTCTTCTCCCTCCCCCATCATCTCTGGTAACTCAAACACATGCCCAGCCCCTGGTTCAAACCCATATCAGTTGACACTAAGAAGCTGTCCAATCAGTAGACAACTGCTTCAAACAATCAGCAGTGACGTGAGTGAGGTGAACAGAAAACTGCACCTGACTATGTGTCATGGGTCATGATGTCAGAAAATCATGAATACTAATATTATAGTCAATGATTAATACCCTGCCACTTTTCTTTCCACCCCTAACATCTCTCCCCCTCATGAGATGTCAACAAAGCATATTTCAACAGCTTATTAAATTTAATTGTCTTCAGGAAAGTGCTCCCATATGAATTTATGTGCCACGCTGACGTGCAATAACTCCAGATTGCTGGAATAGAGTACCAAACTATATCATTGCATAGTTAGAGATGCATTTAAAAAAATATTGCCCCCTGAAAAAAGGATCTTTTAAACTAAAATGTACATTGTCAACATTTATTCCCCCTCATGACTTTTATTTTCTTCTAAAGAACACAAAAGATGATATTTTGAAGAAATATTCTTGTCCATACAATCAACATTAATAGAGCCCAAAACCAGCATTGGACCCCATTGACTTTCATTATGTAGACAAAAAAACAAAACATTTTTAAAATATCTTTTCGGTGTTCCACTGAAGTCATGAGAGTGAGTAAAAATGAATCTGTAATGATTTTGGAAATAGATTTTAGTTCCAATTTTAGGTTAATCTGCAATGGAATTTTTAATGGATCTGGCCTTGACCCCAAAGTTGTCAGGAGTAAATGAGACACGGCTACCTCTTTGCTCTGTTGTTCACCTCAGCAAGATAGAATGTCACCTGAGAATTATAACAGCTGTTAGTCGATATGTGAAGGGCAAATCAAGCAATTAGTGTTTTTTCCCATAACAGCTGTTGAGAGGCTGGTTATACATAAAATATCAATACAAGAGAACATCAATGTTCTCAAAATATATCAAGAAAAGGAAAAACACTGCTGCAAAATCTACAAAAGATGCCAAAAAGTACATTTTACATTTTACTTTTTATAGTGCATTTTAATCACACTTACAAATGTCTAAATTGCATTAAAAGCTAAACATCAAATCAATTAGTCTGAAGGTGGTTTTTAGTGTGTAGTTGACCACATTAACCATGTCCTGTTCACATTTGACAAGCACAAATATTTTTTGTCATTTAAAGTAAATTTCAAGTAAACTGAAGTAAATTTTTGGGGGGAGTACTTTGGTTGAGAAATGTGTTATATTTCTTTAAAATAAATCCCACAGTGTTTATGTTAACTAAAAAAAAATTCAATATTATTGAATATTATATATTCAAATAAAGCTGAAAAAATATAAATATATATAAATATATAAATATTGCACAAGAAACAAACTTAAATGAACATTTAAAATGTTGCCTTGCCAACCAAGCGGATCTTGCCTGCCATTGACTCCCATAGTATTTTTCCTACTATGGTAGTCAATGGGGGCGAGATCTGCTTGGTTACAAACATTCTTCCAAATATTTTCATTTGTGTTTAAACAAAGAACAAAGAAATTTATACAGGTTTGGAACAACTTGAGGGGGAGTAAATTATGACAGAATTTTCATTTTTGGGTGAACTATCACTTTAAGTGTCATCATTTTAAATCTACTTAAGATAGCCTACTTTAAGATAAGTGTACTTTTTGGGTACTTTTATTGCAACCATAAGAAACTCAAAATTAATGCATCCTGTGGAGCCACACTATTTAGAGCAAGACGAAGTGAAAAGGAAATGAAAAACATTCTACATTTTTGAACAGGTACTTGTTTTGAATGGGGAAATTCCTTAACTATGTGGTGCTCGATGTTTCTGTTGAATTCAGATATGAACAAAACCAGGTTTAATGATGAGAATGAAAAAATAGCAGCATAAGCACAGACTGAAATTGCACAAACATCAGAGAGAAAAGTCTATCTGGGATGGAAAAAACACAATTAAACAGATGATACAGACCGGGAGCAATTAAGGCAACCTAGTACCTTAATTAGCGAGAAAGCACATAAAAAGGAATAATGAACACACTGGAAGAAAAAAAAAAACTCTAGGGCAGGTGCAAGAACTCATGGAGGGGCCGTAAGCTGAAGGGAAGTGTGTGGAGGCGTCAACTTTCCCATATATCACCACAGGATCTGCACTAGTTTAGTGCTACTGATGGCACTCTTCAACTCACATCGATTTCAAATGCTGCCCACACATCTCTTTACATAACCGTACATATCCTCCTCATTCTGTCTCTTGCTGCTCCGTAAGCCCATCTATCATCTGCAGCTCGGGGGAAAACCTTACAGTAGCCCGTGAGGAGACAGTCAGACAGGATGAAGCAGAGCGAGGATGAGGAAGGGGCAAATGACAGATGCTCAGGGTGAATGTGGACTCCCTGGAGGTGCCATCTCAAGGGGAAGTCGTACTTCAGAGAGGCAAACAGTACCCTTGGCCAAACAGAAGCTGACAAGGGCATTAGCGTGCTGCTGGAGAACAGAAGCCAACTGAGACCAGGGATGTTCTCGGATTCAGCAGACATTTGGGAGTTCAAGGAGATGACAAACAAGGAGCCGCGACTGAGAAATGCTGACATCATGTATGCTGGCTGTGTGAAGACCAAACGATTACGGCTTTAAAAATTACGACCGCTAAATGACCAATGTCATTCCAAACCTGAACAACTGGAACACAGAAGAAGATATTTTGAAAAGTCAATGGGGTCCAAATGTTGTATTGACAAAAACATTATTCAAAATATCTTCTTTTATGTTCTACAGAAGAAATAGTCATACAAGTATGGAACAGCATGAGGATAAGTAAATTATAAAGATAAGGACTGGAAAGTAATCGAAAATTTAGACTTTAGACTTTAATAGGTCAAAAGTCCCGAAAAACGCACCTCATTATTTGAAGCTGATGTTTGGAAAGCATGTTTAAACCAAATTTACACTCTAAAGGCACGTTCACACCAAGAACGATAATTATAAAAATAACAATAAAGATATAGTTCTAAAAATCGTTCTGAATATAAAAGAATAGCATTATCCACACCACAGATATAACGATATCGTTGGGATCACTTTCAGAATGTTTTTTTCCCCAGCTGTTAAATGATAAAACACTGACAGCCAATCAGAATCCATTCTAATTTAAGGGCTCATGCATTTAAAATGGCAGACGACATTGCGGTTGCGGAGAAGTTAATCATAATAAAAGTTCTGCTGCTCGTGAGGTGTCTGTTGCGCAATCGCTACATTGGCCTCGTTCAGCTCCCACAACACTCGATCCTGCTCTGCTTTATACTACAGTAACGTTAATAATCGCATCCATGAACATGATTTCTGCCCGAGTCCTATCCCGATTATTTTCCACCGGCTGTGAGGTGAAGACTACATGTCCCAAGATTCCGCGCTCGAACTTGGCATCATCAAGCTACGCCTTTGTTTTGAATAGGCCTCTAGCAATCTCTAGCGGACAGAAAATTTTACATATTGCACATTTAACGATGAGATCATTATGCCAGGCTAGAAAACTGTAAAATAAAATGACCTCAAGTAAGCATTCCAGCGCTAGTTTCGAAACATAGCATGCTATGGACATCTGCTGGTTAAAGCCGTGTAAATGCAACAAGAACAGCAAAAACATGTTGTACACACTTTAAAACCGCAGTGCGTGAACTTGGAATAAACAGACCATTATCGTTCGTAGGTGTGGACGCAAATATAGTTATAGTTATCTATCTTTATAGTTATCATTCTTGGTGTGAACGGGCCTTAAACCTATGAATAGTTTAGTTGTAAATAAAAATGAATGAAATCACAATATGGCTTGATTAACAAATCGCAAAAGGCTGTGATTTAAATAAATAAATGTTTCAGTTTTAATGTTTAACAAAAAAATAAATTAAGACAGGCATAAATATTAGTATGGCAATTTTTAGTTGAATTGCAAAATAAAAGTATTTTTTCTTAAATACTCTTTATTTTACAGTGAAATATTACAACAGTAATATTTCTTATTTACAATAGTAATATTTCTTATACAAACAAGCACAAAAACCTGAAGCTCCCTACACCTCAGATCGTGCTGCCCTACTTGGAGTTGTCTCTGCACGACGTTAACAGAAAGAAATCATATCACCTATCAACAAAAGAAGGTTAAAAGCATTCATGAAACGTCACCTGATCTGGTTCATGAACAGTCATGCTAATCAGCTAAAAGCTAATGAGAGATGACATGCTATTGTAGAAGCGGCGTAGAACAATCACACACAACTCTTGAGGGGATAGAGTATCAATTGTGTTTCAGGGAAGATAGACAATGGTTCACCACAGGCTGGGAACAGACTTTTTTAACATGCATATTTAATACAGGTGAGAACAGAAAGGCTCTCTATGCTACCATCGATTGGCATTGCTCAGTTTCCTGATGGGATGAATTATTCAGATTATCATGGTCCATGAACATGACCTACCAGCACAAAGACACTGACCACGGCTCCCTGATGGACCATCTCCAACAAGAATAGTGATATACAGACTTGAACATTCGCTCTTTTATTGGATTACAATCCTGTGAATAAATTGATTGATGCTCTATTTGACAGCTGCTTGGCAAGGCGCTTAATGCTGGTTTTATCTCGGCTCATTAAAGTCGGGTTAGATGACCTGATACTTGGCTCGAGCTATGATGTAGGATCTAGATAATTAGGTCAAAAACAGGGTTGGTACTGACTAGACGTGGCAATCAAGAGTGTAGAACGTAAACAGACAACCAATGCTGGCATCATCTTCATGGTGCTGTTTTCACTAATCAAAACTACTTTGCATTGACATAGCCTATAGTGGTTAGTTCATGTGCCAGGCTAATATATATATATATATATATATATATATATATATATATTATAGACTCATTGATTAACATTCTGAAAATATGTACACGAAGGCCAAAAGTTCTTGACCTTGAGAGAATATCTCAGTATAGAATATCAGTTCTCAATTAAGAAAAGAGTGGTTTCATTACCAGATGAACAAATGCTACTTACAGCCAATTTCCATCGACATATGGAGAGCACAGTTTCTCCACAGGATGTTGATAATGACATTGAAAACAATGGCTCTTGGCCAAAAAGTCACATGAATGTAGCTGAAGAGAGAAAAATGGTGAGAAACCAATGATGCAAGTCTTGCCATGCGTAGAGTTTTGTCTGACTCACAGCCTTCAGGCAACGTCTGACTCATTTACACCATTATAATTGAAAGTCTTTAATATAGACCAGTATTAAAGTCATTAAAGGGCCATTTGCCTTCACTAAACAATGATCAAATGGGCCTTTATCACAAACTGCAAGCATATTTATTTTGGCGCCCATATTAAAATGTTAGACCATTCACACTGATTGCATAGGCATGTTAGCATTTTTTTAATTCAACATTAAGTTCTAATCGTTGAATTTGATTAGCCGTGAGGTGAGCAAATATTGCTGATATTTACTCTAACAGCACTGGGATAAGCAGGTGGGAATTTAGCAATTCTTTCTGCAAATTACATCGCTAATCCAGATGATACCGACAAGTGAGTGAGTCAATGACTTTACAACTGATTCGTTCAAAAACAAATTCATTCAGGAATGAAACAAGATTGTTTATTATTAAAAAGTTACTGAATCATTCACTGAAACCCATTTGTTAAAAAGATCACAACAACTGCCAGCAAACACAGAACATTTCCTTAATGTTTCTGTATGGTTCCCATTTGTTAATTCTTTTGGGAACCAAATAAAGTTCTGATCTAACTTTCCAAGAACACTGCAGTGAGATTTTTTTTTGTAATAACCTAAAGAGAATCTATACAGAACATTCTCTAAAGGTTATTTTTTAGGTTTTATATATATATATATATATATATATAAAACCATAAAATATGCTTTTCAGAACATTGCAGGGAGGTTTTTTGGAATAACCTAAAGAGAACCTATACAGAACGTTCACTAATGGTTATTTTTAGCTTATATTTTTGCAAACCTAAAAAGAACATTCATTTCCGTAAAGAAAACCCTTCTGGCTATAGTGGCTTACAAAAAAATGAATCTTAAAGGGTTAGTTCACCCAAAAATGAAAATTCTGTCATTAATTATTCACCCTCATGTTGTTCCACACCTGTAAGACCTTCGTTCATCTTCAGAACACAAATTAAGATATTTTTGATGAAACGTTCATCAAAAATGAAATCCGAGAGGTATATGACTCGTCCATAGACAGCAATATAATCAACACTTTCAAGGTCCAGAACTAAAGGTACTAAAGACATCGTTAAAACCGCCGATGTGACTGCAGTGGTTCAACCTTAATTTTATGAAGCGACAAGAACAGTTTTTGTGCGACTTTATTCAACAATATTATCTCTTCTGTGTCATTCTCATACATTGTTTATGTCCAGCGCTTCCGGGTACTACGTCAGAACGCCAGCTCATTATTGGCCGGCTCCTGCGTCAGCATCACACGCATGCGTCATGCTGCTCATGCATGCAGCTTTGGCCAATACTGAGCTGGCATTCGGATGTAAACACGGAAGCCTTCCCTGTGCTTACTGTGTCACCTGCATAAGGATAATGACACAGAAGAGAAGAGACAAGTCGTTATTTTTTGTTTTGTTTTTGTGCACAAAAAGTATTCTCGTCACTTCATAAAATTAAGGTTGAACCACTGCGGTCACATCGACTGTTTTAACAATGTACCTTTCTGGACCTTGAAAGAGTTGATTATATTGCTTCATATACCTCTCGGATTTCATCAAAAAGATCTTAATTTGTGTTCTGAAGATGAACGAAGGTCTTGTGAGTCTGGAATGACATGATGGTGATCGAGTAATTAATGAGTCAATGAATTATTCACTATAAATAATTTATTCAAAACAGGTCTATTTAGAAAGTAAACAAGTTGCTGTCTTTAATATTGAGAAATTTAATCACTTAGTGGATTCGCTCAAAAACACATTAGCATTCATTTAATTCAAGAATGAAACATCACTACTGTGCCTTGGAAAAGCGCAACGATTGATTAGTTTGGAGTTATTTTCATTTGCAGAGTTAAAATAGTAATTGGAAATATTTAGCCTAAAATTTAAGTTATTCATTATCAACATCTTGTTTTTTGTTTTTCAGCATTCACAAGTCACTGGAGTATGTTCACTGAAGTAGCTCAGATTACAATGATGGTGAATGTCATACTCCATTATGGCATGACTCATCAGACTGAACGCAGCACAACACGTCCCAGAGAGCCCAAATCCTAAATCTCCAAATTTATTCTCTCCAGCAAATAAATACATTTTTGCCTATGGTATCATCTTTAAAATGTCAAAACGCACACCTCACAATATTTTCCACCATAAATAAATGACCTTCCGCTTCTTCGGTATTTCACTAGATCAGTTTTCCTTGTAGTTACGCGGCGGCTAATGAGTTCCACTGGGTAGTACAAGTCCTAGCAGCACTGCAGTCAGCATGCATGCGGACAGGGCAATAGTAAAGTAGGTCAGCCATGTATGGCACCCCTGGCATTTGGGCACAGCCAGCAGTACCCGTAAATTAACATCCTCTCTGTAAGCCCCTCCAAATTGAGACACGGCACTGACAGGAGTGCCGCCAGTCACTGGACGTGTTAGGTGTCCTCAGAGCTGAGGAAATAAATTAAGAGGATTACAGAAGTGGTATAAAGATTGTGATTACACACAAGTAAGGTGTCATAAATTGCAAGCATTTATTACCATGACTCGATGAAACACCATCAACTTGCAAGTATGTAATAAAATTATGTAAAACTATACGGAATATAGAAATATACTCCAAAGTAATTAGTTAAGTGTGTCATAATATCCACACTTAATAATAATTTAAACTTTTATATATATTTCTTTTCTTTTTCTGTCATTTCTGTCATTTCATTCATCCACACTGCTTGCTAATTGCAAATATAAATATATATATATATTTTATTTCAATAAATGTAAGTGTTAAATATTAGAACAATTAATTATAATATTGATAATATAAAATATATTTAAAAAAATATATTTTTAATATATTAATTATAATATTGATAAAATAAAAACAGTTCTAATACATGTATATTACTCATAAATACTTCACTTGTTTCATTACTAGATTTTTGAATAAATCTCTTAAATGATTCAATGACAAATACATTTTTTAACAGTCACCACCTACTGGCATCACGATGTAATCAATACAACCTTTAATTGAGGCGTCAAGTTATTTTCAAAAGGTCATTTACTCTATTTTGATTGCTACCGTATCAGTGTTTATATCTGAACTATAAACTTTTATATCGATTAAAATATTACAAAATGATATTACAAAAAAGAGACACCCTTACCAAAATACCCAGAGATTAATTATCGTATATGCATATTAGGCCTACTTCTTAAAAGTCAAGATGAAAAAATGCCAAGAACAAAAGTAAAAACAATACTCATGCAACAAAGGACGCATCTTATTATGATGCCTTCCACCATGATCCTCTCGAGATACTTATCCTAACTGCCAATTCATTGCCGCAATTGACTCTTGGGGCCAATTACACGTAAACACAGCGCGATAAAATGACAGCGCATTCCATTAGGGCGAATATAACACTGAAGTTGCATAAGCTTTTAATTAGAACGACGAGAGCTGAAGAAGCGTGAAGCCTGGTATTGTATGAGAAATGTCTTTGGGCAGTGTCGGAAAAGGCCATGGCCTAGCTAGGTCACATTGCGGAGGTTGGATGCTGTCCTGCGGTCGTCTCTTTGGCTTGAATGGATTAGAAGACACCCTTCACTGGCTGGCATTCTAACCCTGTCAAAACGAATCACTTCAAACCGCCTTGCCACTGCCAAACAAGTTAGCTTAGCCTTCCATGAGAGTGGATTTGGATTTATAGCATGTGATTTTGGAAATCACTGTTACACATCCATGTACAAAATCTGATAGAGAAATAGTACTTCCTCTGATTGTTTTGAAGAATAACTTTAGTCCTATTTAGGTCCTTTAGAAGGCCAGGACACATCAGGACGGATTAGCATTTATGCTACAAATGCAAATAGCTACATGTGTTTTCGACTACCTTTGGTTCACGCTTACACTCGTTGGATCACCTGAAACTAATCTTCCTTGCACAGGATCTTAGTGCAGCACTGAGCTAATGGGCTAATAGTTAAGCTAAATGTTCATTCAGTCAAAGTGTGACCTTTGGTTGAGATTTGCAATGTTTTACTGCAAGATGCAGCAGCTGCAATGACAAAAAGACCCTTGGGCTGTTGGCAAGCCCTGTGTATGACTTTTAATTCGCCTTTAATCAATGTTCTCACTGCTTACAAATCAGCAAGAGCAATTAGGCACTATTAGCTGGAGTTTTTAAGCACCAGTGAGAGCCGTTTCTTATTCTCCTGCTGCGTGAAAGCTGATGCTCAGTCTTTACCTCAGTAATTTATCCCATTCCTCACAGTTATCAGAAGCCTTTGGCAAAACCCCACAAATTCTCCTCTGTCATAGTGGCTTGGTTTCAAAAACTAGAGAGCTGCCTTGCTGTCTACATAGGCAGCATCCTAACCATTATGGAACTTCATATGTGACTGATTTTGAGCCCACTACGTATTTTACTGCGTTATTTTACTGTCAAATGTTGAGAGCACATTATTGTGATGCAAGAGCACATCAGTGTAATGCGCAAGCGCTCTCAAATATACAGTGCTCTCTTATGAACTGCCTCTCCTCTCGCTCAGATATTGCGTGTGCACGCTCAAACTGTGTCCTGTGCGCTCGCGAATCTCTCCGTGCTCTTGCAGAAATTAATTTACTTCTGGATTAAACACTGTCAAAAGTTATCAACCAATCAAAAGAGACGACGGATCCATGAAAATGCTACGTGGAATCTTATTGGCTGAGAGTGAACTGCGCCTGGAATTCTTTCGACGAAGATGGATATTTAATTTCTTTACAATTTAATAATATTTAATAATATTAATCAAAATGTAGGCCATATCTTAGAAATGGGGCACTTTGATGGTTTCTATATTAATAGGCTTGTTTGTCTAACTGCATCCCATTACAGGTCAAACCCCACTGAACGATTTATCAAAAACCAACATATTAGCCAATATCATGGACCAAAACATTTAATTAAACATTAATTTAAAACAAAAGATTAAACAACTAATTCAATGTTATAAATCAGTATATTTAGAAATGTGTAAAATGTTATAAATTAGCCTATTAAAAAAACGATGTATTAATTTGAATGATTTCATTACAAAATCGTTTGAAATGAATGAAGACATGTTTTGTCCAGTGTTTTTAAATGGATCTCTTGAATTATTGATGATGATACATCAAATACATTTTAACAGTCACTGGTCACCACCTACTGGCAGAACAGTGTAATAACATTAGTTTCAAAGGTCATTTACTGGTTTTGATTGCTGAAATCAGCATATATTCGGACTATAAATTGTTATTGCAATACTTGCGTTATTATTGAATGTTTGCAACACAGAAGTAGCAATAGTGTGTTTGTGAAGCTTTGTGAAGCTGTTTAAAACATGTAGCTTACATGTTTACTTAGCTTACTTTCAGCGACAGTGCAAAAGCAGGTTTAAATATTCCGGTATGACCGTAATCTCAGAGGTTTAATAGACATAACCGAAACGTTGTCATTTAGGAATAAGATCGCATTCTTTTGATTAATCGTGCATACATAAGAGCTCATAGCTAAAGTATTTTTACCAGACCTCAAAAAGAAATTCACCATATGGTCTCCACATTTTAAGTATTTAGGGAATGATGATCTGACCTGATCTTGTTCTGTCTTAAATCATAAGATATTTTTTTTGGTAATTCTTTACAATAAGGTTTCATTAACATTAGTTAACTGCATTAGTTAACATGAACTAATAATGAACTGCACTTCTACAGCATTTATTAATCTTTATTAATGTTAATTTCAACACTTACTAATACATCATTAAAATCAAAAGTTGTATTTGTTAACATTAGTTAATGCACTGTGAATTAAACAACCAACAAACAGCTGTATTTGAACTAACATTAAAGATTAATAATTACAGTAATATTGTTAGTTCATGTTAGATAATACATTATTAATGTTAACAAATAAAAACCTTATTTTAAAATGTTACCTATTTTTTATATAAATTTCAACAAGTACACAAAACGTACGACCACAATAACTTTAAGAAACATTTTTTGTTAGTTTGTTTAGATAAATTGGAGTTTGACCTGTAATGTGATGCAGTTACAAAGAAGCTTATTAATATAGAAACCATCCAAGCGCCCCATTCCGAGCCATTTCTAAGATATGACCTACATTTTGATTACTATTATTAAATATTATTAAATTGTAAAGAAATTAAATATCCATTTTTGTCGAAAGAATTCCAGGCGCAGTTCACTCTCAGCCAATAAGATTCCACGTAGCATTTTCATGGATCAGTCGTCTCTTCTGATTGGTTGATAACTTTTGACAGCGTTTAATCCAGAAGTAAATTAATTTCTGCAAGAGCACGGAGAGATTCGCGAGCGCACAGGACACAGTTTGAGCGCGCACACGCAATATCTGAGCGAGAGGAGAGGCAGTTCATAAGAGAGCACTGTATATTTGAGAGCACGCGTCCAGTTTTGTGCGAGAGCAAAGGAAATCCGCGCGCGAGCGGACAGATTTGCGCTTGCGCATTACATTGATGTGCTCTCGCGTCACAATAATGTGCTCTCGACATTTGACAGTATAATAACGCCCTAACTACATAGTCAGCAACTCACAAAATAGCATTTCTCACAGGAGAATGTGACTCATTATTAGTTAGCATGTTGCTAAGCTGACAGCATGCTACTCTAATAAGCAAATTCTTTACAGAATGAAATGCAACAACTTACAGTCAACATTTCCTTGTCCACCATTCAACTTTTTTTTTTTTAAGAGCTTTTTGCATTAGCATTACCTTAAGCATCATAATTAAATTGCCTACCTTCATGTTGAGGGTATGCCTGTGATCCCTTAACTTACTGCCTCACTAGGCTTTAGAACAGAGCATGTATGGCAGTGAGAATAAAACAGCATAAAATTGCAGTTTAACTGTCAAAGTCCCACTAGCGGGACGCTCGGCGGACTTTTTAATTGCCTTTTTTTCCTATCACATATTTTAGTAATCATCATAAATTAGGTATCATTCGAAAACTTAACTCAAAATTCATCCTGTGAAAACCATTTTGAACCATGGAAAACTTACCATTAAAACCTTTTAGCAGGTTTCATTGTACAGAATTTATTTTAACCATTTTATAATCAAATGTTTTTCTAATGTTGACAAAACGCATATGGTCAGAAAGGTCTGAGACTCAAACTTCCATATTTGGCAACTGTTTTGTGAATTTGTCACAGGAGAACACATAAAATAAAATAAAAATTCAATGTAAAATGGGTCTCACCCAGTGGCTATTTTTGGTATAGCACCTAAAAATCTCAAAGGAACTTCAATTTTTGTGGTGATAACTTCAAATTTGGAACACTTCTTGGTTAGACATATGGTTTTGATTGTATAGCAATTTTAGAGTAAAAAATATTTTGTTAAATATATATTTTGTACAAAATAAATGTTTTATACAGTACATTTGTTTTACAGTTTACTTTTATAACTTTTTTACACTTTCATTTTTTGAAGTGCTTTCACTTCTGCTGAGTGCCTTCTTTAAAAAGAGACAAACCTTAGGTCTGTATTCCAAAGCATTCATGAATTACAGCCATTTAAGTTTGGATAGTGCATTTTCACATCCTTGCTCAAAAAGGGGGGGTGACAGTTAAGGGGTTAAGCGTTGAGGTTTCACTGTTGAAATGCGTGTCAAAGAATAAACTGCTTTTAAAGTGTCTCAAAATCAATGGTTGCTCTAATCTCTGTCTGACACTAGTGTAGTTCAACTGCCTTGAGAAGTCGAACTCAATGACTGAATGGCAAAGTTGAAGCCTGGGAAATGCACATTGATCAAATCAAACGCTCTTGGCTCACTTGAGTGAATTAAAAAGAAAGGTTGTAACTTCTCCTTGACTAGTTTTTATGCTCCTTTTAGAGTGCATATATATAGTAAATATATATGCAATTCCAATCCCACTAAAATTAAGCTTTTGAGTAAAACTTTTTTTTTTTTTTTTTGTAAGCTTTTGATTTACAATGCATACAAGAACATGACTCCATCTATTTATCACTGCATTCAGTTGACCAGTATAAATTTGAGAACGCAGTGACAACCATTTGACACCAGCAGCTGTTGCAGGATAATGAGCCTGCGGTTAAGTTTGGAGGGACTCGAGTCAAACTGAGTTCCTTGAAAATACAGGTCTATATAGGCTCCATATGCCTCAGTTTGTTACAGACAAAACGCGGGACAACCATTATAACACGCAAGAGGAAAAATGCCTCATGGAAAAGGGATGTAGTCAGGCTTTTGACTGGTAGCGATTGATGGAAGTCAGTTTGATGGAAGTAAAAGAAAAAGTTAACTGATAATTGAGATACTGTAACTAGACACATTTTGAGATTTGTAGTCCCAATTTTGAGAAAAAGTTATAATTGCGAGATATAAAGTTCCAATTACGAGAAAAATACACAACTGTGAGATAAAAAGTTGCAATTACAAGAGTCGCAATGATGAGAAATAAAGTCGCAATTATGAGAATGTCACACTGTGAGATATAAAAGTCCCAATTATGAGGAAAAAGCTGTAATTAAGAGATAGTCACAATTGTCAGAAATAGTCACATTAAAGGATTAGTTCACTTTCAAATAAAATTTTCCTGATAATTTACTCACCCCCATGTCATCCAAGATGTTCATGTCTTGTCGAAAAGAAATTAAGGTTTTTGTAGTTGTTTGTGAAATAGTTTGAAAATAGTTTGTGAAATACAAAGTTGCAACTGCAAGAAATAAAGTGCAATTGTGAGAAATTCACAATGTGAGAGATAGTGGCAAGTTACAATTTAGGGCCAGATTTACTAACAGCTTGCGCCAGCGCAAACCCACTTTTGGCGTTAAAAAACTACTGTTGGGATTTACTAAAGACACACAGTGCAAAATTATCACTGAAAAGGCGTGGACGGAGTTGTTTTTGTGGCTGACCTTATTGCATGTGCATCTGTAGGAGTTTCCCTTAAGCCCAGAACACACCAGAACTTTGTTGGCCGACTAAGTTTTGTCAGTGTGTTCAGCACCGTCGGCTGAAGTTGGACCTCGTCGTCTTTTCTTCGGCCGATTCGACATGTTAAATCGGCGTCGGAGCTCGTCAGTCAGTCGGGCCATCTGATCATTCTGATTGGCTGTTCAGCTACTGCCACCTGCTGGTATGAAAAGACATTTCTTCTCACACAGGCGCAGAACGGACGTGCTACTTGGCCATCGGTTGTTGAGCGTCGGTTTGGTGTGTCAGGGCAACTTTGGACCCAGACGCTGCCTACATGAGCCAACCCCACAGTCTGCTTTCATCGCCACTAGTTTATCGGCGTCAGCTTGGTGTGTTCCGGGCTTTACAGATGCAAAATATATGGGAAGAGACTATTTAAATGAATCACATAAAGTTTGTCATTACTAAAGTTTGCGCTCATCAATTTACTGGTATTTGAGCCATTATTTAACACCCCAAAAAAGCATGTCTTAACTCATTTTGCAACATGGCAGCAATTGTTGCTGCTAGGAGGAGACACTGCAGAGAACAGAGAGCACGTGGTAGAAGGGAGAAAATATTTTCCACTTGTATTAATTTCGTTGCAATGCCAGAGGAAGACGTTATCCGTATATTACATATAATAAGTTGCGCCTGTGTCGACCCACACCTGATGAGCATCAGCTCTGCTTATTTGCAACCCAACGCTAATTTGCACTACTCTTAGTAGATTGCGTTGGTCATTATGTAAATGATTTGACTGCGTCTGTGTTCTTTAATTAGTGTTTTAGCAGTAGATCATGTGCAAAACTTGCCATCGGAACATTTGTAGAATTGTGCTCTCACGATAATTTGCCCTATTTTGTAAATCTGGCCCAAAAAGTCATAGTTGTAAAAATATAAAGTTGCACTTTAAAGGCTATTATGAGGAAAAAAAAGTCAATTATGAGAGCATTAAAATATAAAAGTCCCAATTACAAGAAAACAGTTGCAATTAAAAAAAACTATAATGGTTGCACTTTATTTTACAGTACATGCACTTTCAATGTACTTACCAAGAAAGTACTGAATAATATAAGGTAACTACATGGGTTAAGATTAGGTTTAGGGGTAGGTTCAGGACTAGTATCTAGTTATTATCCAGTTAATGTAATTACTACAATAAGTATACAGTACATGCGAAATAGGACTGTAAAATAAAGTGCTACAGCTATAATATGAGATATAAAGTCGCAATTGTCAGAAAAAGTCACATTGCAAGATATAGTTGTAAATACAACAAAAAAAGTCACAATTATAAAATATAGTCATAACTGCAAGAAAAAAAATTTGCAATTATGAGAAAAGGTCATATTGTAAGATATAGTGGCAATTGCGAGAATATAGTTACAGTTCTGAAATATAAAGTTGCAATTACATGAAAAGGTAATTCTATTCTGGCTATTATGAGAAAAAAGTCACAATTGTGAAAAATAATGTCATAATTATCTTTGAATTTGTCTGAAACAGGCTTCATTAGAGAAATGTGTGCAGAGCCTTCAACAAATAGGCATCAAGTAATATGTGCCTGATTTTTATAAAACAAGAGAGAGGTAATTCAAACCCTGAATGAGTTTCCTCAAGCTTGCTGGATAATAAGCTTCTTGTATCTCATTGTAAACCTGATTACCAACAATGACGAAAATGTGAAAACACCCAGCAGCATCCAAAAGTAATGCTGTTTACCACCCACTCTGTGTCAAACTAGAAGTATGAATATAACCTCAAATGAAAGGAAAACCATGGAGTCTGCACTTATTTTTGTCACAACGGCAGCATACCGCATAATGTCCAACCTAGACAGAAATATGACAGGCATGTGCCGGTGTAAAATATAAGGATTAACCATTATTACGCGGCCGATGTTCTGGGGCAGTGGCCCCAGTATTTATGTTCTGGATGCGAGCCTGGCCTACTTCAGCATCTTCCTTAATCCTGTGGCACACTGCCTGCTTTTGCTATTTCCAATAACCAGCTCTAATCTCTGCACTGGCTAGACAACAGTGGTCTAGCGATGACAGCTGGCAGACTTATACTGTCTCTAGGAAAGAGACCACATGACAGCAGGCTAACCAGCAGCAGAGGATGTCCCGTGTGAAACCTGTTGCATCGCTAACGTTTTCACACTTTGTGGGATTTATCGCAGTTCTGCTATTGTAAATCCCTTCTGGCCCAGAAAACACATCAGGAAGTGTTCGCTGCACACCAACAAAACTGAACTAGATTATCTTGTGGCTATAAATGGTTTGGAATTTGTCTGTTTAATCCATGGGTTTCTATTTATTGTATGAAAAGTCTATGCAAATTTCAACTTTAAGTAAATAAATCGTGAAATAAAAAATTGTGAAATAAATTCACAGCTGGGAGAAAAACATTAGCAATTGTGAAAGTCACAATTGTGAGATGTCACATTGTGAAATACAGTCACAATTACGAAAAAATGATATAAAGTCACATTGTGAGATAAATTCAAATTACAAAAAAAAAAGTTGCAATTGTAACAAAATAAAGCTGCACTTAGGCTCTAAAATGAGCACTCTAGTAAATAATGCTGAAAAATAACATAAGACATGTAGATTCCATATTAGAATATTGTATTATTACTTTTTTTGTTCGAATATGCCTGAAAAGAGCTTTTGTAGTTGAGTCGCATTTGCCCTCTTCCTAGCATGCACTGAGGCATGATTGTTTAATTCTTGCGAAGTTGTCATTTTGACAATACTATGTAAAGTAATTTGGATACAAGTCTTAATTTGACACTAGTGGTGAGGATTTTAATTAATCCCATTAGAATTATTTGAATCTGTTTACTAAAAAGACTCATTCGCTAATTCGTTCAGTGACTCTTTCTGCAGGTTACATTGTTATGCCAGTGGGTGGCCAAAAGCAGGTGTGTTTTTAATGAGTCATTGAATCATCAACTGATGCATAAAAAACATCTGCCAAAATGGTTATAAAAATTCCTACAATATTTTTATAATACCTACAAATCAACTAAGACACTCACTAATCGAAAATGAATGAAAAACATGAGTTAGTGCATTGAAGTGAAGGCTTTGTTTTGTTTACACGACAGCAATATGCTATAAAAACGTAAAAGTTTTTCCATTGTGGGTTTTTTTTTTTTTTTTTGCGTACAAACGACAACATTGTCAAATGATCCCCGTTCACACGGATCTGCGAAAACAACTAAAATCGCTGTATTATTCATGCCAGGCCAGTAGTTGGCGATGCCACTTTGTAAAGAAACACTACGTGCCTATAAACTGAACAGGTGATACGCATGCATCACCTTTTCCACAAATTTGCATTTTTGTTGTTTACGGTAACGGTATCATTTTTAAAAAACTAGCACTTTGCAACTTGTACTTGCCCGTTTTTAAAAGTTTGCGTTTTCAGTTCTCTATTTTTATTTTAAAAAGATTAGTTAGTTCAAAAAACACCATGGTTTTTTTGTTTTTTACCTTATTTTATCACAAGCTACGTTTATGGTGATTATACGGCATGACAGAACCAGGTTTGGTGAAAGATGGGAAGAAAGGGGGGATTGGGGGAGTGTTTGACTCAGTAGGAACTTGCCGGGTGCTCCCTTTTTACTCCGCCAAGAGCTCAAGCTTCCCCTTTTGGCTGTCACTATATATAAATCCAGTGGGTGGGAGCACCGTCAATGCCCCAGCGTTCGCCAGGAATTAACGCTGAGCCACTGCAAATGACTGACAATCCTAAGGCCTCTTTGAGAACAGGCTTAAGAGGGAAGAGAGGAAGGAGGATGAAAAGAGATATGAGGAACGAAGAAAGTACTGAGAATATCCAGCGCTCTGTACTTTTTTCCAGCAAGCTCTGCAAATTCAAAAGGACTGCCGTTCTTTTTTTATTATTTCTAAGCATGACAGCCTTTATGTGGACATTATCTAACAACATAAATCACAAAAAAGTTGACAATTTGTCAAAAGCTGAATAATTTAAGTTAAATAATTGAGATATATCTTCAAATTTAAAGAATTGTGGCTGTTACATATCAAATCGCATACATGTGCTTTATTAATGAAAATAATCACAATGCCAATTATATTAATATTCTGGAAAACAGACAAATATAATAAATATAATTACCTGTTTTCAGTTTTTTTGTAGATTTAACATGATCAAAAAATTAAAAATCTTCTGGCGTACATTTTTCATTCTTCTCTTGCAGTAAAAGCAGACAGCAAACTAAACAGCTGGCCTTACTTGAGAAAAGATGTGCATGTGACAAAAAAGATGGATTATCCAATTACAATCTTGCTTCCTTTCTTGCGTGACAGTTTTGAGCTTTGACAGTGTTGCAATTTTACATTACCCCTGATCGAAGACAGACAGTGAAGAACCTGATTGTGTCCTCGACAAATGTCCTTTCAGACAAACCCCACAATGACAGTCTGAAACCATCAAAAGCACTAGTCAAAGATCGACCACAGCAATATAGCCAAGCATGAGTATGAGAGGAAAAAAAATCTACATTACATCTAAATCTACAAATCAACATTAAGAATTAATTAGCAATATTTTGTGAATAAAGGTTAAGTTGAGAATAAATTAGAAATATTTTTTAAATAAAGGTGAATAAAATTGAAAAAAGTAGTAATATTTTGTGAATAGTCAAAATAATGGAAATAAAGGAGTAATATTTTGAGAAAAGTATAAATATTTTGAGAAAGTAGTAAAAATTATGAGAATGAAGCAGTAATATTTTGTGAACAAAAGTCAAATTTATAAAAAAAAAAAAAAAAGAATATTTTGGGAATAAAATGGAAAAATATGGGAATAAAGGTGTAATATTGTGAGTCAAAACTAAAAATATAGTAATATTCTGAGAGAAAATTATGAGTAATATTTTGAGAAAAGTAGGAATATTTTGTAAACATTTTTCATAAAAATTATGGAAATATAGTAATATTTTGAGAGTAAAGCAAAATTATTAATAATATTTTGAGAATAGTATTTTGTAAACAATAGTCAAAATTATGAAAATAAAGTAATATTTTAGAAGAAAGTGAAAAGTATGAGAGTAAAGGAGTAATATTTTGAGAAAAGTAGCAATATTTTGAGAATAAAGTGAAAATTATGAGAATGGATTAATATTTTGAGAATATATATATTTGTGAACAAAAATCAAAATTATGAAAATAAAGTAGTAATATTAATTTAAGAATAAAGGAGTAATCTTTTGAGAAAGTAACAATATTTTGAGAATAAAGTGAAAATTATGAAAATGTAATTGCAGAACAAATATTTTTGAAGAAAAGTCAAAATGATGTAAATAAAGTAGAAATATTGAGAATAAAGTGAAAATTATGAGTAGTAATATTTTGAGAATAGTAATATTTTGTCAACAATTACTAATATTTAAGAATAAAGTGAAGTTTATGAGAATAAAGAAGTAATATTTTGAGGAAAGTAGTAATATTTTGAGAGTGCATAGCATTACGAGATTAAATTAGTAAAATCAAACGAATGAACTGTCTACCACATTCCAATGTTACACAAAGAAAATCGAAACATTAAAAGAAAGAAACAGACAGAGACGGAGACAAAATGAGAATTTGTAGTTGCAAGAATTGCTGCTATGAAACTGCCACATGTGGCTCTATGATCAGTGTGTTTTCCATTATAGCTGAATAATTCATCAATGCCTGGCAACAGGCTTGAGATGTTCAAGCTGGTCTGTACTTTCTATTTTAAGTCACATGAGAAATTCATGGCAGGTCCTCTGAGGTCCCATCAGCACTGTCTATTCTGAATTCGGCCTTGCCTAGATGGATGCATTGACATGTGGGTCATTTTATTGCCTCCATGAGACCCCGCAAACAGCTGAACAACAGGAAGTTCAGAGTATGGAGGGTGTCGCACAGAAAAGATTGGTCTTGGGAGAAAAGCTTTACAGAGCATCCAATAGGAATGCACTGGAGCTCTGCAGCCATCCCGTCCATCACCGACAAACAAAATCAATTGCCTTTAGTCATTCTTTCTACAACCTTCATCCATTTGACATCTAGTAAAACAACATCTGGCAAACTCTCTACAGAGCAGATCCATTTCCACAAGGCACAAGAGAATTTTTTTGGACGCCGCCCCAGTGCCGCTTGCTGAACACCAGCTTGAAGACACCTTGATATGCTGTGTAAACAAACTGTCTTGCCGGTTCCACTTTGGTGTGTATTGGAGCCTCATTACAAAATCCATCTGATGAAATGATCCAGGTCTTTCTGACAGCTACCGCAGGGACGGGAAGCAAAAGGGTGTGGGTTTAAACCGATCTCTCTCTCACCATCTGTCGCCATATTGTCAAGAACGATCCAATAAAAGGAACGTGAACAATTAAACCATCCTTGGGGAAAGGGCTGTTTTGCTCACGATCGACATCAAAGCCTCTTCAAGTCCAAAAGTTTCTGGAACAACTATGGCACGATTTCGTCAACAGAAAAAAAAAAATGAAAAGATCAACTAGGGCTGTTTGCACAGAGAAGACAGGCTGTGAATCTTCAAAAAAACGGAAAAACTGGGACGAGAAAAAAATACTACTAAATACTTGATGAAACAGTGTGCAAACCGTTAATGTTTCTAAAGCAGCATTGTCCAACAGTTAAACCAGCAGAAAAGAGACACAGCAAATAATGAAAACATAGTAATATTGTGAGAATAAAGTGAAAACTATGAGAATAAAGTAGACATATTTGAGAAAAGTAATATTTTGAAAATAGAGTGAATATTATGAGAATGAAGGAGTATTATTTTGAAAAAAGTAGTAATATTTTGAGAATAAAGTGAAAATTATGGGATTGATAGAAGAATTGAGAAAAAAGTCAAAATTAGGAGAAGCAGCTATATTTTGAAAAAAAAAAAAAAAAAGCTAGCAGTACATTAACAATATTCAAAATTACTCAGAAACCATGTAAAAGTCAAGCAAATTAACCTTCTACCAAACTTCCAATGTTACACAAGAAGAAAAAAGAAAACAAAAGCACTACAAATTCACTTCCTGTCATTATCACACTCATTCCTCCAGCAAATGGATATGAATTATATGTTGAAGTGACACCAGGCTGAACAGCTTTCTCTCCATCTCAGCCAGTAAAATTGGCTGAAGAAATGAGTCATGACTTTAATGCAGAACAGAGGGGAGATAGAAGTCTTTAAATTGATACTATGAGTATCATGCGTGAAAATGAGTGGAATAGAGTTATTAGTCTCCATACATCATTACCCTTATCATGACACCAAGCTCCGGGTTGTCTGGCAGAAACTTTGAGGCGCTGCGTTCAAAACGTGGCCTTAATATGTCATCGTTCGGGATTTATCAGATATGGCCAATTGTAGAGCGCAATGAATAACTGATTAAACATCAACATCAACATCAACATGGAAGCAGTCAGGAAACGTCTATTAATGCCATCTAGCGTGAGATATCTGCCTCTTGTGTAACCTGTGGGTGGACTTCCAACCCAGAGGGGCTATTTTGGGGAATAACATTTAAAAAATGAATCAACCTCCATCTGCCAGCAACTGATGAGTGGAAATTAAGGGGACGGCTTATCGAATACCTTCCCATCAAATCAATCTCATCTTGATAGAAGAGGACAAACAGCTTTAGGGCTTGTTTGATGCGTAGGTTGTTAATCCAATTACATAATTAAAGAGCTGGCAGAAATGAAGGCCCAATGCAGGGCGACACCGAAGACATGCAACCTGAGCCTCACCCCGAACATTAGAAAGTAGCCAAGGACAGTGAAAAGGTAATTCTAGTCCATGACTGAGCAGAGGAATTACAATTAGTGTGGAATGCTTTGCAGCTTTACAAAAGCACCATAAAAGTAGTCCACATGACTAATGTTCTATATATTCAAAGCCTTCTAAAGCCATATAAAGGCCCCGAAATACTTCACATGAAATCAAAGAATGAACTGATGTGACATCATTTTGAACAATATCAGGCCAAAACGAAGCTCAGGAAAAGTTCGCTCCAGCTGCAAAACACCTTCGTAGTACCACTGGTCCGTGACAAGAACGTAATAGGAAGTGTGCGCTGAGGCTTCTCACGCGGAACTCTTCTCTGACTCATTTCATCTGTTGAGTCCATCGAGGGAAGATCTCCGTGGGTGAAAACATGAATACACTGGATAGCCGCTTTATAGTCGTGCTTCTGAAGAAATGAGGCACTGACACTGTTTTTAATGTTTGATACTGTAAAGCTGCTTGCTTTTAAGCAATCTATTGAATAAAATGCCATATAAATAAACATGACGTGACTTTACTGGAGTGCTAATTTGCAGAGCTCATGCTAACACACCCATGTTGTTATGACCAGATGCTTTTCTTATGCTTTCTATAAAAAATGATTTCTGTTATCTCATTTTTGTTGTGCTAATTTTGTTACTGAGAGGAAAGTGCACAGCACATATTTACGCTGCATTCACACGTGGCGTCGGCGTTGACACTTCTCATTTATTTTGAATGGGTGACGTTACGCGTCAGCCAATCAGATCACCTTAAGCAAATAACCTTGAGCAGTTGCTAGCCAATTGCGTTCATGCAACACCGGAAAGTAATGTGATTAGCTGTTGTCACTATAAGCTTCAAGCTTCAGACACGCCCTCCATCAAGCATAGATGTCGATACCCCGTGTGAATGCAGCATTACTTATAGACCCTTTTCACATTTCCAGGTTTCTCAGAAGCGGGAGTCGTCATAGTTGGGTAAAATTCTAGAGCAGCGAATGAGAGAATTCAAAGATAGCAAAATAAAACCTCAACAACAGTGTTTTCACAACTTTCAAAAAGAGGAAACAAATAGAGAGAGACTGATAACAGCAGTCAGAATTGAGAAAGATATCAACTTTACTGTCACTCTACTCTACTCTACTCTAGCCACTGTATTACAAAACACCCTCACAGCAGCGTTTTTTGTAATTTGATGATTTGGTTCTCGATTGATGAAATGGTGTGTAAACCATTATTAAAATAAAATTTATCCAACAGTGGCAATATTTTGTTAAAAAAAATAAATAAAGTCAATGTAAAAAATTAAAAAATGAGAACAAAGTTGTAATGTCCAGAAATAAAAGTTTTAATGTTTTAAGAATAAAGTTGCAATGTTTTGAGAACAACACTGTAATGTTTGGAGAATTAATAACGTTTTAAGAATAAAGGCGTATGGACTACTTTTATGGTGCTTTGTGATGTTTGAAAGCATCAGTCGCATTCATTGTAACTGCATGGAAAAGAGCAACCACAACATTCTTTAAAACATTTTCTTTTGTGCTCCTCAAAAATAAAAAATAGTCATACATGTTTGGAAAGAGTAACTGAGTGGAAATGGTGAACTAGTCTTTTAATCTGGAGACTGAGTTTTTAAAAGCTTCTCATGCAGTGATCTTTGAAATTTACATGCAAACCATAACAGACTTGTCATATGCGCTGCATGTAAAATCTCATTTTGTTGTACTCCATCGGGAGCCTCGGATATGCAAAATAAAGCCTTGTTCCAAAGCAATGAATAAAACATTAACGATTGGCTCAAAACTGTTTTTGTCCCCTTTTCATGATGTTTTAAAGTGTCCAATTACTGTACTTTGGCTTGAAGGAGGCCCAGTCCTGCAAAGATACAGAGGGATCTCGAGCTCATTAAATGAGATACCAAAAAAAACTTGTCAGTAGTTTACAAGAGCTCAATAGAGAACACAAGTGACTGGTAAAAATAACATGTTACGTACATGGACTTAAGTAAAGGAGTATGTGCAGTATTAAAGTCACCATCAAATCAAAATCGACCATTCTTATTTTATTATGGAATATTGCAGTATTTATTTAAAATTATTTATCTGTGCACATCATTCATTTTTTAAAACTCATGTGCCCTCGTAATTTTTAATCAAAATAACTTCTCCCTTTTGTAGCAACATCTCTTCTTTTCTCTGATGATGCGTTAACTGGCGTGAGGGCGGAACAACCTGTCACTCACACGAGATTGACCAATAGCAAAACACAACCATCAAACGATCCAATCCATCCCTGATGGACAAAATCCAATCGACATTTTTTCTTGTTCGAGAAACCATTTCACTCGGATATATGTCACAATAGAGAAGAAAAGACTATTGCAACTTGTACAGGAATTATTCCTTCCCAGCTACAACCCTGATCTTTATTGTCTGTACTGATACGAACACAACAGCTACAATGTTTTTCCTCCTCTTCCACTGCCCACACGCGGAGTGATCCTCTCTGCTCATCATGCTTTCATCAGGAGCTCTTCGTATCTTACTGTTGTCATAAAGGCAACAATGAAACCTTATGCTGCTGATCCAGTAAAGTTAGAGCTTGTCACTTACAGTAAGAGGGGGCTGAATAACCCAGGTTCAATAATGCCCTCAACACCAGTGACGGCAAAATGAAATTGCTTCACACAATTTATTGCCATCAGAGTTTGTGTTCAAAATGGTTTTGATGTTAAAGCTTTGAGCAGAGACACTATAATGAAAATATGATGCCTGAATAGTGACAAACAAAACACATCTGATGTGCAATCTTTATTCATCATTTAAAAAGCCTTGCTGTATTTTTCGCCATGTCATAATTACCATAACAATTCTGAACTGTAAAAAGCCTTCACACACTTTAAGAACTTGTAATTACAACGTGTAAACTCTGAATTTTCGGAGAGCTATGACTTGTACCACATGGCCGCTGTACCACCTGACCACCACAGATTTAAGGTGCATTCGACTTGAAGCTGCGCTGTGCACACCAATCGGTTTATGACATCAAAGTATCAAATATACGATTCCATCAAATCTTTATATACGGTAATAATATGGTAATTACATGGTGTGAACGCAGCAATATTCATGACTTCCTAACTCGTAAATATGAATGTCCCAGGAGGACTTGAACACACCAACTGTTAATAGTGCAAGCTAATGTTGCATTTGTACGTTGTAGTACAAAAGAATTAAGGTAAGGTAATTAAGGTAATAAAGGAAAAATTCACACAAAAATGAAAATTGTCATTATTTACTCGCGCTCTAGTTTTTTCAAATCCACATGCTGGAAAAACATTTTACGCAAAAATTTGTGCATCTCTTTTCTATACGAGTGTTTATACAAACCACAAAACCCACTTGACTCATGAACAACATTTTGAGTGTTTTTAAAGTCAGACGACACTATTCACTGATATTCGTATATTTTTGGTTGTGACATGTGCTGCAAACCAGTAAGGTTTGCCGTCAGTGACGTCAAATCTTGCACAATGCGTTGGTGTGCTATTTTTGAATCTAACAACAATTGGGAATGATATTTCAGAAGTAGTTTTTAGTGAATAACGATTTAAATTTCCATCTGTTCCTCACATAAAGCTATCACAGAATGTGTTTTTGCATTTCACCATGCGCTCATGTATCGTGCTCAAGTTCATTTAGTTCAACTTTTAAAAACACATCTCAAGACCTGTTTCACTGCCCTGCATCTCATGTTCAAAAAAAACGTTTTCTTTGAATCAACTCTTGATGTTTTTTGTCCTCTTGGACAGATGTGGTCACTATAACCTTAAAGGGATAGTTCACCCAAAAATTAAAATTGTCCCATGAAGTATCCCAGAGGTTCTGCTTCTGCCGGCTGTTTGTGGTAAGCTGGTTATTTTAGTTTATAATGTTTTAAATATAGATATTTTTCTTACAAAAACGCATCGCTTTGCTTTAGAAGGCCTTTATTAAAGCCCTGGAGTCGTATGGATTAAATTTATGATAAATGGGATGGATGTATGGGAAATCGTGAGCGCCATACTATTATATAGCTTGGAAGAGCCAGGATATTTTTTAATATAACTCCAATTGTGACCCTGGACCACAAGAGCAGTCATAAGTCGCACGGGTGTATTTGTAGCAATAGCCCACAATACATTGTATGGATCAAAATTGTCGATTTTTCTTCTTTAGGATTTTAAGTAAAGATCATGTTCCATGAAGATATTTTGTAAATTTCCTACCGTAATTATATAAAAAAAATTATTTTTGTGAGTGGATATGCATTGCTAAGGACTTCAATATTTGTTTTTTTTTGCACCCTCAGATTCCAGATTTTCAAATAGTTGTATCTCGGACAAATATTGTCCTATCCTAACAAACCATACATCAATGGAAAGCTTTGATATGATATATCTCAAAAAATAAATAAAAAAAAGACCCTTATGACTGTTTTTGTGGTCCAGGGTCACAATTGTGTTCGTCTAAAAGAAGAAAGTCATATACGCCTAGGATGGCTTGAATAAATCATGGGATAATTTTAATTTAAAAAAATACAGGAATCGAGTAGTATTGCGAGATTTTTTTCCCTTCTTTTCTCATTTCACTGCCCTGCGACTCACGTTTTAAAATGCAAAAACACGTGTGTGAATCAGCCCTTGTGGTGTTTTCTGTCCTTTTTGGACAGACAGTCACTAAAAATGGAAAAGTACATACCAACTCTTCAAGACGTCTTCTGTTGTTCCGTTTCACAGAATAACGTCACATGGGTTTGTAAGCAGCATTAGTGTGAGTAAATGACAGAATCTCATTTTTGAATGAACTATCACTTTAAAACCACCTTGAAGAGGACATCCAAAGAAGACAGACCAGCCGTTTTTAAATGATGAGGCTCGTTATTTGCATGCACAAACGGCACAGAGGTAATTAAGCTGGGCGCAGGCTGCATTGTTGCATTAGATTGAGTATAAATGCTTTTGAAGCTCCTAAAGCAATAGCAACTGATTTAAATTAACAATATGGTATCCGCTAGGATCCTTGTCAACCCAACGGCAAAGATGACAAGTTACAGGTCTGACTTCCCCAATCAGCCCCCTATATTTCAGCCCTAATTACAGGTGGGACACTGCCAATTTGCCACACTAAATTACCCCTTTCTGGAGAAGATGAAAGTGCTCACCCAGGGCTAGAACTTGACAGGTTGTAGGTCCACATCAGCAGCCCTGTCAGCCCGTTGTACGCGTCTATCCTCGGTTTCGGCTGTCCCTCTCAGCTTCGGCGTGTGGGCTGTGCACAGCTGCTTGGGTTGAGTCGCCCAATTAAGCTTGCAGATGCTCCTTGCTGCAGCATCGGATTCCAAGATCCCAACCAGATCGTCCCTCTTCTCGCCACAGGATCGTTCTTTTGTCTTCTACTGTTGCCAGCCGGTAGTCATCAGGTTCTCTGTACACATTGCTCCAGTGACAGGAGGGATGATGTGTGGTTTTCTGCACAAGTGTGTGAGGGAAAAGAGAGAGTGTGTGTGAGCGTATCAGGCGGGATGAGTTGTACTCTGTGAAGCGGTGATATGTGAGCGAGCCTGCCTCTCTTCTACTCTCCACTACTGCTGTATGGCTTCAAAACTCACTGCCAGCAAACTGATTGCTTAGGGACCGTCTCAAAAGTGCAGACTAACTGAAAACAATCAAAAGCAGTCTGCTAGAAACAGATCCACTTGACGTCCTTCTGGGTGATACCTAAAGGACTCAGTGGCTCTTGTAAAAAGTTGAATGTGAATTGACTCTTCTGTACTGGCTAGTTGTGTCTAATATTTTCATACTCACCCTTGACTTCACAACTCAGTCCCTCAACGAAAGCTCCCTATGTCCACGAGGGCTTGAATACTCAAGCAAAGACCAGCAGCTGGAATTGTATAATTTTAGCAGACATGTGACCCTCTTAATGCGCAATCCTTTTATCATTTGTACTGTTTTTTTTTTTTTTTTTTTCATCTGTTTACCTCCGGAGACCCCTTAGCAGGAGATTGGTGGATGCTGAGAGAGAGAGAGAGAGAGATGAGAAAGAAAGAG
This sequence comes from Elopichthys bambusa, assembly GCA_037101425.1. NCBI lineage: Eukaryota > Metazoa > Chordata > Actinopteri > Cypriniformes > Xenocyprididae > Elopichthys > Elopichthys bambusa. The sequence continues at coordinate 8,595,086 of CM074433.1, read as the reverse complement.
AGAGAGAGAGATAATATTTTATCAGTGCTGAGGAATAACTTATGGAAGACCATATATAAATTTTCTTTTAATTATTTTAAATCATGCTTTGGTACATCATAATTGACAATTCAAAATTATGAAAGTCGAAATTGAGAATTTATGTCACAAGTCATAAGGTAAGTCATAATTATGTGAGTCATAACTATAGCAAAAATAACTTTTTCCCCCGGTTTCACAGACAAGGCTTAAGCTAGTCCTAGACTAAAATGCATGTTTGAGCTGTTTTTACTGAAAGCAACTTGTACTGACATATCTTAAAATATGTTGGTGCAATTGTTTTGTCTCAAGATGCACACCAATAGTGTTTTTTTCTAGTGTACGTTTATAAAAGTTACTTAAATATCATAAATGAACTAAGGCCTAATCCTGGCTTAGGCTAAGCCCTGTCTGTGAAACTGGGCCTTTGTCATAAATATGACTTATCTTGGTTTTGTCATAATAATTGACTTCATAATTCATAATTATGACAAGTCAAAATCAACAAAAATAAAAAATGACTTATTTATTTGATAAAAAGTCCTTATGAGAAAGTCAATTATGAGATACGTCAAAACTAAGATACTACATATAATTATACGATTTTTTGTTATAGTTATGACTATCCTACGGAGCCCTGAACATGACATTCAGGGAAAAAATAGAGTAAATCGTGCGCACGATTTACTAATTCGTTCCCTCAATTTGCTAAAACGTGCGCACGATTTAGCAAATCAAGGGAACAAAATAGTAAATTGTGCGCACAATTTAGCAAATGAGGGGACCAAATAGTAAATTGCACGCGTGATTTACCAAAACAAGGGAACAAATGAGTAAATCATGCGCACGATTTAGTAAATCAAGGAAACGAATTTGTAAATTGTGCACACGATTTAGTAAAACGACAGAACAAAATAGTAAATCATGCGCATGATTTACTTTTCTTTTTTGCATGTCTTGTGCAGGGCTCCGTACTATCCTAATTGTGTCTTTTTTATCAAATTACTATGATGTATTATAAAAAAATTTTAACGTTTTTCTCAATTTTGACTTTCTTTCAATTATAACTTTTTAATCTCATAATTTTGGCTTTTTTATGTCATAATTATGATTTACCAAGGCATTTTTATATGGTGGAAATGGGTGTTCATAGTAGCTAGCTACAAGTAGCTACACTGTTAAAGATATTTTAGCCACTGGGCCAAAACTCTTACCACTGCAGCTGCTCAAAATAACAGCAAAGTATTTTTATTGGTGAAGGAGTTAGACATGCACTATAACTGTGAGAGGCCCTTCATCCATTTTCTCTTCCTATCTGTCCTAAATAGTATTAGAGATAAGAATTAGATCACTCAAATCCATAGTACGCTGAAAGTAGCGACGGATATATGCATCCATATGCTTCTGCCACATTTCTAATATGTAAAAACTATAACTTTTAAATTTAATTAATCCAACGTAAAATACAAAATATTTTTATTCTATATCCTGTTCTTTTGAATTTTCTATTCAGCGAATCCTGAGAAATATATCTTAGTTTCCACAAAATTATTAAGCAGCACAACTGTTTTCAACATTGATTTCTGAATGATCATGTGACACTTAAGTCCTGAGTAACGGGGCTGAAAATTCAGCTTTGCATCACAGAAATAAATTACATTTAAAAATCTATTTAAGTACAAACAGTTATTTTCATTTTTAATAATATTTCACAATATTACTGTTTTTATTGTATTTTTGATCAAATAAATGCAGACCTGGTTAGAGACTTCTTTCAAAAACATTTTCCAAAAGACTTTACTGACCCTCCACTACATAACTAAGAATACTGAATTATCCAGTATACTGCATTGAGACACCTTGAAATGTTGAATTCAAAGGATCTGGCACCTTCTCTAAAAACATCCAAGATAACAATGCACACATTGCAGTGCTGTCTCTGCTCCTAATGGCCTCAGCCAGCCTTAGATGTGGGTGTTTGAAATGCACTTCAACACCCTCACACAACTCAGCTTGAGCATTAGAACCTTTAAGATGGCTTCGTTTGAGTGGCAGCTGTGAAAAATGGTTAGAGAACAGTGAAGAGACAGGGGAATTCTGGGGCAACAGAAGAAAAACATCCTTTGTCTTCTTTTTCAAGGAAAAAAAAAAAGACTGACTGACCTTTCCGAGATCTAGAAGTGCCTGAGTGCGTCACGCTTTATTTGAAGCAACAAACCCTGGTGAATGGCGGCAAAAGGGCACCTGGAGGTGTTTGAGCTCTGTCCGGTGAGACCATCTGCATTACTGAGAACAGTGAGAACAGCCCGCAAGCAGAATAAACTTATGATAGGGACACTGGATGTGGCAAAGGCAAGGGTCTTCCCATGGCACTTGGAGGAGGTCACCTTGACGCATGTGTGTTTTCCCTCCGGGTGCTAAACCCTGTTAAAATGCTTTCAAGGTGGCACAGAACATTGCGAAGCTGAGTAACATTAGCACGTTTTTAAGCCTGTCAGGATGTTAACCATGTGTAATGCTAGATGGCTTGTTGCATATGGTGGCCATTGTGTTGAGTAATCTGAGTCACTAGGGGGGGGTAACTGTGTGTTAATTAGCCTTAATTATAAAGAGATAATTTAGTTCCAGTCAGAAGCTACTGTACTTTGAAACTGCTGGGTTGTTTCAACCTATGTTTGGATCAAATATGGACAAACCCAACCGATGGTTTAAATTTTTTCATTTTAAACCCAAAGGTTGGGTTTGCATATTTGACCCAAACTTGGGTTAAAACAACCCAGCATTTTTTAGAGTGTGCTTTTCGCCCACTTGGCATCAAAAATCCGCTTGTTGTTTAGAAACTACAAAGTTGATGGAGGAAGGAAGTGAGCTTGGAGATGCAGCTCTCTGCGCATACACCCAAAGCGCGCGCAGAGAGCTGCATCTCCAAGCTCACTTCCTTCCTCCATCAACTTTTCCAGACTGTGCATCTATCTTTTTTTCTGGTGTACATGTCCTCTCTTCTTTACCTTTTCAAGGCCAAGTGTTTCTGTGTCTCTTTCAGCCTCATCTTTATGACTGCCTCCCTTATTGATCTTCACCTCTCTTTCCTCCTCCCTCTCTCTAAGATGGTACTTCTCAGGTACCTTGTGGCGTCTCTTCCTGCCATTGGCATTGAAGTCAAAGGCCTCACACTCCTGTGGAAGTTTCTCTACCGCTGCTAATTCTTACTGTACACAATGCTGTTCTCTCTGAGGTATCTCTCTTCTGTGCAAGAAGTGAGAAAAACACTGCCAAACAGTGCCATTATGGACACCGAATGTTCCAAGTGAGTTCAATATTTGTCGTCAATATCTGCAGAAAGTCTCGAAGTCTTTCGATCTATTCACTCCTAACACACCAACAGCAGACCAGAGTCAGAGCTGCAGTTTAGAGCTGCCAGAATGGAATCTCCACTATGATGTTGAATCCTACTGAGTGAGAACTCTGAACTATCTGAGCAGCTCCAGAAGCAGCATACACACACATTCACACTAATGGCACCAAATTAAATACCGTTTCCAAACAAACACTCCTCCGAGCCCTTCCTGAATATTAAACTGAGATTAAACTAAAATTAATTGAGTTCCCTGGTTTTAGTTTCATATTTAAAAAGGAGCCTATAGACCAATTTGGAGCAGACATCAGAGTTACGTCACTTGCTGCTGCGCGCATAGTGGTGGCAGAAAAATAGCGGTAACAAGTGGAGGAAAATGGGCAAAATCCACCTTTGAAGGTCAGAATCTGAATGCAAAAAACTATTTTCATTTTAATAGAATACCGTAATTGAAGACACCCTTTGAAGCTAAATGCAGATGTTTATGTTGCAAGTCACAGACTGGACCGATGAAACCTGCAATGATTAGTCTACTATTAAAGCAGGAATTTGACGTAAACAGTAAGTCTACATAATATTCACATATGCAGTTCATAGGAAACATACATAGCAGTTATAGCATGAAATAATATTTAAACCTCTAACATTTTACATAGACATTACACATTTTTATTTCACAATTCTGACTTTTTTCGTGCATTTGCGTGTTCATATCTCTTTTATAACTCACAATTTTGAGTTTTTATCACAATTCTGATGGGTAAAAAGTCAGAATTGTGGGATATAAAGATGCCATTCTGAGTGGAAAAGACAGAATAACGAGTATATCTCACAATTCTGTTTTTCCTTCTAAGAATTGTGAGACATAAACTCTGATTTGTGAGAAACAAAGTTATAATTCTGAGATATAACCTTGAAATTAACTTTTTTTTATTATTTTGGCTTCCACAGACTGCTACTGCAGAACTGTCATTTTCTGCCACCAGGCTCCGCCCACAAAAACATCATCGCTGTTTGCAAACACAAAATAGGTTTATTTATTTAATTTTTTCAATCAATTAATATTTCTACATTAAACCTGTTATATTTAAAACATTAATCTCCTAAAATAATTTTAAAAAACCGCCCACTTCTTCAGAAAAATCCTCCAGGTCCTGCACATTCTTTGGTTTTCCAGCATTTCAACAACCCTTTTCAGCTGTGGCTATATGATTCTGAGATCCATCTTTTACACTGAGGATGACTGAGGGACTCAGACACAACTATTAAAAAAGGTTCAAAATTCACTGATGCTTAAGATGATCTTTAAACAAAATAAGAAAAACATCATCATCCTGTTCAAGTGTTTACACCCCCGGTTCTTAATGCATCAGATTTCTTTCTTGAGCATCAGTGAATGTTTAAATCTTCTTTAATAGTTGTGTTTGAGTCCCTCAGTTGTCCTCAGTGTGAAAAGATGTACCTCAAAACCATACAGTCACTGCTGGAAAGGGTTAAAAAAGGATGCTGGAAAACCAAAAAATGTGCAGGACCTAGAGGATTTTTCTGAAGAACAGAGCTCAGTTTAACTGCTCAGGACAAACAAGGGATTCATGAACATCCATCACAAAGCAAAAAAAACCCCCAAAAAAGTCATGGATCATTGGGGTAATGACAGTGTAGTAAGAATCAAGGGGATGTAAACTTTTGAACTGCGTCATTTTTATAAATTAAGCTATTATTTTGTCTTGTGGACTATATATAAACATCTGTTATGTAAAATAACTTATTCAGGCAGAACTAAATAAAAAAATAACAATTTTTATCCCTCTTATTTTGTTAAAATTAACATTTTTACAGATTCTGTAGATTACTAACTACTATTAGATTACAAACTACTCTCTCTCTAAAAAGTATTGCTTTACTTATTACTATAGTTATTACTTATTACTATAATTACTAATTATTTTGTAAATCCCATATCAACCTTGACCAGATGAACAATACAAAGACAGACATGAAACTGCTCTTTAAATCTTCCAAATAAATATAAAATTGCATAAATTATATATATATATATATATATATATATATATTTTTTTTTTTTTTATTTTTTTTTTTTATTAGTTATTAAGAGCTATGTGAACTAATGTCACCCCACTGAAAAATTAGTACCGAAACTACTCTGTAAAACAGTTTCCAATAAGGCTGGAAGGCTAACGAGCCCTTTTGCTACTACCACCAGGAATCGTGAAACATTTGACAAATATTGCAATTACTAAATTAGGCCTATACTGTTCTTAATTATTAATATTTATATAATTTCAGTAGAATTACAATTAAATATTTAGCAACAACAACAAAAAATGAATGTAAAATGCTGTGCAGGACTCGCTTGCTAGCAAGCAGCTTGTTACTGGAAGAGCTACACTGTATGTAAACAACTGTCTTGCTCCTGAAAGTTAAGTTGGTAAATTCACTGATCCCACTAGTATGAGGCTAACTAGCCAGTTCCTGGTACTACCAAAGGAAGATGTCTAGCATTTCATGTTTCAACATGCCATAGTCAGGCAGAAATGTGTTACACAATAATACAAAGTGACACGCTGCTGTGAAATCATTGTGAGGCAGAGAGGAAGAAGTGACTCAAATTTTCAATGTCACTCAGACCTCAAGTTGACCATGCTGAACTTAGGGGGTTCTTCTCTTTTAGCAGTGAATGACATTGCCAGAGCAGGACCTAATTTGCACCCTTAGTGTGTGTGTGTGCAAGGAGTTTGCATGAGACAGACCAAGCCACCGCCTCCAGAGGCAGTCGTGATTGAAGTCATGCAGAGCATAGCTGGAGTCCCACCGGGTCCAAATGAGTCCCTACTGGGAGGAGGAGGAAAGGGAGCGAGAAAGCCAGAAAGCCAGAGGGCATCCCAATGAGAGAGAACAACCAATGCCATTTCCAGAATTCAATTCAGAGAAGTCTGATATATATACACATTCTATGAAATAATGACATATACATTAATAATAATAATGAAATATGCATTAAATTGCTATGTGTTTTCAAACACTGGTTATTAATATAGAGTTGTGTGTATGATTATGTTTGATTAATTCATAGAAAACCCTGTTTTCTACCACAATTATATTAGAATTAGAATTTAAAAACCACTCAGCTTAATTCTGACCGATACCCAGACTGATAAACATTCATTATTTTTTCCCAAAAATATTTGCATTTAACTCATTTAACATTCACAGACGGCTCTTGAAAGACGGTCCCTAGCCTTGCAGGAGGGGTTCAGTGATGTCCACAAAGCCACGTGTAAATGTCTTTCATATCCAATATGCAAGGCAGCGGCGTTCTTGTTTACCAAAAACAAAGCACACATCATCCTCTCTTCTGAGAGCCAAGGATTGGAAACCATCCAGTTATGCAACTACACATATTTATATTTAAATATTCCCTTGAATATTCGGATTGAAGGAACTATAGATGCTGATTTATCATTCTAAAGGAGGTCAAGGACCAGGAGACTTGAGCTCATGAATTTCATGAGTGGGGAAATGAAACCATGGTCATCCTTTTTTTCAAAATCCAATAAGCTACAAGTCATTGCAATTCTGGACCAAACTGCTTTCTCATACTGCAGAAGAGGTGCAGATGGGCTTCAATGTCAGGTTCATGTAAGAGTATATCCTCATGTAGTAACATAATTCAAAAAAAGACATCATACACATGCCTGACACACTTTACTAATGCTGTGAAGCAGAAATAAGCTGACGTTGCTGATAAAGGCAGCGTTTGGAATCAGTCACGCACACCTGCGCTGATACCGCTGATGCAGCCAAACACCAGAAGACGAGAAAGCTCTCGGAGAGCAACGGTAGCAAAATATGCGATGATCTGTTTAAAATGAATGAAGCACTGTAGAGCGACACTACCTTGGAGGTTAATGCAGAGTCGTTACTTACAAATAATGAATGTTACTTTCAGCTAGCACACAGAGCTCCAGTCCCATAGTTAACAAATATAAATAGACAACCAGCTTCTAATGTGTGACATCACCTTTTGTTCTTCTGGACAGATGTAAGACAACACAGCCATTTAAATTCATTAGCCAGGTATCTGGTACTGTAAATACTAACTGCCTGCTATACGCTAAAAATACAAGAGGACTATCCAGGGACATTGGACATTCATAGGGAAGAGTTGACACATTATATACTTAGGAATTTTAAGAGCCTACAAAATATGAATAAGTTAGATTAATTTAACAATAAAACTTTAACTCTAACATACTGACCTGCCTGATGCCGCAGTATTGGCTCAGCCAATGGCGTGAATTTGGGGGTGTGACTGTCCATTCATGCCACCAATGGCAGATGGGTTTGGGGAAACCTGTATAAAAATAAAAAAAGTTATTTTTACCATTTAGTTTAGTGACACTAGCAGAGAATTTACCTGAACATTATGTTAGGAATAAACTAAAAAATTTATATCCATACTTCAATAAAGGAAATAAACACATATTTATATTCATTCATTGTAATAGGTTGTCTCCATCTGAAAAGAATCTTGCTCATATTGTCAGATGATTACTTGGTTACACAGCTAACATTCAGCATGATGCTGGGGGTCCACATTCATTGTTTTTTTTTTTTAACAGCACTTCATTAACGCCTTACACATCCTGGGGTTCCAGAGCACATGACATGCCATCTCTCTGCAGTCAAGATGAATTAATATCCTCTTGTTCACGCTCAAAAAAACCCCCAAGCCGTTCCACTGCAGAGACAGGACTTCTGGTTAATTTGGAGACTCACTTTGCCCTTCTGCAGACACATTTTATTCATACGGATGAATACATTTAACCCCAAAATGCTGATTTATACCAAGTGTGTAGACAGACTAAATTGTGGATATAAGTCACCTGGACTGTCATATTTATTTCAAGTTGATACATGAACACCTAAGGTAGGACATTTAATGACGTTCACCTGCAAAGATCGTGAGGTAATGGTATTCATCAGGTGATGCAAACAGCTTTTTTGGTCCTTCAGGAGCCGGAAAAACAAAACAACAACAAGAAGCATCACCATCAATTGTGACTAGCACTAAGAATCAGAAACTGATACTTGAGATCTGGTCAAACAATATAATATAAATATATATACTGTATATTAAATATAAAGTAAGCACTTGCAGAACTAATGACTCTAGGGCTATATGTCTGCCTCCTCAATAACTGATTATTAACTTATGTAGATTTTTTTCTTCTTAGAAGTTTCCCTTTAGTTTTGACATTTCTAGTAGCGATGAGCTAATTAGTATGCTGTGCTTTAGCTGTTTGCTTCTCAGGAAAGTTGTCTTAGAGTCATTCCCTTTAAAGCACTGTCACTATTTTAAAGGAGTAGGCGAGCAATGCTTTTTCTATCCCATACAGGAGCTGACAGATTGGAAAGTCAAGATTGACCTAGAACAGCTAACCATTATATAAGATCTTTCCCCATTCCTTAAATGATCAGATACATAAGCTAGTGTGTTATCGTGAAATCTTGTTCATGCTGGAGCTATTCTTAATTTGCACTATGCTAATCCATTAGCATTAGCTGCTTTAGTAATATAACACATATTTTTTAATGATGGTGCTTAGCTTTAGCAGTTAGCAAAGAATTTTTTTCTGAAAAGTTTTTATTCCCTTTACAGCACTGTCGCTACTGTATGTTAAATGAGTAAGCAAGCAATACTTTTTCTAACCCACGAGTCCACAGGAGCTGAGGAGATGACAGATTTGAAAGGTCAGGGAGAAAAATGGGGGGAAACAGCTAGTGACCCCCCATTTCCCCCCCTGACCCTCATACAAGATCCTACTCCTGTTCCTTGACTGAGGAAAAACATGTCATTGCAAAATCTTGTTTGAGCTTATCAAAAGAGCTTAACCAATTCTTAACCAATTAGCACTATGCTAAGTTTGTATAGTAAGCCATTAGCTTGCTACCAAGGGCTAAGTGGAAAAAAAGATTACACATCTAGCAGCTTTAATTAGCATGCTGCACTTTAAACTTTAGCACAATTAAACCCTCTCGTGAAAATGAATCAGTTGCTACAAATATTCAGACAAACTTGTTACCAAAACACTTTTAAAATCGTGTCTTAAGACCCCTGCTTCTTCCCCCCTATGCTAAGTCAGGCTGTGTTTGAATGCAAGATACAGATACATTTAAATGACCCCCTAATAAAAACATCCGATGTAAGACTAGGTGAACCCAAAACCTAGTTGTACAAGGCTCCCGTAAGATCAAGAAGCAGATTTAGTAGTAGTAAAAATAAGCAGTTTTGCACAATTCTACTCCCAACACACTGAATTAATGGCTTGCTAGCAAGTGAGTCTTAGGACTGCACGCTAGCTGCAAGAGAAATGCGAGCAGTCACCGTGCAGTGTGCGCGTGGGGGGGACTCCCTGCTGTCGGCTGTGTCTGTCTTTGTTTGTATCTTTGGGTTGGCCTGTGTTTGCCTCTGGGAATGTAATGAGCAATTCAGAACACAGCCAAGCATTCTGCCCCAGAGTAACGCTGGGAGAGTAGCCAGAAAAAAACGAAGCCATCGCTATTACAGCATCCAGACTACGGCAACGAAGTGCCATCGGCCAAAAGCACCGTGTGTTTCCGCAAGGGGCCGTCTGTCTGCTTCACGACTGGCTCATATTCTGTAATCAAGCTTTCGAGATGCTCTCAGTCCAACGTGACAACACAAAATCCAGCTGTCTCATAAAAGCGTCCCTTGGGAAATTGCAGTCTGCATTGAGCAGTGTGTACCTTGACTCTGCTTCTTTTGTTCTGTTGTCTTCAGAGAGCATCTAACAAGGAAACTAATCTCTTAATCATGTTCCCAGTGGCACCGTGAGTGGTGTCGCATCAGTTCAAATGAAGACACACTGTGTAATATTTACAGAGGAGCTCGATGCTATCAGGGCAGGGAGAAATTGCATGGCAAGAGTAAACATTATGAAAGAGGACCCATTTCTTACCTTTTTCCCCCTCAGTATCATGACAGAATGAGTCAGTGCTGATGTCAATGGTTTTGTTGAACCTTTCGAAATTTGAGTTGCGAGCAAAAGCACTTTCGGATGAGGCCTAGGGATTGTAAAAGGGGTCAACCTGCATTTACACAGAACTTGATTACGCACAGTCAGAGTGAACAGCAAAAGCCTGGGTAGACAAATGAAAAAACTGCAGCACATGCTTATACAGTAAGACAACGAATACAGTCGGGTCACAGGTGATCCACAATCCAAGAATAAACGATCTATGCATAGATTTATTTAAGTGTAATCTCTCAACAAGTGTTTCAACTGTGGAAAGACATAAAACAGCTTGAGGGGAACAACTCTAGAGGGGAGCATTTCACTAAAAATATGCACTATATTAGCTTATAGTATATCCATTTACTTTACCTGTTAGTAATGTCTTAATTATTTAATATATTTAAAACAAAAAAAATTGTCATGAAAACAAGTTATGACAGTAACTGTGTAAATGATTATATTTCAATAATAAATTGCAGTAGAAAAATTATTTTATAATTAGACTTAGAAGTTACTGAAAAAACCTGCCTTATCTGCAATTTTTTTTTTTTTTTTGAGTGTTGATCATTATATTTAAAAATTAATAGCAACTGAATTTAATCGTTTGGGCTCTGTTGTTAATTGTGACCTTTGATATTATAATAAATGCAAGAAAGGGCTCCCTGTATATAGTTTACAGCATTAGCGGAGATGGATTTTATTTATCCTTAAAGCTGCAGTCCGCAATTTTTTTTTTTTTTTTGGTTAAAAATGATCCAAAATCAATTTTTGAGCAATCATCAGTGACAACTGTAGATTCACCCGTAGTCAAAAGACTTCGGACTGTGGAGTGGCCACAGATATTGAAATCGATAGGTAAGTCTAATACAGTCACGCAATGCTGATTTTGTTAACATTAACAATTTGAGAACAAACTATAACAATAATAATAATTTGCACGTTTTTTGACGTGATTCGAGCTAAGCGATCGTTAGATTTAATTACCATTGTCAGCACGATTTATTGTAGGCCTAATGCTTTTTTCCTCAGTTGGTAAGAACAAAAGTGGCACAAATGTTACTTACTTGTTCAGCTGATATTTTCCAGTGAAATTCTTATATTGGTCATACTTTCAAGACACAGAATCTGCGATTCTGAAGTACAGTATCCACACCGGTGTAGTGATTGACAGCAAACATTAGATTCATCCGCTGAGATGCACAACGCACGTAACGATAACAATTCTGCATATGACTGCAATTGCAGGTTTCAAACAGAGATGGCGACAAAGAGGAAAAATGCCGGGCTGCAGCTTTAAGAAAATGTTAATTATAACTGAATTTATTTAAAGACACAATTTGTTCAATAAACCACTTTTAATAAAAAAGAAGCAATTTTATGTTTAGTTTTCTCCCCCCCTGCTGTACCGAACCGTCATGTTTATGTACCTTTACACCCCTACTGCCAAATGAAGGCTAACTGAAAACACAGACAGGGAAATGTGTAAATTGTCAACTTGAAAGTTATACAATAGATTTATATTGAATAGATTGTTTGTCTATTCACTGTCCATCACCATATATTAGCTAGCAGGCCGAGCTACCATCAATAAAATTAGTACTAAAAAATGTAACCATTAATTAAAAAATGTCAAGACGGTGGATGTAGTACATCCAGGAATGCTGCATAAAGACTAAGTGTGTCCCAATTTACATACTTATGTTTTATTCTATGGCGTTTTGTAGTATAATATTGTCAGTAGTGTGTTCACAGTGAAAATTCCCACACACAAAAAAAAAAGGGGGGGGGGGGGGGGGGCTTCAAATACCCGGAAGATGCACTTAATTTACCATAAAAACGAAGTGTGTAATGTTGGACGCTTCATGCGCTCAACTGTCGCAGCTTTCCTTACATCGCGGAGGGAGAGGGGCTATCAGACTCCGACAAATGACAAAATCACCTTATAAAACACTAGACGACTGAGTACATTTGGGACACCATTTCTGTTATTACTGCTAGTTAGCAAGCTAAGCTAACAATGCACTAAACATGTGCATACCTATCAAATTCAGCACATACTATGAAAGGACTTTGAATGTCCATGTGTAAATTTCAGGCTAAGCATAGCCCAGAAAGTTATTGGATCTTACAAACAAATCCATCAAAAAAAAAAAAAAAAAAAATGGCAGTGAGAAATTTACCATTCTTGAGTCAATAAGCAACACATTTATTTGGCTGTTGGAGCCCAGCAGGAATGTAATGAGATGGGAGGTTTTGAAAAAGGGCCTAAGCAATTTCCTTCGCCTCCGTCCCTCATGATACACCAACATCAACAGGCCATCTCCCAATGTTTACTTACAGAATGATAGGATGATACACAATTGTGGTGAACGCTGAAAGCAATCAGAGGGAACAATTGCCGTGGAGGAGTGTAATATCAGCTTATATAAAGAATGATACACCACAGCCTGTCCAAGAATAGCAATGGATTTATTGTTCTCCATACACTCATATCAGCACAGGCTTTGGGCGCTAGCCTCCTGAACGCTCAGTCACAAAAAACAAGCCGTTTATAATACCATATATCCAGGAAAACGATACATTTTAAATCCAATATCAATATATATAAATGTATTTATTTATATTATATTATATTGCATTATATTGGATTATCAGAGTATTTAAGTACACATATTGGAGATTCATTCATGCCTATTGTGCAAAAGGGCTGTATAAAAGCTATAAAAAAAATAAATAAAAAAAAAGCACATCAGAGCCACTCAGTGTCAAAATGTTCTGATTTCATTAACATAAGACAGTTGAACTGTTTGTTTCTCGTTGAAAGCTTTGCTGCATCTGCCTTACAACTGTTCATTTTTATGCAGATGGAAGGGGCAGCGGTGAGTCTAACGTGGCTATTTACGTGGACTAAAGAGAGGCCACACAATAGCCTCCTACGCTGTATGCAGATTCAGACAGAGAAGAGCCTGTCGTGGGTGGCTTAATGGCATGAGCATGTTCAGAACGATTGAAATGCATGGCTGGGCATGTATAATTCAACAACACATTTTTCAAATGTGTTTTGTTGAGACTGACACTACACCTCCTGCAGACCAATGTTAAAGTAAATATTATATATATATATATGAAAAAGAAATAAAAGAAATAAAGTTACAAAAATAAGCAAGTCTATTTTGTGAAGCCTCCAACCTACACAATTATTTAATTATTTTTATTTATAATTTTACCTGAGGCTTATGTACTGTTTCCGCCATCCTGCTGGGAGGGTCCAGCCCACGGCACTTACATAAGGCGGTCGCTGGAGTCTGGACACGGTATGATTCATGGACACAATGTGACTGGAGGAACCACGCACCGACTGCAGATACAAAGGGTTATTTTGTTTATTTTAAGGAACAGTTTATCCAAAAATGAGAATGTTATTATTTACTCTCATGTTGTTTTAAACCTGAATGAATTTCTTGTATCCATGAAATAAAAAAGGAAAAATTCTTTAAAATGCTTGAAGAATGCTTCAGCTGCTTTTGTCCATTCAATGAAAGTCAATAGGGTCCAAATTTTAAATTATAAAAATATTCATAATCATTTACTCACTCTGTTGTCTCAATCTCATTTGCCTTCCTTTCTTCTCTAGAACATACAATGTATAAATGGTGTTCAAAACTTTCAAGATATATAACCCAGGTAACTCCAGTAAATCCATGTGTTCTAAAGCAATACAATCAGATGTCAAGATTTATAATGGAGTATTATTTAATTACTTACCCAAAACTGATTGTATTGCTCTAGAAGACACAGGATAAACCACTGGAGCTGTATGCTTTTCTGTGTGTTCTGCAGAAGATCATATACGTTTGAGACATAAGGGAATAAATGATGAGAGATTAATTTTTGGGTATACCTACCAGATATAACTGGGTATAACTATACCTTTAATAGAAATTCTAATTGTCATGATGATGGCTAATTAAAAAAGCATTTTATTGACTGCAAAAGGCTGGACAAATTGTTTTGAAAACAATTCTTGAATTGATTTTTGGAATAAATGTTTAGTTAACATTGTCTTGGCATTACTGTTTTCAGTTTTTGACTTTTGCAATGTTATTGTAGTTTACATAACATGATATTTCTAATTTCCAATAGCATTTTTTGTGCACTCAACTTCAGACATTGAGCTCTACAGACAAAAAATGTTGAATTGGCTCAACTTAAAAAGATTAGTTATAGAATAGTTGCACTGCTCCAGAAAACTTACAATGTTAAGTTAAGTTAACTCAACTAAACATTATTTGTATCACAGACAACTTATTTTCAGTTAGTATGAACTGTTATTTACAAAAGTTGAGTAAACAAGAAAAAGCTAGGGGAAATTAGTACTAAGATTTTTTTGTTGTTGTTTTTGTAAGGGTTTAATTATTTATTTATTTATTTTTACAGTGTATCTCTTCCTGGGTTGACATCTCATTCTGTAACTTTAGGCAGTTTTGATTTATATGCTGTTGAATGTTTGATGATCATGTTATTTTCATGTTATATACGTACATTCTTTTATCGATTGTTTCCGCTTCTTCACCTGTGTTTTGATCCGGATATTCAGTACTCTTTAAGATGGATATTATCCAGTAATTTTATGGAGATTTCCATTAACCCTAAAACACAACGCAATGAAGTTCAAAACTCAAAATACAGGTAAAACACATATAAAAATATATATATATATTTATATATACAGTGGGTACGGAAAGTATTCAGACCCCCTTAAATTTTTCACTCTTTGTTATATTGCAGCCATTTTCTAAAATCATTTAAGTTCATTTTTTCCCTCATTAATGTACACACAGCACCCCATATTGACAGAAAAACAGAATTGTTGACATTTTTGCAGATTTATTAAAAAAGAAAAACTGAAATATCACATGATCCTAAGTATTCAAACCCTTTGCTGTGACACTCATATATTTAACTCAGGTACTGTCCATTTCTTCTGATCATCCTTGAGATGGTTCTATACCTTCATTTGAGTCCAGCTGTGTTTGATTATACTGATTGGACTTGATTAGGAAAGCCACACACCTGTCTATATAAGACCTTACAGCTCACAGTGCATGTCAGAGCAAATGAGAATCATGAGGTCAAAGAAATGCCTGAAGAGCTCAGAGACAGAATTGTGGCAAGGCACAGATCTGGCCAAGGTTACAAAAACATTTCTGCTGCACTTAAGGTTCCTAAGAGCAGAGTGGCCTCCATAATCCTTAAATGGAAGACGTTTGGGACGACCAGAACCCTTCCTAGAGCTGGCCGTCCGGCCAAACTGAGCTATCGGTGGAGAAGAGCCTTGGTGAGAGAGGTAAAGAAGAACCCAAAGATCACTGTGGCTGAGCTCCAGAGATGCAGTCGGGAGATGGGAGAAAGTTGTAGAAAGTCAACCATCACTGCAGCCCTCCACCAGTCGGGGCTTTATGGCAGAGTGGCCCGACGGAAGCCTCTCCTCAGTGCAAGACTCATGAAAGCCTGCATGGAGTTTGCTAAAAAACACCTGAAGGACTCCAAGATGGTGAGAAATAAGATTCTCTGGTCTGATGAGACCAAGATAGAACTTTTTGGCCTTAATTCTAAGTGGTATGTGTGGAGAAAACCAGGCACTGCTCATCACCTGTCCAATACAGTCCCAACAGTGAAGCATGGTGGTGGCAGCATCATGCTGTGGGGGTGTTTTTCAGCTGCAGGGACAGGACGACTGGTTGCAATCGAGGGAAAGATGAATGCGGCCAAGTACAGGGATATCCTGGACGAAAACCTTCTCCAGAGTGCTCAGGACCTCAGACTGGGCCGAAGGTTTACCTTCCAACAAGACAATGACCCTAAGCACACAGCTAAAATAACGAAGGAGTGGCTTCACAACAACTCCGTGACTGTTCTTGAATGGCCCAGCCAGAGCCCTAACTTAAACCCAATTGAGCATCTCTGGAGAGACCCAAAATGGCTGTCCACCAACGTTTACCATCCAACCTGACAGAACTGGAGAGGATCTGTAAGGAGGAATGGCAGAGGATCCCCAAATCCAGGTGTGAAAAACTTGTTGCATCTTTCCCAAAAAGACTCATGGCTGTATTAGATCAAAAGGGTGCTTCTACTACATACTGAGCAAAGGGTCTGAATACTTAGGACCATGTGATATTTCAGTTTTTCTTTTTTAATAAATCTGCAAAAATGTCAACAATTCTGTTTTTCTGTCAATATGGGGTGCTGTGTGTACATTAATGAAGAAAAAAAATGAACTTAAATGATTTTAGCAAATGGCTGCAATATAACAGAGTGAAAAATTTAAGGGGGTCTGAATACTTTCCGTACCCACTGTGTGTGTGTGTGTATATATATATATATATATGGAAAATTCCATAAAATTAATACAGTACATTGTGCTTTATTTTTACAGATTGCAGAATTCCTCATCTGAATGCAAATCAGATTGTTTCAGTCTTGTTAAAAAATTTCACCCTGTTATACATGCTTACCCATGGGTTAAGAGTCCAGAGTGGTTTCAGATATAACTGTAATTAGTTTCCAAAACAAATTTCAACTTTGCATCCACAAGGGATACAGACACTCCTAATTAAGAAATGCACAAAAATTCACTGCGATTCTGTCAAAAAAGGGTTGGCCTCCTGCAAGTCACTTAGGGAGCCAATGGTGCCTTTATTAATTTGTCAAAACAATGTCAGCATGAAAGGAATTGGGTAGAGAACGCTACAGTCCCTTGATGGGAACAGCGAGAGAGTTTTATATCAGGGGTTCTGGTAGTAAAAGAAAAGTAAGGGCTTATTTGGGAATTCCTACTCTAGATTGAAATGGTTGATTGTATTTTTTCTTTGACAAGTGCATTACGAGAGAGATGCCAAATTACTTCTTCAAATTGAACTTTTCAACTTGGTTATGAAACTGACTTTGCATGTGCAAGCAATTTTATGCTCTAATAAAGTGAGATAAATATTATAGTCAGTCAGAGTAGACACTGCTGCATGGTTTGAGAAACCAGAAAAAAACGTGGCCTAAAGTGAACCAAGCAGACTGAAGTCTATTGCATATTTAATGTGAAGTTGCAACTTTTCCAAGATAAAACAGCCTGATTAACTAAATGGAATATTTTACCAAAATTTGCAATGCTTTCTTGTCTAAAAGTCAAAAAAAAAAAAAAAAAAAAATCTTTAAAATGTTTGGAAAATGCGCTACAGATTATATATATATATATATATATATATATATATATATATATATATATATATATATATATATATATATATATATATATATATATATAAGCACACAGTAAACAGTATCTGTTTTTGACAGATAAATAGTTCCAAGGATGTACATTATTGAAGACAACTGAATGGGCTTTTGAAGAAAGGCGACCTGTTCATTTTAACATTGAAGGTTTTTTGGAAAGATAAAAGAGATTGGACAATAAGCACTGTTTTATTTCATTAGAAATGACTTGTGGTGAATGGACACTGATTTGAGGTGACAGCTTTGTGTTGTTTTGATTAATAAATCTTGAAGATTGACAGGTCTAATTATGACACAGCAGACTGACAAGACGAAGAATTTGAATGCGACGGGTTCATAAATTACATTATTTTTGGGGGGGTGTGCATGTTCATCTTCCTGAAAAAAAAACAGCAGAAAATGCATTACAGTGATTTTAAGACATTAGGCATGAGATCTTAAAATGCCCTTAAACATTGTAAAATCATTGTAATGCACAGCCTTAATCATTTATAAAACGATTGCAAATGCAATACTAAAACACAAAGATGTTCAATTAAATACATTAATTATTGGAATAACCAATTCTTCCATTGAGTAATATAGTTCATTAGCCTAATTATAGCAACATATTAGAAGCAACTACTGCCTAGTCACGAAATGTAGGCCAAACCCTCACAAAGCAGCTGTTTAGTCCATCAATAAATATCTTTATATGTGATGTAGTATCTTTGTTCAACAGAAAGGTCCTTTCATGTAGTGCGGTAGCAGCAAGAGGCTCTTTAATTAATGCTTCAGACTGAATACTAAAAACTCTGGCACAGCATCTTCAGTCCCTGAGCTCAAACCTATCGACTGAACAATTTGCCATAGAATTGCAGAGTACTCTCTGTGGTGCTCATATAAGGTAATTACCTCTGGGATGCTAAGGGAAAAATGCCTGTGAGAGTGATGCTGGAAAAACGTAGTGCCATGGTATCATCAAACAGCAGGGGTTATACGTCGCTGCATAGATTAAAAAGAATGATGTGACAGCCGTGTCGTCTGCAGCAAAATCTTCTGCTGCTATATGTTAAACAATGCAGCAGTTTAAAAGCCTGTTGTGAATGTGCGCAATTCAACTGGAAAAACTCTGGATGTGAAGTAACAGCTGTAGGCTAGAGAGATAGTTAAGCTAAAGACACATTTGATCTAATAAAATATCAAGAAAAACTATATACAAATTATGCAACTTATCTAAACAACTTCTTGAGGTCTTCTCAATGCACTTTAAAATCACCCATGTAGCCCAAGATGCTGATAAACAGCAACACTAAATGCAATAGCGAATCAGACGCACGAATATTAAAATCATACAATACGTCAATCTCTATTCATATTATGGCAAATAACCAATAAATGGGCGTTGTTTAAAATGTGTATTACTAAAGGAAAAAAATAAAAAAAACAAAAAAATCAATAAATCAAAAGACACAGAGAATGAAACATTAGTTGTAAGAAATGATAATTATAATAAATTATAATATTAAATATATATAACTGGATGATAATCAAGATATTACAGATATACTGTGTGCCCCTAGTTCAAAATTAAAAAATATAGACTACATCTGACAAACTCAAATGCTGTGCAGGGTTTGGTGTAACGCATTACTAAGTAATTACTGTAATATAATTACTTGTCCTTTCAAACAGTAAAGTAAGGTATTACTCTTATTTTTTTCTGTAATTTAATTACAGTTGCTTCTGATGTAATTGCATTAAATACTGCATACACTAAAGAATTCTATATAAAACAATACTGCATTTAAAGGGTTAGTTCACCAAAAAAAAAAAAAAAAAAACACTACTTCATGAAGCTTCGAAGCTTTATGAATCTTTTGTTTTGAATCAGTGGTTCGGAGCGTGTATCAAACTGACCATAAAGTCACGTCGACCATTGAAATTACGAAACACTCATGACATAACGAAGCCTCGTTTACTGAAATCACGTGACTTTGGCAGTTTGAGATCGTTTGATACACGCTCTGAACCACTGATTCAAAACAAAAGGTGAAACACTGATGCTGTATATGCTAACGCTTACTGATACCGAAATAAAATTAACAATATTGAACTTCTAAAGCCAGTTTTTCTAATGTTTTTGTCTGCCACAATAATGTAATGTCATTTGTGGGATCCTCTCAAATATTGCAATATTAACTGAGCTAATTACACTATTAATTAAAATGCACTGACAGCACTATATAAAATAAATGGAATCACATTACAAGCCAGGGGAGTACAAGATAATCTAACTGTTAATAGCATTCGGATGAATGTGCTCTCGCCGACATGCGTTGTCATTCAAGGAAGGTGACAATGAGCCGGTGTCAGAATGTGCTGAGGAAAGCGGTTTTGTGTGCCAAATCGCAGCAGGCCATTTATGTACCTCGACACCTCGCCTGAGGTTACCCCGAGGACAAAAATGGAAACCGAGGGCATGAAAGGGATGAAATATCACCATAAAATTGCATCTACAGTCAATAAGTCGGCATCTAAGCATAGCTTAAGGAAAAGGTGTTTGTGAATCTAGAATATGGCATCGCACCCCACAGAACACCGTATCACATCAGCTTCGAACTCACACACAGCAACATCTACATTAAAGGAAAAAAAAATCGAGAAGTGGGGGATAAAAAGAGCTCCTGGTGCACAAGCGCTATTTCAGGCACACTAAAAACCCCATTCTCCCAAGACTCATCCGTCTCCTCTTCAAAAAATGCCCGACAGCTAAGAAATCCCAGCAGGCCATAGATCTGATGTATACTTTGAAGGCTTTTCCCTGTTCTTACCCTCTCAGAATCTCTTTTCTTCTCAAAGCCTCCAAGAACAATCACATTTCACTATGTTTTTCCTTCACCGCCTGTTTATAGTTGTCAGAAAACAACGGGAAAAACTCCTAGCTAGGTCAACAAACAAGAAACGTTTTGATGGTTGGCCCGATTCGCTCTATTCTTTCACACAGACATGTGCACATTTCCGCACCACCCCACTTACTAAATGTAATGTGCTTGTCTCATTTGCGAACTTGGGAAGGGTAAGCGTTTCTGCCATATGCCGCTGGAAAATGTTTTCATGGTATGCAAAGGACCGTTAAGAGTCAATCCACCCCCTCTTCTCAAGGAGCAAGAATGGCGCTCACCTTCAGCTAAAAGCGCACCAGTGTAGGTGGTTCTGCCTTCAGGAGCGAGTGCTCACGTTCACATCAGACTCAAGTGGTTGTAAGTTAGTTTTCTAACTTCACAAATGACCAAGTCTGGAGTAAACAATGGGTTCTTCCCAACACTGAAATTGATGCTTCCTCGTTTCTTTGCTCCTCGTCCTCCAGCCAGAAACTAATAGCCATCTTGAAGGACATCTCAATTCTCTGATTGCACCCTGAGGAGGCGAGGAACAAGGAAGCTTCCAGAGGAGCTATGAGCGAGGAAGCAAATGTGGCGCTAGTATAAATTCTCCTCCCTTTCACATTTGTCACAATAACTTTAATGCTTTACCTTTGCAGTTTAAACAAACAATACATATTTCAACAGGGCTTTGTGCTTTATTATGATGAATTTCTTAAATAACCAAACTTTAACAACATAACACAGCTGATGACGCTTTGAAGTGACCCGCAAATGGTCAAGAACATTCCAATATACAAATAAGATTTCCTTTGTCCTCATTTTTTTCCTTGCATCCTAAGGGGGGTAGAGCTGAGACAAGAGGAAAAAAGGCAAGGAAAGGAAACGAGGAAGCACAAATAAGAAATGAGCAACACCCTTCAAAATACCTTAACCTATCACCTCAACACACAAAATTGCTTTCTTCTGGGAAAACTGGTTTCTTTCAATTAATGCTTGAAAGATCAAGGCCATTTTCAGAACGGTAAAATGAAAAAAATGGTGCCCAAATATGCATGACTCCATGAAAATAAGTTTCAGAATGGAACAAATCCTATCATATTGCATATTTAATACAACAAATGGTGTCATCTTAAAAATAATTATTTACAAGCATTATTTTAACTTTTTAAAAACAATTTTATATAAAAGTGCAGCCAAAAACACTCAAATAGCCCATATTCTAGCTATTCATATAAAAATTAAGATTTTAAATTATAAAGTTACATAATTTCTCTCAATACATCTATATAAAACATTTAATAAATATCTTATATACGTCTATATATAAATTTACACAACACATTGCATGTATACAAAATGAATGCAAATATATATTTTGCATTTTCTTTATGGAATAAATAAAAAGGTTATTTAAAAAAAAAAAAATCATTCATATAAATATACAAACGCATTGTGCACGCACCCATGAATATTTAAATTAACTTTTGGTATGAAACAATTGCATTTTATATATACACACACAATGTACATGTGCATATGAGTGTTAATATTTTTTCATTCATTTTCTCTATGGAATAAATTTAAATGTTTTTTACCTGTGTAAATACTTTAAGTGTATTTTTTATACAGAGTATATACAAGTGCATACAGTGGGGGGACATTTTTTAATGCAGTATTTAAAAACTATGAGAGTTCTATCATACCTATTGCATATTTCATTTAACATTCACTTGGAAAACACAACACCTTTATTATAGTTGGTATATCAAGACTGTATCTACAAGTGAGCATCTGCCACCCACTGGGCAAACTGTGTATTATGCTTTAAACCAAACTAGATGTAGTACTACAAATACTTTTATTTGGAAATTTAACACTGAAAACACAAAAATATACAAAATTAACTGAACAAGCAGCAAATTAGGAAGCCATTAAATGAGTACGTCAAAAAAGACAAAGCCAGAGAACAAACATTCTGCAACTGTTGCAATAATCTTGATTTGCATACTAGTATTAGTACACACTGCCATCATTAGGCCTCAGGAGGAACTACCTGAAACAAGAAACACAGGTGACTTGGAATATAGAGTTCAGAAAAATTAAAAACAGCAAAAAGGTGGTAAGGAGCGTGGAGAACTGTACCGTCACTAAGTCTTTGATGACCACGACACCCTTCTCCATTTCCAAGTCACTCTCAGTGTCATTGTGTGACCGGTATTCCTCACTGTCCGTCTCAACTGCACTGGGCTGCACAAGAAGATTAATATCCCAAAATTTGGCAGTGACAAATAATATATACAAACAGGGGAAAAAGAGCAAACCTCATAATCTGGATCAGCTACGTGGTCTTCCTCGGCCAGTTCCTGATTGAGCGCCTCCACCCAGGACTGCTGTTCTACCTCCTCTTCCTCATCCAGGTCATCCTGCTTTCTCTTGCTGCCTTTTCCACAAGGCTTGGTAGGAGAACAACGCACCTCTAAAACAGAAATAACCCCTGCTGCACTTCAAGTCTCATATCTGAAAGTGGTTTTTATCTGAAGTAGCTTACCCGGGGACACAGCACAGCCAATGCTGGTGCAGACCGGATAACCCAGAGTGCTCTGGATGCGCCGGGGCAGGATTGCCAACAGTAGCCGTGTGGCCCTGTGAAGACGCTTCCGGACTGTTCTGCACTGTCTGTCTTTAGGGGAGCCACCTTTTTCATCAACAGCTGGAGAGATGGCCTTCGCTGGCGTGGAGAACCCAAACAGCCACCACAAGCCACGGAAAGCCCGCATCTTAAGAAAAGGCATGCAGGATTAAAGCAAAAATATCTAACTCAAGTTACCGTATTTTTAAAAAAAACAGATCAAAAAGCTAAAAGCAAAAACCACACATGAAAACCTTGAAGATAATTGTTTACTACATAAATTAAAAAGAAAATTAAACAAATGAATCCAGCCTAAACTGGTTTGTTGTCTTGGCCAGTGTGGTGAAAAAGTGTCCACTGAGAACACCAGACCAGCTTTGGCTAGTTTTTTTTTTTTTTTTGTGTTTAAGTTTGTTTGTTTAATAGCCTGACTTTTTAGAGGAGTAAACAGACTACTAACCAAACCTAACAGGTACTCAGTGCCAGGATGCAGCTTGTAATAAATCATTACCACAGTCAAGGAAACAAACTTACCCAAATAAATGAAAATAAAAGTAAATCCAGCTTAAACTGATTTGGTTTATGGTGGTCTTGGCCAGCCAGGTGCTCAATGGTTTAGCTGGTGTCCCAGCCTAGACACCTGAAGTGTTCATGAATTACTAGCAGATCAACTAGTTGTTGTTTTTTTTTTTCCCTCTCTCAGCAATACTTTTTAAATGATTAAACAGACCAATAAACAAACAGGGACTCAGTACCAGGGTGCAGCTTGTAATCACTTATTTAGCACTTGCATATAAGACTTACAGTCAAACTGACTGGCCAAAACTGTGAAATCCGACAGAGAATGGCTGAAACGACTCCACCTCTCTTCGCCACAGCTTTCTTCTGTTGAGAACAACGGTTTTATTTTTACAAACGCTAATTTTTGTCTTGAACATCTCGTTTGAACAATAAACACTGTCTAGTGATGAAAATGAAACAGAATAAACTTGCCTCTTGGCCCTCAGTGTTTTCAGACTCAACGGTGTAGTTGCACTGGTTAGTCATCTCGATGCTCTCTCTGAATTAATCCACCGACCGTCTAAAAGCGATTCCCCGCCAATTTACAAGCAGCAATGCACGTGCTAATTAAAACAGGTGAGTTTTTCCAGCCCACTGCGGTTTGTGATCGTGTCCGCATGCGTGGCTGGCTGTGTACCAATTGAAATACTAGCGTACTGTATGCTGCGCAGTATATTTTACTGTTCATAAAGTATGGGAAAATCTTGGTTAAAAAAAAAAGAAAGAAAAAGAAAGTCCGACAAAGATATGAACATGAAAATATGAACATTCAAATAATATAAATTAATAATATAATATAAATATACTATATGATTTATTAATTTTTTAATGAAATATAAAAAATATAAGTTATATTTCCAGTTTCGTTTAAATTAATTAATTAATTAATTCCAGTGTAGTCTACCTATAAATTGCCTCACAATGATTGTGGATCAAGAAATCATAAACAAAATAATATTATTGATATATATCCTTATACATGTATACAAATTTTAACTTAAAATCCTGTTGTTCTGTGCACACTATACTATTGTATTCTATTGAAGTACAAATACAATGCACATAAATATGATAATTATTGTTACCATAGTATTCATCAAAGTAAGTTACTATGCAATAATAATAATTGCAATGGCATTATTATATCTATTATAAATTATAGTATCTATCCATATATTAAACAAATGAAATGTATCTCTTTTCAAAGAGTTTTTATAAACTTCCTGACATGTTGTTTTAAATTGTGTTTCAAAAATACATCAGAATCATTCTATTAATTGCGGTAACTATGGTTACCAAACTACATTTTCGTGAGGATTCGTTTCTGTCATTAACGTCACGGAGGAGAACAATCAGGCGGGAGAGATCCTCATTTGGGCATGTTTCCGCACACGGCTTCCTCGTCACAATTACGCACGTCTGAAACAAACAGAGTGGGGCAGATTTGAAGGGTCTGGAGGACTATAAATCTCTGAGGATGCTCTTTCAGTCACAACTTTTCACAAACAGGTAATAAACAATATATTTGACTATTTTTATATATAGTAAGACAGAGCACACAGCATGGCAGCAACGCACAAGAACATGACGGTGACGCGCACCATCAGTGTTGGAAACTGCACGGGGACGAGTGCCGACACCGATTCAGAAAGCGCGGGATTCCCGTTCGCGCGCAGGCACAGCTCTGCGGGAATACTCGCGCTCAAATGGGCCACCGCGAGAAGTTGTTCGTTCGGAAGTTCACTGGGGTTAGAAAGCCGCGGGAGTAAAGACAGTATACGCAGTATCGTCGTGACCCCGGACAGTATCCCACAATTCACCATTCCAAAACTCGCCCTGGAGGATGGCTATAGATCCAGAGCGATTGAGAAAGAACGACAGGGTGAAGAAGAGATGGACTGGGGGAGCAATGAAGACATTAGCGGATCCTACCATGCCCAGCTTTCTCTTTCTTCATCAGTGTCGTCGTCATCATCATCCTCTGGGTTCAGCGTATCTCCTGTACCTGGAAGAAAAGCTGTCTCAGATCTCAAACATTGCTCTGACCCGGCTAGCCAAGCGGCTCTCTCCTTACCTCACCTTCCCAAGGTCACCACCCCATACGGCTTTGTAACTTTGAGCAAAAGTCCACAAATGGCCAACGAAGAGGCGCTCTTCTCCCAGGGACATAGGCGTTGGGGTCACGATGAAGAGGTCAACACCTCTAGGCATCCTAAGCTGGAAACGAAAAGAAGCGTCACTGTCAGGACATCCCCCATTCAGATACATGCCAGCACCCCTCCACATCAGTCTCCTGTCGCTCATCGTTTCTTCAGAAGCCACAGCGTTACAGGAATCGAGATCCAGAAGCAACTGACTCTGAACTGTGAGTCAATAGGACAAGCACCGGTCAGCAAAAGCAAGCGAAGCCTTTGGAGAATTCTTCGCAAACAAGAAAGAAAGTCTTTCGACTTAAATTTAAACCACAAATGAACAAACCCGGAGCAGTGTTTCTCAATATCATGACAATCAAGCACCTTCTATTGTAAATGAACAAGTTTTTGATGCTGATGCGTGTTATTGTGTGAGAATTTATTTATTTTATGCATGTATTTCTCATGTTCAGATGTTCAGATAGATGTTATTCATTAACCTTATGATGAAAATAAAAGTTTTTGAAAATACAAATGGTTTCAAAAGCATCAGTCTTCTGACATACAGTGACCCCAAAAATCCAATTAAAATATAAAATATCAATCCAACTGGCATTTGTTTTTTAAGAAATATAACACAAACACACATTTTTAGCAAAACACTTAATGGAAATATATTTTAATTGTACAAAATTAAGTACAAATATAAGTACAAACTTCAAACTTTTGAATTTAGCTGGTGAAATCATTGCAGCAAAAGAAAAATGGTAAAAAAGCGCTTAAACTTGAAGTTCTGAGAAAATAAATATACAGAATAATTTAATATTTTGTGTCTAATGCAATATAAATTTATAATTCATACATACAAGTGTGACCTGAGGGTCCAAATACTTCCTCCAGCCACTGCATTTAGAACATAAGAATAATATAGCCTATAAATATACAAAATATATATATATATACAGTTGAGCTCAAAGGTTTACATACCCCTTGCAGAATCTGCAAAAATGTTAATCATTTTAACAAAATAAGAATGATAAAAATTGCATGTTATATTTTATTTAGTTCTGTCCTGAATAAGCTATTTCACACAACAGATGTTTACATAAAGTCCACAAGACAAAATAATAGCTGAATTTATAAAAATGACGCAGTTCAAAAGTTTACATACCCTTGATTCTTACTACTGTGTCATTACCTGAATGATCCACGACTGTTTGTTTGTTTTGTGATTGCCCCTTATGAGTCCCTTGTTTGTTCTGAGTAGTTAAACTGAGCTCTGTTCTTCAGAAAAATCCTCCATGTCCAGCAAATTCTTAGGTTTTCCAGCATCTTCTGCATATTTAAATATATACACACACCGATCAGGCATAACATTATGACCACTGACAGGAGAAGTGAATAACACTGATTATCTCTTCATTACGGCACCTGTTAGTGGGTGGGATATATTAGGCAGCAAGTGAAAATTTTTTCCTCAAAGTTGTTGTGTTAGAAGCAGGAAAAATAAGCAAGCATAAGGATTTGAGCGAGTTTGACAAGGGCCAAATTGTGATAGCTACTTAGCTAGTGTACAAAAGTGGCCCAAGAAAGGAACAGTGGTGAACCGGCAACAGGGTCGTGGGTGGCCAAGGCTCATTGATGCACGTGGGGAGCAAAGGCTGGCCCGTGTGATCTTATCCAACAGACGAGCTACTGTAGCTCAGATTGCTCAAGAAGTTAATGCTGGTTCTGATAGAAAGGTGTCAGAATACACAGTGCATTGCAGTTTTTTTTTTTTTGTTTTAGCAGGATAATGCACCCTGCCACAAAGCAAAAATGGTTCAGGAATGGTTTGAGGAGCACAGCAATGAATTTGAGGTATTGATTTGGACTCTAAATTCCCTAGATCTTGATTCAATCGATCATCTGTGGGATGAGCTGAATAAACACGTCCGATTCCATGGAGGCCCCACCTCGCAACTTACAGGACTTAAAGGATCTGCTGCTAACATCTTGGTGCCAGATACCACAGCACACCTTCAGGGATCTAGTGGAGTCCATGTCTCGACGGGTCAGGGCTGTTTTGGCAGCAAAAGGGGGACCAACACAATATTAGGAAGGTGGTCATAATGTTATGCCTGATTGGTGTGTGTGTGTGTGTGTGTGTGTGTGTGTGTGTGTGTATTACGGGTTCATAAGTTCCTTGCATTTTGAGTGACTTGGGTAGTCAGGAATAGTATTTTAGCATTTAGTTAAATATGATTGTTACTTTTATTTCTTATGCATGATATTTTTATTTCTTATGCACCTGTTGAGATTATTTTTTATGATTATTTTAATTCCTTTTCTATGTAAAGCACTTTGAATTACCATTGTGTATGAAATGTGATATATAAATAAACTTGCCTTGCCTTACATGACAAGGCTACTGACGTAAATCTTTGGCAAAATCTGTGCGTAAGGAAGCCACAGCACTCACAGCATATGAAGAGTCTCTACTGAGGGCAGCATATGAGCTTAATGATGATCCACTTCAGGGTCTCTTCAGTGCTTGCGTTGTTATTGTCCCCTCCTCACCCTTGCTTTCTTTCCTTCTTTTTTATTTTGATGAGAGCTTCTTCCTTGCACTGATGTCTTTAATTAGAACTGGGCAATTTATCCTTTGATCTGCACTTCACGGACATGATGGACTTGTAAGAAATGCTCGGTTTGCGCATCAAAACATGCAAATTCTACATCTGCATTCTATTAGACTTTTTATGACAGCAAGAGTAGAGTAGACTGATCTGCAACAGTTTGGTTTTTAAAATTTAATACATAAATTGCATTGAAGCAAAGTTTACATTGCGCTATTGCATGATAAAGTTGACTGTATTATAATTTATATTTTCTTTTTATCATAGTTTTGAATCTTTTCTATTATTGAGAAAAAAGTCCATTTTGTGCGAGCATTTTTTTTTTTTTTTTTTGCTTTTTATTTCGCAAATTGTTTTTGGCACCTTATATTTGACCCCTTTGTCAACTGTGCTTCTTGTGTCATCACAGCTAGTATTTCATAACTGTTTCCACCTTTTAAGGAAATCTATGCAGTCTGTTTAGTCATAGATCTTCTTATGGGTGTTTTCAACTACTCTGAGCCAGATTCAGCTATACAATGAGGACAAAAAGAGTGTCTCTGCCACACTCTCATCTCATCTGTATATAAACTACATATAGTTTAACTGAAATGCTTGCACATGTTTCAGATAAATTATTTACCCATTATACTTTTAAGAGCATTCCCGCCAAAAAATCTGAACTATTAAAACAACTACTATAAAAATATAATGAAATATTATCAATATATATGTGGTTTGCTAAAAAGAAAATGTTTTCAGAATGCATGGAATCTAATATTGAATGGCTTTGAATAGAGAAAGATAATTTATGTAGTTACTGCATCTACCAGCAGGGGTATAAAATATTCAAATACATATATCCCAACCACACTCATCATTATTCAACATTCAGAAGTGAACAAAATTTAAAAATAGACTCACTTAACTTTTTATCTGGCTCTACCTTCTGGGTTGGGTTTTGGTTCCTACTAAGTTTTTATTAGACTCTGGGAGGTTTTCATTCCTGCTTTTGCCACTTGTAAAGCTGTTTTGTGATTTGTTAAAAGTGCTGTGTAAAAGGTGCAGTTCAACTGAACTGAGTCATCTGAAGCCTAGTTTAACTGAACTGAATCCAATCTTTATCAGGCCCATTCCAAAATCAGGCACACAAGGGCTGCCTCCGAAACCGCATACTCTCTCAAGTAGGTAGTTATTTTGAATAGGTAATTACTTCATGACTGCTAAAAAAGCATGTTCTATATAGAATGAATGTGAGTAGTATGAATGTAATCCAGACACACTACGTTCGCCATGTCATTATCACGTGACCAGGGTTTGAAATGAACACCCGCCATTTGTCTGAATAAGAAATGAATGTATGAAATCTAAATTTTATATATATATACACACAAGCTGTGATGTGGTTAATCTGGTTTATTTATTTTTTATTTTTAGCTGGTAGAAGTTCTGAATGGCCAGTAAATTAAAAATTTAGTAGCCAAACTGGCTGGAGAGTGAAAAAGTTCATTTAAAACCCTGCACGTGACCTACCATATCAGTTGTTTCGCTTCAATGCCATTCACAAATCTTCTCCTGTGGCCTCATGGGATAGTAAAGTGTCCATTGTATGCACACTTAAAATCTCGCCGGAAGTAGTGGGTGATCCGGGTACTTTTTGCCTACTCTTTTATGAATACTGTGAATTGCTCCTTTTGTCACTGCATAGTAAGGAAGTATGCGATTTCGGATGCAGCCTATGGCGCTGTCCCAAATGGCACATTTCATATGCATTTACAGTCTTGTGGACTTACAATGGTGATCGTGAAGTCCACAAGACCATAGGGTGTCCCGTTTGTCATTTTAGGTTTCAGAAGGGTGCTCGCAAGCACCCCCTTTTGCGGTCGATATGCGCCCTCAAAGCACACTTTTGCTGAGGCCGCACTGGTACGAGTTCTGCAGCAAACTTGTCCAAGACAGATAAAGCGGCATTACGTCACAAAAGTGCGGACTTGTAGGAAGACCGCGAGTGTTTAGATTGCCATTTGGGACAGGGCCTATGTCTCAAGTTATGTTTGAGGTTGCTTATTATGTGTAAAGGAACAACAGCATCCTCTAGTGACTGAAAGATGACAGTGTATGATGACAGCTCTATCACTGGTATCTTGCAAAGTGTTTGTCTCTAAGCACTTTCCAACTTCATTGTTGCAAGGAGTTTGTAACTGGTGTGCTTTAAGTTGCCTAGTTTCATGTTCTGTAGAAAACACCAATAAAAAATATCAAAAATTTAAAATATTTGTCCAATTTATAAAAATGCTCAGTAAGATGAAAAAAAAAAAAAATCCTTTATCCTAATATTTGACACAAATTTAGCTCAGTGCATGAGCAAAGTGCAAATAAGCATATCATCCCATGCCATAATAGTAAGAGGTACTAGTCTAGAAAAAGCTGGTTCCTTATTTTAAAATTTCCTTATTTGAAAGTACAGTAAACAGATGTGCACAAAATGCACTCAGCTTTTCCGCTGCCAACCTCAGATGCTAGATATGCTGTGGCAATGTCTGAGAGAGCGACAGAGAGAGTAAGTGAGATAACTGCGTGTGTGCTAATGCACTAGAAGAAAACTACAGGAACTAACATTTGTAGGAGGGTGAAGCACATTGACGGACGGTCACACTGTCACACGCTAATCTACAATGGATCAAGCAACAGTCTACACTCTCCTGGGAGCGTCAGGAGGGGCACCGCCACCTGCACTGCCCATCAAACAGCGCAGGTAAGAAATGCTAGTGCTATGACTTGACACATGCAAGCTGTAATACAGGAAACCTCATACCACGAAAGTTACTCGTTGCTCAGTATAATAAAATACAAATGAAGAGGGTCTAGCCCAGTAACCTGTTCTGTTGTTTCCGTATCTCTGTATGCTCACATGTGCACATGGTTAGGAGCACGTCTTCTTCGAGCTCCATCCATGATCTAGATCTGAAGGTGGGAGATCTACATTTGTCAGGACCACAGACCCCTGTGTCTCCATTTGCTGAAGTGTTCACTCCTACCTACTGCAATGCAGCCCACTGTCCAATACATCATCGCTACGGTGAGCACTTATAATGTCTGCCATTGTCTGGAAAAACGGGTGGGTTTGTAAAGTTTAAAACAAAAAGGTTAGTTTTGCAGCAAGTGATAAGGATCTTAGTAAAATGAGAACTGGATTCTGTAACGTTTCACATGCATAGCCTTCCTCATTTCTGGGTTTTTTTTTTTT
The DNA here is from genome assembly GCA_037101425.1 of Elopichthys bambusa. NCBI lineage: Eukaryota > Metazoa > Chordata > Actinopteri > Cypriniformes > Xenocyprididae > Elopichthys > Elopichthys bambusa. The sequence goes on along the minus strand of CM074433.1, from coordinate 8,563,332 downwards.
TTTTTTACACTTTATTTCTTGTATACATAAGTATTTGAGGGAAGTAACACCTGAAACCAATACAGTAAGCCACCAGACAGACAACTAAACCATGCAGAGTCTGTCTCACGGCACTGTGGGAACTGAGACAGTTTTTTAGAATTGAATTTCACTGTTCCATAACACATGACATGCACCACATCTATGCATGTGTATGTGAAGTTTGTGTACTCTATTGCTAGAAGTAATTTTTACCTTGTTGTGTTGCTCAGAAAATCACCAGACAAGATTCTTCTCAGATCAAAATCCTCCTCCAGTACCCAAAAAGAGTCTGAAGAGAACCCTATCCCTCCCAGTGGAGGCTCTGGACCCACCTTGCCCCGAACATACAGGAGCCTACAACTATGAAAATCCATTATACATGATAGCACCTTTCCAGAGAACACTTACACTACAAGAGGAAGAGGTACAAGATGAGCTACATCAAGGTCCGTCCTTGCACAAGGTGAACTTTGATACACCAGATGAGCAACTTCAAAGAGTTTTCGCAAGCTTCCAGAGCCATGAGCAAGTTTCCATGGGTATTCAAGAGTGTTATCTTCAGTTTCTCAGCAGCACATTGCAAAACATTGAATCGAGCATCTTCCCTAATGAACAGGAAATGGAAATGGCAAAGACTTCTCAGCCTAATGACTTTATATTGTGTGAGCAGCAGGGGCCTGAGAGGGATGCTTTCTACTTGGTGCGCTGTTCAAAGGTTCCTGGGAGACTGTTTTCAGCAAAGGTAAGAGCATCAACACTGCAATGTTAAAAGGAGAACATCAGTCTAAATTAGATGTAGAAGGAACCTAGTTAGTTACTGTAGCAATCCGCAATTGTTTGTGTATTGTGTTCACAAGGGTTTTCAATCCAAAGTTGTAAGTAGGCCATTAACGCTTCCCAGGCCGAGCCCCTGAACCACAAGCAGAATGCGCACCCTTATAAGGCAACTCTAGCTTGCAGTACAAAACCCTCAAACCACACTTCCTTCATCATGCCAGGTGTTGAGCAACACCATTAACAGTCTGACACGTGCTATGTAGATTTAAGTATTTAGTCACAATGCAACAGTTTTTGGGTAAAGGACTAAGAGAACTTAAAGAATCCTATATGTTGCATGTAACTTAAATGAATAAAACAAAATGTAGTGAAGATGACTCCTAAATGTTTCATCAGGTTCACAGAGACGATTTGGTATCAGATATATCCATGCCACATCCCAACATTGAGCAAAGAGTGGTCCATTTCCCACAATGCACAGCTACGGATCAAACTTCCACCTCACAGCATGCTCAGACAACTTCAGAGCCTTCACATGGGGACACCACTGAAGTATGCCAACAGCAAACAGTAGCTGATCTTCTGGAGAAAGGTTTTAGTGTGACTGTGGTAAGAGACTTTCCACTGGGAACACTAGAGGACTTTGTTGAGGAAGGACACTCTTTGCACTCTACCCTTCCTGAGGTTTATGAGAGGAGGCTTTGTCTTCTTGCCCTCCAGTTGGTACAAGGACTACAGCAGCTGGGACATTTTAAAGTACTTTACAGGGAACTGAAACCACAGAGTGTGACTTTAGTGTGGCCGCCTATCACGAGTAAGGTGGCTGACACTAGGGAATACCCTAGTGAAATGAAAAAGGTAAGGGATGTGGACACTTCTAAATATACACCCGGGATCACAGTGTCCAAAGAGCAAATACACAACAAGGGGACGAAAAGTGAGATTTGTCAAACCTTATGGGAAAAATGGGGCACCCCTCGTTTGGTCTTGAAAATCCATTTTGAGGATGAAGATTTTCAAGAAGCAGCATCCCAAGAGTTCCAGTTGGGGACTTTGCTGAGGTACTGCCTACATCTCACTGAAGATTGCTCATCTGTGTGGAAGTTGCCACAAAACACTCCATACACTCCAGGTTTGCTGTGGCTGGTCACCCAGCTTACATCTGAGAAACCTGGGCTACTATTGGCCGATGTGGCAGGTGTCCTCAAGGCCTTGCTTTGGGGTCCACGACAGGGACTTTTTCAGCAGAACCAGCTGGAGAGCTCTGTGTTTTCTAATTGGCTGCTACTTAAGCGATCTCTTTTAGTCCTCAAGCTTGCCGAGAAAGGACTCTTTCAGGATCAATATGGCTTGGACTGGGAAGACTATCTCTGCCTGCAATATCTATCCCTTACCGACCCCAAGACTATGCATAGCATAACTGAACGCATGGGCCTTCACGACTTTATTAGACCTGCTTAACATAAAAATACAAATGTTAACATTTGTCAGTTGGTGAGCCTTAGATATAGCTGTAGACTAATGTAGCTATATACCCTAAATCCTAAAAACAGATCACCTTATAGCATATTTGTAATTCATATTCATATACTGCTGTATACTTCCTATCATAAAACCTCAAATAAAAACAAAATGTAGAGCCCCACACATGACATGCAAAAAACAAAAACAACAAAAAAAGATATCTTGGCCATGAATTAAGCATTTATTCCCATCTTTTAGTTAAATTGTGGCCACATTTGATTATTTAGTTTCCTTCTTTTAGATAAATCTTTGAGACATTAACTTAAATGAGGGAATAAATTCTTAATTTGTAGTCACAATATTTTTTTCCCCTCACGTCATATCACTTTGTAGCTATGAATTACTTTTTTCCCCCTAGTTCTTTTTGCTATAAAGTTAACATCTGAAACACTTGTTACATATTAAAACTATTTTATCATATTTACAGGTGTCAGATTATTCCAATGTACAGTAAAGGCCTCTCCAATATATATTGGATATATTATGACAATCAGCTTGTTGGAAGATGACCTTGTGGAGTTTACTTATTAACAATACCTGGAAAAATGAGCATTACAAAACATCAGGGGTTAAAAGGACAATAGTGTTCTGAAAAACCCAGTAAGACATGGTCTAATAATTTACATTATGCATGTGGAAATGAAAAGAGGTAGCAAAACCAAGTGAGTGGTGTAGGGTGAGCATTTTTTATTTTGCACACTGTAGCAAACATGCGTACAGATCCTATTGAGGCCATAACTAAAAACTCCAAAATTCATGCACACATCAAGAAAGAAAACACAACTTGAAGCCAATGGTAAAAAGAAAAAACATCAGCAAAGAAAACCATGAATCTACATACATTGTTGCATGAGAGATCTTATCCATAAATATTATGCTCTAAAAATGATCATGTGTGGGAATGGGTAAAGGGGAATCAGCAAAGAATCCAGTTACACTGGAAGTGAAGCCCAGTGGTAATGGCTTAAAAACTAATGGTCACTGTAGAAATTGGGTTTACACTAGTGCAAATACGACTGAAAATACAGCACAAGCCTTACAGGAACTACAACGTAGTAATTAACAGGTGGGGAGAAGGGAGAGAGAGAGAGAGGAAAGAAAAAAAAAAAAAAAAAAAAAAAAAAAAAAACCATTTGACACATTCATACCATGTTTATTTTAATGGTGACCATGTTGGGTGAGATACAGCATAGTTATTAGAAGCAAAATGTGATTGATAAGCTTTATTCGTCACTATCGGTGTCTCTTTCGATGCTGTAAGCCATGAAGAAAGCGTCGGGGCGGGTTGGGACGAGGGGATGACCCGGTCTCACAATCTCAAAGCCCATGAAACTGAATGTCCGCAGCAGCGATGCTGGAGATGGTAGCAGAAAGGAGGTTAAAAATAGGCTGAACTAACTCTGAACAAAAGGCATGAAGGGAGAGAAAAACCATAAGGCTTACCTCTGTCATCTCGGCTCTTATGGAAGCAGATAAAAATGTGATCAACCTGTAACTTCTCCTCTGCAAACTCCAGCAAAAGTGAAAAACTGTTGAAAAGAATTGAACCACCAGTTTGAGCCAAAAATAACTACCTTTCACTAGGGAGAACAAAAACCACAAGATAACATTAATTTTACTAACCTATCTTTGCTCCCTTCTGGGAGAACACCAGTGGGGATTTCGATGTAAAGGTTTGCTCCCTTCAGTGCCCCCCTCCAAACTACGTGCTTGCTCACAGAGCAGCGGCGCTCAAAAAGCAAAAAACGTACACGGCTGTTCAACGTAGGGGCTTCCTCAAGAACCAGTAACTGAGCATCCTACAAAGAGGACACAAACACAGTTATATGCACATATGCACTCTGCTGTACAGTCATTTAACAAGTTGTAGCAATGGATGACATTTAAATCATTAACATAAATCAGGTGAGGTGGAATGTCCAACCTCACTTCCACAGGTGATGAGATTAATATGTAGATAAGATATGACCCTTGCACAGTAAGATGACTAATAGCATACATCATGCAAACACTATCTTTAAGCAGAATACATCCTAAAGACTTAAGGCCTGTTCACACCAAGAATGACAACTATAAAGATAACTGTATTTGCATCCGCACCAGCAGACAATATTCTGTTTATTCCAAGCACAAACTGCAGTTGTCGTTGACTAATTTAATTACTCAAGCTTGTTAAAGCAGAATGGATTCTGCTTGGCTGCCATTGTTTTTTACTGCTCATCAGCTGGGGGGAAAAAATGGTTCCGAAAGTGATTCTAACAATATAATGTTAATGGCACAGAAATTATAAGTGTAGTGTGGTCTCTGCTATTCTTTTATATTGAGAACTAGATCTACATCGTTATCATTATAGCGGTCATTTTTGGTGTGAATGGCCCTTTAGAATATATAGAATTAGAAGATTTAATGAGAATACTCAACAGAAAAAAAAAAAAAGTTGATTTATTTCACTTAATTCCTGTATTTGTAATATTTATTCATTTTAACATTTTATTTTATTCACACAAATTCACTTTCATGTGATGTGACTCACCGAATAGAATAGCTTAGCTGAAAGACTGTGATCCCGCTGATCATTCCCTCGCCCACCTGGGATCTTCAGGGGTGGGAGAGGGACATCAGGAACACCACAGAGGCCCCGGACACAGGTTACTGCAGCGATGGGAACTGGAACCAGTAAACAACATACTTGTTAATACTCAGACAGCATGCCATCAGCATATAATGTTGCCTGTTTTGCCTGTGGGTATAAGTTAAAATGAACGACAGACTCAGTAATTTCCAGTAGCTCGATTGGTAGAGTAGGACACCAACGCTAAAGGTTCCATACCCTTGGAATGGGAACGCATTGATACGATTTTTTTTTTGTTTGTTTGTTTGTTTTTGTTGTTGAATATATAAATGCAGAGACACAATAGCTGTCCAGTTGAGGAAGAAAAGCATGCTGCCTTTAATCCTTTTACTTCTGTTAAAATGTCACAAAATAAAACCTGCTTAACAACTCTGTTAAGACAAGCGCTTTTTTCCTCCAAACACTAATAGCATCTTAACAGCATAAACCAGGGGTTTTCCAGGTAATACATTGCATTGAATATATTACAGTTGTATTCTTTTTAGTCTTAAGGCACATTCACACAAAGACAATAACTATAAATATAACTAATCTTATATGAGCATACACCTCAGACGATATTGTTCTGTTTATTTCAAACATGCACTAATGTTTTGCTGCCTGCTGCTTTAAATGTTTGTGAACTTTAAAGCAGAATAGATTCTGATCTTGATGGCTGTCAATGTTTTTATCGTTAAAAGCGATTCCAATAATATGGTTCCTCTTCAGTAGAAATCAATAGTGTTATATACTATTTTTAGAACTATCTTTATCGTTATTGTCCTTGTTGCGAACGGGCCTGAAGTCAAATATTTTGTTCTATAAAAAAATAAATAAAAAGCCACCACATGTATATTTTGGGGTCCTTGGCATCAAAAAGTCTGAAAAACCCTGGTCTAAGCATCATGATGGCTGAGGGTTTCAAATAAGTGAACTAAATTATAACTTTATAAAATACAGCTCAGGCCAAATGCAAATCTTTAACAACCTGACCAAAAATGGATGGATGCATTTGTGCAAATCAGAGCAACCTTCTTTCACTTCAGTGCCACATGTAGCAAAGTAATGTGAGGGCAGCAAGAACTTTAGTGTGTCCCAATGAAGACAGCCTAATCCCTGAAGCCAGACTACCTTACAGGACCAGGCTCTCCATTCACACGGGACATAGAGCCTGTTAGAGATGCTAGGTCATGTGGGAGGGAATAAGCGGTGGTTACACAACAGCGTGTATCAGGTGAACGAACACCAACATTTAGACTGAATAAAAGGGGTTACTGAAAGACCAGGAAACCCTTGATGAAAGCTTTCGTGGGGATAGACAAAAATACAGGAAGCTAAAACATCCGCCCATATTTTTAAGTTTGGATTAGTGACGCGTCACTGCATTAAAGACATAAATGGTTAATGTAGGCAACTTCTCACCAAAGAGGATAAAGGAGGTAGTAACTTGTTACAAAAACCCTATAATGCTCCTATGCAAGTTCAGACATGCCTAGATCTCAATCACAAAGCAGAAGATATTTTTTTTCAGAAACACCAAGCCACATTTCCCCATTGATAGCTGCTATTATGTGAGGATAATGTAATAAGGTCATACACACATACATATATATACACACACACACATCCTAACGTTCCCTAAGTTTAATACAAGAGAAATCTATTTTGTGTCTTTGGGGTTTTTTTTTATATATATATATATATATATATATATATATATATATATATATATATATATATATATATATATATATATATATATATATATATATATATATTAATATATATAGGCCTGAAGTCAAATATTTTATTCTATAAAAAAAAAAAAAAAAAAAAAAAGCCACCACATGTATATTTTGGGGTCCTTGGCATCAAAAAGTCTGAAAAAGTCATATATATATATATATATAAAAACCCAAACCCCGAAGACAAAATAGATTTCTCTCATATTAAACTTAGGGAACGTTAGGATTCACTGAACGGTTTTAAATCAAATTATCTTTCAATAATACATTAAAGGTAAACTTAATTATGTAATAAACCTTCTGAATTATTTAATGCCTTTAAAAAAAAAAAAAAAAAAACACCGTCACGGTAATAACGACGTCCAATAACGACGCAAGATTGAGGAACAAACAAGGAGGGATGGGCGAGGCGACGTTTAGCGCTTAGCACATTACAATTCGCGTCAAAACGGTTTAAAAGGACATTTTGTGTAATATTTCTCGTTTAAATGAAAACTAAAACTCTTACTCAATATATTATTCATATAACAACCTTTTGGCAGTGACACAAGTGCTGACTGTTTTCGCTTTGCCAGTTAGCATTTTAACGTTAGCCACCTCGTGAACACCTACCCGTCAATCACTTGTTGAGCTGTGCGACACCTGAATAAAAGCGATAAACTAGTATAAGTCTATAAAATGAACTTATACAATAAATAACATGTTATGATGTTATATAATGAGGTTTAAATGACCAATGATTGGCTCAAAAACCAAACAGACAACATCTACATCTAAAGCCATTTATTCAGACGTTGGCAATAATGACAGTTAAAATAGATGATTTGAAAGTTTCTCGAATGGTCAACGAACACGACAAAAACCTGTTACCTGGCAACGGGCCTGTCAATCATTCTAGTCCGTGACTGACAACACGATCCCATCTGAATTTAAAGGCTTTCTCACGTGATTTTTAACATATTCTTTCAGAAATAACTTTATTAAAGGAGTTTTGACAGGTGGATAAAATTAAGTCTTATTCTACAATTCTACAAGGGGTACATACATTACATTGTATTTCGTCATAAAATTTAAAGCTCGCTAGGCTCTACTGCTAAAACAAGGCCGCGAGCGAGCGAGCGATCTACATAAAAGTTCCACATTACCTTTCATTCTCGGGTTTATTACGGGTCATTTCGATCACTGGCATCTTGGATATATTACTCTCTTTTTCTCTGACAAAACAGTGGCTATTCAGGATCGTCTGGAGGTTGGATTTAACCATCCGGCCAACGTCAAGGCCCAATTCTTCTCTGTCCGAGCTCCGACTGAATGTGATAATGGTTGTAGGCCCGGAGTAATTATACTCGTAACACGAATAGGCGTGGCTTCCGCGTTACGTCATGCGTTTTAACAAACAAATATGCCCTGACTGGAAATAAACAAATTAAAATAGCATGTAGTAAAAAAATTCGCGATAACTGGCTGATTTACAAATACACGTTTGTGCAGTATGCAAAACTAGATCAGGATAGTTATAGAATATAGGCTTTCTTACGGAGTTACATAATCTGTCAATAATTAAGCACAGTTCTCATTGTTACAACATGATTAGCATTGCTAAAGATGTACTATATCTAAGAGTCATTATAATTAATATAGTTAAAAGAATTATTAACTACAATATGAATAATGTTATTGGGAAAATGTCAATAAAATTATTTCTTGAGGTCTTTTGTATGTATAATAGCATAAATAATACCAACATTCGATTCAAGATTGCAAATAGGCCATGCAAAATCACATGCTTGTATTTTTAATAATGAAGTCTCAGCTGTGCCTGTCCATCAGGGCTCGGAAGAACTTGAGACACATCAGTTTTTGCAGACACTCATGCTTTGCCTGCCTGGTAAGAACTGAGGATTTTAACTACGAACTATCACTAATGTAGTTGTTTTGTTTGAATTATTTGCATTTAAACTTTGATTTTATCTTTAAGTCTACGAAAACTTCCAGAAAGGATCTTCAGAGCAAGTATGTATCCCTGACAATCGCATGTGCAAATTTACAGTGGGGTCTTTGTTGTGATTTAAAAAAAAAAAAAAAAAAAAAAAAAAAAGTCTGAAAGATTTGCCAGATTTTCGTTGTCTTACTCACTGTATTAAGGGTATCACACTCCATTTCTGTGCTACTTAACCATCTCCATTCGACAGTGAAATATAGGCGCATATTTCCTGTGGAATCCTTGAGTAAGGTGGAAAATCCATGGAAAGGCTTCACTCTGAACCGCTGTATATTAGTGGCCATGGTCATCGTGGTGGTCAGCTCAGGGGTTGAGATAGTACAAGGTTAGTTCTCGAATGCAGTTGTTTGTTTGCTTGTAAATGTCCAGCGAGTGAATTATTATCGCAAATAAACCCTCAGCGCCTAAGGTGTCTTGTATCATCCTGAAAAGGTCTATTTTTGTCATAATTAACGATTGACTGTACATTATCCTGCTTATTTTACAGCTACTATCGTTCAAATGTTTGGGGTTAATTAATATAGCCTACTTTTATGCAGCAAGAACTTTAAGAACTTTAATGTAAAGAACGCTTTACATTAATCAAAAGTGACAGAAAAGACATTTATAATGTTACAAAAGATTTCTATTTCAAAAAATATTGTTCTTTTGAACTTTCTATTCATCACAGAATCCTGAAAAAACGTGCCATGGTTTTCACACAAAAAGAGTGTTCAACATTGATAATAATAAAAAAATGTTTCTTGAGCAACAAATCAGCATATTAGAATGATTTCTGAAGGATCATGTGCTGAAATGCTGAAAATACAGCTTTGGAATAAATACAATTTTACAATATATTAAAATAGAAAGCAGTTATTTAATAATATTTCACAATATTACTATTTTAGGTCAAATATATGCTGACTTGATAAGCATAAGAGACATCTTTCAAAAACATTAAAGACTTACAGACCCTAAACTGTCACAACTGACCAATCAGAACAAGCATTTATGGTGTTTTAATGTGTAACAGAGACAATAGAGCCATACTTTGAAGTGACAGAAGATGAACCTGGATCGGAGCTTCAGGCCGATGATCTGACAGCAGAGGTAAGGCTCATGTGAATCAGCTTTAACAGTTTTCACCTAGTTTATAGTTTTTGAACATTTGCCTGTTTTTGCTGTAGCCTGATTCTTGGTGGGACACCTTTGCATTTTGGAACTGGAGATCTGAGGATGAAATCGAAGAGTTCAGAAAGAAAAGAGCAGCGAGACCGAGACAGGATGGAGATAAGGTCGGACCACGGAAGATCCGTAACAAAGAAATGGCTAAAGGATTACTGAAGGAGAGGGAATAGTCTGTAATATCCCTAAAACTGTGATATGGATGAAATATATATAGTAAATAAATATATATAACTCGCACCTGAAATATGCTTTATATAAACCTAAAACCACCTGTAACATTTTGAGAGCAATTTCCAATTTATACTAAGGAGTCATAGTGAATACATTAACATTAATTATACATATAACTGACACAGAGAAAAGATTTATGAATATTTACTTCATTCAAACAGCCACATTTTTCATGAGCTCAGCACTGATGCAAATCTATGCTAACAGGACATCTAATTATTTCATAGAGCTAAAAGTGGTCTACAAGTTTTTGTTTATATCATTGAATATGCAAATTTTTTCTCCTAATTTACACTCCAAATTACAGCTTATGTTGCACGTTTGCATATGTACCTGGTCTATTTGCATACATTTTGTAAAAACTGAGAGCTTTGTGTATTTTCAGGCAAAAAATAAATGCAGATGTATGAGATTTTATTCATATATTGCAATACACCCATACAAAAATGCATTTCCAAGAGCAAAGGAGGCCGTCAGCGACATTCGCACTTGGTCGCTACCACGTTGGTCTTGAAGGAGATGTTAGTGCCCTCGCTCTCCAGCTCGATCACACACAGGTCGCCATAGTCCACCGGCACGCAGCAGAGAGAGCGATTGACATGTTGGCCGCTCTGGATAAGGCTGTTCAGGAGGATGGCGTGGTTGTTGGCGTGGTTCAGTGGGAAACCGCACACTCCTTCACAATTGTTGATGTTGGCCATGGAGGGCTCAAGAAAAAACTTCCTCAAGGACACGGTCAAGCTCTGAAGCCGACACTGAGTGGGTGTTGATGGACTGTCCTCATCTGCTCTGGCTGCCCTCTGGGCTCTTTCCGCCTCCCAGGTACTGAGTACCATCTGCAGGGCCTTCAGCAGCAAAACAGACCGGTACTGGGCCTCTTTGTGGTCCTTAGTGACTATAAATAAATCAAAGTTTGAATGAATCATATGCATAGATGCAATTCAGTGGTAACATACAGGGCTGGGTGATATTTTGAATACTCATTAGCTATTAAATATGACTTTTGCTATCAAGTTTCCGTTAATAGATTAGTTTTAAGATCTATCATTAGCTACGTCTCATCTCGAAGGCTGCGTCCTCCGGGGGTCGCATTTGAAGGCTGCATACGCTATCGTGGTCTCATTTAAGAAAAGTAACCATTAGATTGCAAAGTAAGAAAGAAATTACAGTATTTTATACCTCACAAGGAATAACAGTCAATTTTATTACAGTTACTTTTCTTAAATAGCGTCTGCATACGTCTTAATTGACGTATGCAGCCTTCAAATGCGACCTCCGGAGGAAGCAGCCTCCGATATGAGACGGAGCTATTGTATCAAAACTCATGATTATGAGAGCGTTAAATCAGAGATATTGTGAAAAACAGTTGGCAAGACTTATTCATTATGAATCAGTTCAAACTGTTTGCTAACTGATTTATTTGCATCTCACAAAAATGTTCACAAATACTTTTTCATGTATTAAAAAATATAAATAAATGTGGGTAAATATGAAATGTTTAATATTATGTATTGTTGTCTTGGTGCATTTAAGTGAAAACAATTAAATTTTCTGTGCATTATTTTGAGAATTTGACTGTATTTTACAGAACCAAAACCAAATCTAATTGGCACTGATGGCTGTTTGGTTGACGTTACGGTTTGTCTGAAAAATTTCAACACATATCGTCAAAAGAATATTGTCCATATCACCCAGCCTCTGTGACATACATATATATATATATATATATATATATATACACACACACACACTACTAAAGACATTTAAAACAGTTCATGTGACTACAGTAGCTAGTGAATCTGTTTTTTTGAATCAGTGGTTTGGAGCACTGCCAAAGTCACGTAAACCATTGAAATTTCGGAATACTTAAGACGTAATGAAGCCTCGTTTACTGAAATCATGTGACTTTGGCAGTTTGAGATCGTTTGATATGCGCTCCGAACCAATGTTTGGAAACAAAAGATTTGTAAAGCTTCTAAGCTTCATGAAGCAGTGTTTTGAAATTGCCCATCACTAGATATTGTTGAATAAAGTCGTTATTTTGTTTTTGGCACAAAAAAAGTATTCTCGTCTCTTCATAACATTAAGGTTGAACCACTGTAGTCACATGAACTGTTTTAAATATGTCTTTAGTAGCTTTCTGGGCATTTGAAAGTGTAAATTGTCTTGCTGTCAATGGAGGCCTCACTGAGCCATCGGATTTTATCAAAAATATATTAATTTGTGTTCCGAAGATAAAGGAAGGTCTTACGGGTGTGGAATGACATGAGGGTGAGTAATTAATGATAGAATTTTCATTTTTGGGTGAACTAACCCTTTAATTATTAATAAACCTCAATAATTAAAAGTTACTTAATTATTCCAAATTTTGACTTTTGGTGTACATGAAAAAAAAATTTAATGCTCACCTGCTTCATCGTCCTCTCCATCTGGAGAAAGGGCACTTAGTTCACTCAGTGTCTGGAGCCTGTCAATCACCTTTTGCCCCGCCTCATGCTGCTTGACCTGAGCAACGGCTTCATCCAGTCTCATTCTGAGCACAGACAGCAGAGGAGAATCTAGGGTCACCTCCACTCGGTGAGTCTGCAGGCCTTGCTGCCTCTTGGGGAAGACAAATACAGTCGGTGTGGAGGAATTCACCAGTCCTGATAGGAGGGACTCTGTGGACGACACTCCAAGGCTGAGAGGTGGAAGGGAATGCAGTGTATCCAAAAAGACTGCATTTGCATCATCCTGAGGTGTTGGTCCATCCTTCTGATGAAGGACCTCACTCAAGAACTTCTGCAGCTCGCAAAGGAAAAGAAAAGTTCTGGATTGGGGTCTCTCATCCAGTGGAATTCTGGGGGAAAAAAGAGACATTGGCAATGTTGGCAGTTGGCATTATGTACTACTGTAGTATGCTATTCCATTTTAATTTTCACTTTAAGAAGGAACACAATTAAATGGGTCATGACTTAACAGCTTGGTTATCTAATCACATAATGCAGGATTAAATTAAGCAGTAAAAAACGTTAGCAAGTAAATCATTTACCCGTGATATTTTAAATGAGGTGTCCTATGCTCATCACGATCAGAGAGGAAAAGTAAGATCGGCCTCATCGTTGTACTGCTGCCATCCACCTTTCTCATCAACATTTCCTGAAGCTCAGACACACTGGGTTTCGGTCCTAAAATGTAAGGAAAAGAGTTAAAATGCGCCATGTGAAAGAATTCATGAGAGTAATGTCTCACCGTTTTCATCCTTCCATGTCTCAACTGTTACACTCAGCTTAAAGTGAACATGGGCATGACTCTGTCCTCCTGTAAGGATCAGGAAACGTGTGGCCTCATAAATGCAAACTGTCTGAAAATCAAATAACCAGAGAAAACACATCATGGCAACTTAAAATTTGCATAAAAACTCATTGGAGCCATGTAGCGGAGCCACATTCTGGAGGTTGGTAGAAATGCTGTGGTTACACATTATACATTTTACTACCATAACTTTTAATTAGTAAATGTAACATTCACCCAATTGATATGTTGAAAGAATATGAATTAGGTGGTTGATACGCCCCTACTTTGACATTTCCCAGTCCCGTTGCCCCTTTTCACCCCATCATTTTCTGTTCTTTCTCTACCATCACTGTCAAAAAAAGTATCAGAAATATAAACATCATCATCAGGTTAACCTGTGTATTTGGATGGATGGAATGACTGTTGAATTTCACTCTCAAACCGTCTCCTTTATTGGAATCGACGTTGAACAGGAGCGTCACGGAGGCCGGGTTGGTCGGTTGGACATGCCTTGGGAATTTGAGGGTTAAAGTCATCTCTCCCTCCTTCTCAGCATCCCAAATATCTACTAAAAATTAACCACAACTCGGCTAATGGTGTCAACTGGACAAACATCCAAATAAAACCAGGGTTTAGCTGGAAATCAAATCAAGAAAAATGTATGTACCTTTTGTTGCATGTACACCCTTGAGGCCATTTCGGTTTTGTTGCACACTCTGAACTAGGCGTGAAACCTGCAAACCTGGTGTTCCGGGAGAACATATTCCGAATCGCTGGAACTCCATCCTCCTCAGTTCACTCTCTCTGATCAGGGCTGACAGGAAGTCATCTATGGCTTGTTGCTCTTGATCACTTGGTACGTCTTCGGTGGATTGTGTTGACTGGGCAGGTGGGCCAATTAGCTGTTCACTGGCATGTGCCTTATCTCTGACTTCTTGCTCATCTCCATTCAATCCTGTTGGCCAATTCGACAACCATTCATAGACAGAAAAAGTGTCACCTTCCCCGTTTGAAGAGTGAAGCAACACCCATGCATTAATGCAGGGGGTGTCTAATTCTGCTCCTGAATGGCCACCTTCCAGCAGCTAAACCTTTAGGATCACTTGAAACTCCCAGGCAAGTGTTTTGGATCTAAACTATGCAAGAATGTGGCCCTCTGGGAGCAAGATTGGACACCCATGCCTTAATGTGTTCCTCAAATTTGTCAAATGGTTCCTACATCCCTGCAACCAGTTCAGAGAAATACAATCAAGAAAACATCAAACTATCATAATCACATCGAAAGGTACAAGCTATTGCTTTAGCCGATTCACTGATCCGAGAGATGTAAAAATGCGAAACAATTCCATTAATGCGTCAACATACTCTGAGACACAGGTGCGGGACACATGGAAGGGACTGACCTGATAGCGGAGTGACTTTCGGGCTGTTGTCCTGCTCTTTGTGTCCCACTGCGGCACCATATGACCCAGTCAGCAACAGCATCAGCCAAAATCTTGCCTGGAAAAGCATCTTCTTTGGTTCAATCACAGAGAAATCCAGCACTTGTTTTGGGATGGGTCAGCAGCAGGGATGTGTTTTATACACACCACCTCCTGCTCTCCTGAGATCAGCCAGCCTGCCAAGAAAGTGTGTCCTTGGAGTAATGTGGGTATTCAAAGCATGCAAGTCAATGTGTCAATTTCAAGGGATAGTGAATGGACATCACATACCTTTGGTCTTTGATAAGATGAGGAGGAACTCATCCAGACAATGGAGTATTGTATAGACCCCAGACCCAGCCGTAATAGTGGAGAACAGTTTGATCCTCCTGGTTGGCAAATTGCAACGGAGTTCATGCTTAAATTTGCTAGGGCATATCTGGGCCGGTAACCAAAAGGGTGTAGGTTTAAACCCTGCAAGGAACCAGGGCACAGCTGTCTATATAATAAACTTTGTACTGCAAAACTCTCAAGAGATTCACACTGACTTAAAAGATAAAATTGCTTTCTCTTATTGCTAACATTGTCCTTCTGAAGAATTCGGAGTGCCTCGCTGGGCACTATATTCATGGATTGTTTCACAAGCATATGCACTACCAAATAGGCTTGTACAATTTCCCAGTGCTCCTATATTTCCCTATCTAGGCCATCAATTGGTGCAAACTGCTGTCCTACAACCAAAAAAATAAAAATAATAATAATTTTAAAAATCCATTTAAAAATCATTTAAGCATTCAAATTTTAGATGTTCACAAAGATTGTTCATTATCTATTGAATCCCACAATAATATTTAAAATATCAGTAAGCTTAATATATATATAAAATCATCATTTATTGGGTACTTTCAATTGGGGGTTGGCTGTCCCAAACCCTAACCCCTACATTTTTTTGTATGTTTTAGTCTGAAGCTGAGACTGATTTTAACCACACCCCTACATTTTTGATCAGGAAATATTCCTGTGTCCTTCCCTCTCATAGCCTCTTTCATAGTAGATAGGTACCATCATTTTGAGTTAAATGTGTTCAAAAGTCTATAAATCTGCATGTAACTTTAAGATATGTCACTACCAAATTTTTTTGGGTTTTATTCCATAAAATTTAGTTTTTATGGAGCGCGGGGCACAAACTAACGCAGGGTTAGTTGTAACACACATAGTTTAAATACTTCCACACACGCTAGCATGAAGAAACTTAGCTTATTTACTAGTTGCCATATCGACAATATATAGAAAAGAATTGCACCAAAATTCAGAAATCTTTGGAAGATATCACTGAACATTTATTTAACAATAGCAAAAGTACATTTCTTACTTAAGCTAATTTTTCATCTATATTTTTTGTGTTTATTTAAAATGAGACAAATCTGATATTATTTTAATCTCCAATCTGTTGTTTAGCAGTTTGGGCGGTTCTTTAAGGCTTACTAACTATCAGAAGACACTAACCAGGTTTAAATTCCAGTTGCACAGATAGGGTTCGTTGTAACACTGTGTTACAATGTGCCCCGCTATTAGAACTATGCTGTTCTATACAGTTACAATACAACTGGCATAATCCACTTTTATGGATTTCTGGTGAGAAACCATGGGAAAAAAAGATGAATAAAGACTGAGAAAGAACCTGAACATTCAGAAAATATTATGTCAAGAAATGTTCAGCATTTGTACTGGCTTGCCTATTTATCTCGTGTTCAGTGAGAGCCTTGAGTGGAGGGAGGGGAGTGTTTTGTTCAGCTCTGTGTTTTTCTGAATGTCTGGATATGTTTCTTCATCTGTTTGCCTGTATTGTTTTGACCAGTGCTGCATAGCTGTGTTTTGCAGAGTGTTCATTGTCAAACTACAAAATTATTTCAATTTGAATTTCTAAAAAAAAAAAAAAAAAAAAAAAAAATACTATTATTTAGTATATATGAAATAAATAATAGACTTTTATTGAAAAAATATTTTAGTTTGTCATGTATATTTTTATCATGTAAATCAGATAACATTTTTAGCTGTCATATGGTCATGTTACATACCTGTGGGGCATGTTGTCACATTTCCCTTCCCTTCTTTCGGTGTAAATAAAGAAAAAATTATACACTGTATTAATGAAACAAAACCACATATTTGTACCAGACATGTGAAATGAATGTGGAACAAAATAAATTCACTGAACCCTAAGTACATTTACACAAACTGAGAAAGTCAAAAAGCGTTAGGTTGTGCCCCGTTCTCCCCTACAACTGTGCTAGGTAACCATGTGCTGATTAGCATCTTTGAGCTAGGCTCAAACATATCTAAAATCGTCAGTACCAAAACAGTCTCGACCGAAACGTGGTGAAGATTCAGTTGTGACATCATTGTTTTTTTTGAGTGTTTAGATCAAATTTATTTTTTTATTTTTTTCTGTGTACAACTGTTCAGAACTGTGCTAGCTAACCATGTGCCGATTAGCATCTTTGAAATGTCATCATTGTTTTAGTAGTGACAAAAGGGAATACAATCATTTATTTGGGGGAAATAACATTTTAGTACAAAGTTTTAGTACAGTTATGCAAATTACTAGTATTTTAATATGTTTTAGTAGTGTTTTAGTATGCAAGTTAAAATTCTGTAATGTGATGTGGTGGATGCCAACACATGGGATGTTTTGTCAAAAATAAAGTATAAACTAAGATGTTATTATAGTGTTTGGTTCAATGTATATTCAAACTAATGAATCTTTAACTTTGAAACCAGTATGATAAACTTCATGCCTTTTACAAGAAAGACAGGATTTAAAATATAACAAATCTCAAATTACACTTAAAATATTGTTAAAACTGTAATTGTTACTGATTTACCTGTTAAAAGGTTTTTTTTTTTTTTTTTTTTTTTAAATAGCAAAAAATATATTTACAAAGTAGATGTAATCAATCTTAATAGGTCAATGTAACCCTTCTTATTAAATTATTTAATCAGTGGGTTTGGTAGTGACAAATTTGGGAAAAGGGAAAATATTCCAAAACTTTCTGAAAATACAATATGAGAATTAACTGCACAATTACTAGAAATGTGTACCTTGGATATTTTCAAATTTGCATACAAAATTTGTGGAAAAATACATTTTTTTTTTTTTTTTGAATCTCCGACTTTAAATCAATTCTGTAATGGCCCATCTATGTTTTCTGACATTAAAGGTAAAAGGCCCTTAAATCAAAACGTGCTAAATATTGATTTGGACAAATAACGGACTGTCAAAGGAACAGCTACAATAGTCCTCTTGTTGTTACCCCTAGCTCTGATCTCTGGAAGACACAGCTGCACATGTTTTCCAGACTTTCAAGGTCCCTTTAGCAGTGGGGTGAAAGATGTTTGACCAGTCCCAAGAGATAAGGCAGGTATCTTTTAGCCGAAAGAAAGGCTGAGAACAGGAACAAATCACAGAGGACTAAATGCTACATAGTTTACCATAACTGGAATTTTTTAATGAAAATACAAGGGGTATTTCTTAAGCGTTTAAAACCTTATTCTGTTTTTTTTTTTTTTTTTTGTATTATGTGTGATGTGTGTTTTTTTTTTTTTAACAGGAGAATTTTGTATCTTAAAAGCTGTAATTTATAGGGATGCACCGATGTATCGTCCACCGATATTTATAGGCCGATAGTTTATTAATTAACTGGTGGGAGGCACTGACTGAGCAGTATGACTGTTGCGTAATGCTAGCGCTGCTCTCTGCGCTTTAATACCAATCAACAAAAGATCACACACTATTCTTGATTGAGCAACTTTTTTAACTTTCATAAGTGTAGTGGACCCCATCCGAATCATGACCAAAACTTTACTGATGTTTTAAAAAGTTTATTGCGTCCGTTTTCACTCACAAAAAAAAAAAAAAAAAAAAAAAAATCACCATAAGAGCTAAACAAAAAGTGCACATTAAAATCTCTCTGTTACATTATCATCAACATACAGCGAATTACACAAAACACTTATTACAACTAACAGTAAATACATACATACAGATCTTAAACTGACAAACTTTAAATCTGCAAAATATCTGAAGAACTGCGTGCTCGTCATTACCTGTATTAGAACACCCGTCAAAATAAGAGTCCCGCTTTTGTAAAGGAGGTCTTATACATATTTAAACTTATAAAAAAAAAAAAAATGTATACAAAAACAAATTAGAAGATAAATTAGAATAATGTCTGTTACAATAAAGGATTAATATGTTTTTAATTTATAGTGAAGAATATGCAGTGCTATTTTACACGTGTTTATTTTATTTCTGTACCTGAAAACTATTAAATCTACCTAAAAAACAGTTTATTTCATATATATCTTTGTTCAGTTGTGTTTATGTAGGTCTGCTTAAATGGATCCAATCGATGTTCATTAGAAATTATTTGATGATAACCTGCTAGTATAATTTGATGCAAGTGTTTTTAAAATTTGCTGATTTAAAATATGATCAAAATACTATCTATTTTGATGACAAAATTTCAAAACATAGGAAGTGACAAATATCAGTATCAGCCCCAAAAGATCCTATAGGTGCATCCCTAGTAATTTATATTGAATATATACTGGTATCCTAGCAATCAGTATTTCTCGAGACGAGTCTATTTTAAGTCTCAAGCACACAAAAGAGCACAAGGTACATTTCTTTTTTTTTAATTACTTTTTTTATTTGATGTTGCAAGGGAGTAATCAGTAATCTTCATTGTATATCAATACCATTGCATTATTTTCAAATTATATTCAACAAGTATCATCTTTACTTATCAGCAGGCCCACATGGAATATGCAGCCACAGAAACCAGTTAAAAGGACATTAATAAATGATCACGTGTAGTGACCTTCACAAATGTCACCTGCATCGTCTTGGATTTTATTATCTTTAAATTGGCTTATGATTGTTTTATTGCTAAATGACTGATCTATTATCTTTCCCAGCTGGACATTAATCTTTGTACATTATGCAAGTAAGGCAATGAAAAAAAATAAACGGATCAAACTGAGCTTTTATTAGAAACACTTTAACTCTGTTAAGAAAAAGCTGAGATTTAAAACCTTATCAACTGAATTCTCTTTGATTAAAAGCACCAAATGGTGACAAATCTGACAACTCTTAAAGAGTTTACTGTTGTTGCACAATTATCCTGTGATATTTATGCTGAACAATAAATACACATAAGAATGTGATTAATGGAAAATAGGTATGCATCTATTTCAGATTCATTCTAATAACTTAAAAAGGACAAATTATGACCTTTGAGATGTGTATTAAATGACAGTTCAGTGGAAATTTCTATCACAGGTAAATAATGCACAGTAAAGCAAATTTATTTTATTTTCTATCTGTCAGCTAGAAAGAAGACAGCCAATATTTTTAACATTCCCTTTCAATATGCAAAACTATTAACAAAGCCAGAACTGATGTTCCTGAGACACTAGACAAACCTATATGAATTTACATATTTAGACATATCTAAATGTACATATTCAAAACATATTTGTTAATCTATTTATAACATGCGAAAGGACTTGAGTTGCCTTTTGCAATGCACAACCTCAAACATGTACCTGAGAAAAAGCAACATCAAGATTTACGATCTGTTAACCTTTTACATAGCTTAACATCAATTTCAAGAAGAGCTTAATTTCCACGCCAACAGGAGAAAGCATCTGGACGATGGACAAGAGTTCAAATGAGACGTCACAAAGTAAAACAAGCAAAGCTTGCATTGACGTTTATTAAATGTTTACCCCTCGCAATGCGAGAGGTGCATGAATTTCATAGCTGCATTTTCCTTGTTTAAAGTGTAGGAGAGCACCATACTGTTCTAAAGAGTATCCAAATGCTCAGGATTATGAAATCATAAAACCATCATTGATAAACAGTCGCAAAGATATCAAAACACAAATTGGCCAATAAAACAGGTAACATTAACATTGACTATTAATTACAACAACAAAAAATATACCCTCAGTGCTGGTAACAATTAATTCATTTACTGGTCAATATCCTATTTTCATTAAAATGTTCTCACGTTAATCGGACAGAGAGACCATTTACACAATTTTTTTTAATATTATTATACACCATAGTCTATTAAACAGCATTCTGACTAAAGCTTAGGTGAGGTTGATTTTTCCTTGAGCACATACTTGAGCAACAAAACATGATAAAAAGAAATAAGGACGCAAAACAATAAGTCCACTCCTGCTTTGTCTTCAAGTTGGCGATGTTGCACGCCAATGACTATTTTGAAAATGCTGAAATTGCTAGTGATAGACCGATATATTGGGCAGGCGGAAATCTCCAAAATTTCATCCATACAAACAAAGTCAATGGGGTCCAAATTTAGGCTCCAAATTGACTTTCACAGTATGGACAAAAACGTTTTTTCCGCATTTCTTAAAATATCTTGTTCCAAAGAAGCAAGCAAGCCATAGAGGTTTGGAACAACATGAGGATGAATAAATAACAATGTTCTTTTTTGACTATGCATTTAATTCTCCAAATATTTCATATATGTCATTAAATCCACTGCTGGGCCAGTCTATTCTCTAGGTATGCTATTAATTGTTCCAAAAGCCATTGGAAAACCCATATCGGTCAACCACTAGTACTAGCCCACTGACAAAAAACTAGCCATCTAGTTCACATCAGAACAACTTCACATCACCACAATACATAATAGGCTCAAACTCTAGGTTACACGACACTCTAGGACAGGCTTTGATAGTGGATCGTAGGATTTGGTATGGGCAAAATTGGTCTAGTTGACATCCGTGTGAACAGCAGCGCCAGTATGTGTAAGATTTGTTTTTGAGTTATACTGTGAAGCGACAATTTTAAGAAACAGCACCGAGCCGTACGGCCCCAAGATGGTAGGCAAATAGGCTTAGCACACTTTCTCCTCACGAGAAACAAAAATCTTAAGGAACTAAATGCCATATAGCACCAGTTTGCCAAACGTATAATTCAAAGTATTCACTACCTGTCACAGGTCAATTTCGGAGCACCATTTAAGTAAAAAAAAAAAAATATATATCCTATAAAGTTCTGCAATTTACTTTCATACTTCTTTAAGTTAGATTAAGACCAAAAGGTGTTTCTTCTATATAAAAACGACACTGATCCAAACAAACAAGGGCTGCTTCGTGCTGGGCGCCAAATAATGATTACATTATAAATATAGGAAAAATAAATGCCGCAAGGCATGAAAACATCCCTGTGTTAAAAGAAGCACCAAAATCTTTATTAATTTCTTTTTTTTTTTTTTTTTGTTGTTGATGATCTTAATATAAATAAGCAGTCTAAAGTTGTACAGATTGTAGCACCATGTGTTTTTTTTTTTAGACTGCGAATCAAGTACATACATTTTGCACATGTTGTGCTCTGCTCTGATACAAAAGAGCAATCACACACCAAAAAAAAACAAAACAAAAAAGACAGAAAATTAAAATGATAAATAACCCAAATTATATACAGTTATACAGTCTGAGAGAGACTACCATTCACAGTACAAGAAAAAAAAAAAATACACAAGAGAATAGAGAAACAAAAAGATGAGTTGAAGTTACCCAGTAGTTTTGTTGTTGTTTTGTGATTTTGTATTTTCCCAGTGTGTGTACAACTTTTAATCAGTGTGTATGTGTGTTTGTATGTAGAAGCGTGTGCTGGTTTTCCAGATTGCGGAGAGCACCACGACAACATCGGATTTTGTAATCCGAAAGAAAACACCTAGGAAAGCTGCGAGGAAAATGGTTCAGCACCAGATTCACCTGAATAAGCCTGTACCGTGTAAGACACCGTGCCCCGATTGAACAAAATATATGTGCATTGTATTAAAAGGTTCAGCAGTAACTGTTAGGAACGTGGAAGCTTTATTACAACAGGATCCTAAACCAAACGGTAAACGTAGTGATTCAATAAGATGCGGTAGTTAAAGTAACTAACCTGATTAAACAGCTCCCTACAGGCATTCACTCATTCTGTGGCTTTAACTGCTTCTCGCCCTGCAGATTGTGTTTTAATTGAGTTTTCCTGGGAAGGTGCAATTGTGATTGTTTACATTTTTCTTTAAAAGTATATTATGTTTCATTTTACATGTGCGTACAATGAATTTTTTCCCTTTGATTAATAAAAGCTTGCAATTTTTTAATTTTAAAAATTAATATGTTTGTCATTAATAGCTCCACAGGTAAATTATCCAGTGCAAAAAAAAAAAAAAAAAAAGAAAAAGAAAAATTAAATTATTTAATTATCGGTGCATCTCATGAAGCCTGTCAAGAACATACCCTGGTCATATTTTACCCCAAAAACTACAAAAAAATACTAAGAAGAAGAATATTTGAAATTGAAGCATTTTTGTAGTGACTTTATTTTCATGTCAATCTACCTCAACTGTGATACAAACAAATGTTATAGCTGCGATGCAAAATATATTTTGCTTTATATTATATTATTATTTGTATATTTATTTCAGCTTTTAATATTACTTAAATATTACTTGAATTG